>OY987255.1:121142924-121492838 GCA_963920725.1 Rhamphomyia laevipes
AAATTTTTTTTTTCATATGTTCTACAGCATATAGTAATTGTTAACCGATTACGTGTTTAATTTTATATAATTACGTGTTTTATAGCATGTAATTATTATCTGATTTGAATGAAATTTGGTACAAAGGTAGACCTTCTGATTGTGCATGTGTTGGCCATGATAGAAGTTAATACCTTCAGGGGGTCCATACTAAAATTTCCAATTAAAATTTCATATGGTATTTATTATCTGATTTGAATGAAATTTGACACACATAGTGTGTACTTACTGTCTGCAAAGTTTAAAATCGGTAATCCAGTGGGTCCATGTTAAAATGTCCAATTATATTTCACAAGTTCAATACTCTATCTACATCATACAGTAATTGGCACCCAATTACAATTATATTTCAAACACAGGTTGAATTTGTGACCTACTTATTGCTCCAAAAATTTGTATCAGGTAGTTTTATTGTGTTCATGGGAAACTAATATATGAGCAACTTAGTTTCCAAAGAATATTTCATATGTTCTACATCATATATAGTAATTATTATCAGTTTACAATAAAATTTGGTACATAGGTTGGATTCGTGATTACGCATGTGTAGACTAAGGTAGAATTTTATGATCTGCGTTAATAATAAAAAAATATAAATATCTTTTATATTATAGTATAGCTACCATCGAATTATTTCCTATACATGACTAAAAAGTAAAAAATAAACTCCTGCTAAACCTACTATAGGTTTACTTTCATCTTAGAGACATACCTAACAAAAGCGCATTGACCACTCATATCTACGTGATTGGTCAATGATCTGACCTCTTTAACGCTAAACCGAGGACAGAGGCCAATAACATTCTCTCATTCCTCCTTATTATAGACACACAAATTAGAGGCACCGAGAAGGGCCTATTCTCGTAACACCTACTAAAATCCAAATAAACGTAGTTCAGTTAACAGTATTAGAATTTTGAGGCCCCAAAAGGTTTTAAACTCTGCAAAATATAAAACTGGATTTATAAGGGCCTCCAAAAGTCCAAAAAAAAAATATATATAATTTATTTAAAAAAAAATGTTTTTTTTTTATTTTTGGAGGCCCTTATAAATCGGAGGCCCTAGGAAAATGCCTAATCTGCCTACGGTTAAATTCGCCGCTGCCTGTTGACCATTCAACAAAATAGAAAAAAATTATATTTGCTACTCAATTAGAATTACGAGAATTAAGAACATTTAATCAGATCACGCTTTTTGTATATGCTTACATAAATTTTTTATAGCATTAATACATATTATATAGATACGCATGTATAAATCATAAAAAGTTTGATGTTTAATTTTAGTTGCAAACAATACTTTTCTTACCCTTAGTCAAAATTTGTAAAGTAATAATATCGAAGTCCCTGCGTCATACTATTCTAACTCAAATTTACCATTTTTCAGGTGGTCGATATTATTAATCCATTAATATCCATGAAAAATTTGTTTTTATTAAAAAGATATTTTATTTATGGATAGTTTCGAATATTTTTCTTTTTTGGGTGGTGTACAAAAAATATCCGATATTTATAATTTGAAATTCAGAAAAATAAAATTAATCAGATAATCATAATTCAGACAATTCGAAATTATAATGTTTTAAAATTCAGATAATTCGATATTTATATATGGTTCAAAATTCATTTCACCCTAGAATACCAGATCTGTTTTTTTTGTTTTCTCAAAGGACAACCAACCAAATATTTAAACATTTGGTTGATAAAAAAGAATTTTTTATTTCCTCATAGACTTTATTTTTTTGTTGGTGTGAAAAAATAATTTGTTCAAAGATTTTATATTATATTCACATAAAGAAGTTTCCAATTCCCAATAGAAATATAATTCCAAATCAACAGATATCAAGATATAATTGATATTAAATCAAAATCTTACAATTCTACATAAATGTTAAGCAAAATATTCTTCTTAATACTTCCTCACATTATTATTTAACACTTATGTTTCCAAAGAAAATATATCACCATAATTAGTTTTGACGTTTTAACCAAAAAATATATATCTGGATTGCCATTTTGATCTTATTGACGATATTGAACCTTCCATAAAATGTAGGCCTGCATATTAGGGCGTTCTTATATTCTGTTTGACTTTTTTCAAATTCAAATTAACTCCATTACATCCAACAATCCCATTCCTTTAATGAAATACATCAGAATCCACTAGGCAGTAGGTGTATCCTTCCTTCTGGCTCAATCATCGCAGATATAACTACGAAACTACTTGATGGTTGCAAGTTTTTAACACATACTAAAACTTAAATCAAGTGTAACATAATACATATATATGCTGGATAAGATTTGTCGGAAGAAATTTCGAAACGGAAACGCTGTGGTATAATAGTCTAGTAGTTTTTGTATGTAAAAATATATATAAAAGAATTTATTATCTAAACAACTTTCAAATTTTATGTGTAATTTATAATGTGAAATATTTTGTTTATAATGTAATTACATATAAATGGATTTATACATTTTATTTTTAATATTATATAAGTTTTATTTTTTGAACAATTTTAGTTTTAGATAATTTTGTTATTTATAAGATTATTATACAGGTGTAATGGACGTCGGCGAGGGAAGATAATTTATAAAAGAAATATTTGATTTTCTTCCTCCATGGAGAATGTCGAGGACGGCACGCCTTGTCTATGCACGTTCTTAGCTCGTCGGATTGGGGGGGGTTTTGATGCCCTCTTCATCTCCTTGATCCACTAACAAAAATTTGAATGCGTGCGAACAAAAAGTAAAGCAAAAAAATTGATAATAAAAAAATAAAAATAATCTAAAGGAAAAAAAACTACTGCCCCAAAAAACAACAAAAACCAAATTAATTCGTATCACATTAACAGCAAAAGAAAAACCTTGGGAAACTGATGTTTTGTTTCCCTTATTTTGCCCACCCTACCTTTGTGGCCATAAAATTTTCCAACAAGCATTTTATTGGACCACCCTTTTTCCATCTGAAAACCAAAAGGAACTTTCACATAATGTGCGAGTGCATAAGGGAAGAAATGTTTTTAATTAAATGAAAAGCATAATTTTTCAACTATAAAATATAACCAACAAATTAAATTTATTATCCATATGATTTCCACTTTTAATTCAAATTCAATTTTACTTTTAACTATAATGCAAAAATTACATTTTTCTTACCAAATTTGGTATATTTCCTTAATTTTTGTTTTTTTTTTGTTATAATAATATTGTATATATAAAGTTTAATAGTTTGATAAAATGATTATTAGATTTCTAAAATTAATCATTTTGGCGCAAGCTTGCCCGTACATTTTAATTAATATATAATATACTATAAAAATTTAATTTTATTTTTTTTACAATAAGGAATATATTATTTTAAAAGAATAAAAAAAACAAATATTTTTATATTATTAAAAATTTATCAAAAATTTATAATTTATAATGGTAGATATATATATGTAATATAATTAATTATCTGTGATTGTTCTGAATATCCATCGATGTTCAATTTTTCTTTTTAACGCTGGAACGATTTACGTTGATTATAATTTTATTTGTTATAATTTTATTATTTTTGCGTTGGTTTTACAATATATTTTTAAAGTTTTATTAATTTATTTTATAATTATTTAACTTAGTAACTTGTTTAAATGGTCATGTATTTGTTTCTAAGTTATTTTAAACTGATTTTTCAAAAACTGAATTTCAAACTGAGTGGACTGTACCTTTTTTTTTTTTTTTGTTTTGATATAAAATATAAGTCTAATCAAATTTCAACTTTTCTTATAATATGTATTATATGTATATATATATATTTCTTCTTTTTTTTTTTTATTTAGGAAAATACCATAATTTTATTTAATTTTTATGGTAATTTATTATTAATAATTTATATGAAATTTTATTTTAATTTTTATTTTCACCATACAAATATATAAGGTTGATACAAAATTAAGATAGTTTTTTTTTTTCTCTCTAGGTACAGTCTCACACCACATGTACACCAGTTATTTATTATTTAATGTTATTTAAATTATTATATTTATTTATTTTTTCCATTTAAATTAAAATATTTAAATAATTTATTAATTTATTAATTAATATTTAAATTGTCTATTTATTTAAAGATTGAAACTACATATCTCAAAAAATTACTATAAAACTTTATATATAATTAAAACAGAATTTATTTTCAAAAAAAACTTTTGATACAAAAAAAAAAACGTCTTGACCGTAGCTTATCTGCCAACTGACTTTTCTAAAAACGCGGCGTCTGTTTTTCCATCTCATTATCTTTGCTCAGTTGCAATTACAAAAGATTTAAATTCTCAGTAGAAATCACAAAAGGAAGATAATCGTGTCAAATTTTAATTGGTTACTTTATTTGGAGAAATTCTCAACAATTATGCGACTATTAGTAATAGTTCAAACCGATTTAATTTGGATATTGAAATATTTCATACATTAATTTCATTTAGATATACTGAAATATTTCATTATTTAATTTCAGGTTTATGATAATAATAAAAAAAATCATATTTTTATATTCCATTAAAATTGAACAAAATTAAATTATAAAAACTAGGGGCAACCGTTACAGGGCAGGTTCAGCGGGTTAAATTCATTTAAAAAAACGCTGAAGCTGAAAGCGGTTGTTATAATCTTAAGCTACAAATAGCAATTCAATATAATTCATAATTTAATTCTTCATTTCAATTAATTTTTTTTTCTATACAGCTTTTGTTTTAAATTGTTATGCTACTATCTAATACTATATTACTAATCTGAAATACCATTATTTCTTTCAAAAATACTAATACTTAACCTATTGATTTAAACATATTAACTATTAACTAAGAATTAAGTAATAACTAAGAATTAAGTAATAACTAAGAATTATTCATATGAAATATTTCTTTAACTAATCATAACTAGAACTAGATATTCATTTTTTTTTTTTTTTTTGTATATATAATACATATTTACTAATATTCATAAGATACTTAATAATTAATATATATATAAGATATATTCATAAGGTAAAAAAAATGAAAAATAATAGTGAACTATCTGCGTAAATCTTTTGCGTGGTAAATACCTATTCTTTTACCTTTTAAATCTTCGATTTCATATGATGATGAACTTGTTTGCTTAACTATTCTAGCTTTTATAAATTTATGCGCTAATTTAGAATTATATTTATCTGATGCGTTACTTAAACTGAAATTTCTTCTAAAAATTTCTTGTCCTGGTATAAATTTTATATTTTTGGCTCGAGTATTGTACGTTTTAACATTTCTATCATAAGCTTTTTGAACGTTTTCTTTAGCAACTTTTCGCAGAATTTGTAATCTGTCATTTCTATCTAAATGTTCTTCACCTTCTTCTAAATTATTTAATTTTTTCAACAAAGCATAAGTTGAAGCGTTTGTTATCATATGCTGACCATATAATATATAATAAGGTGAATAACCAATTGACTGATGGAACGAACTTCTTAATGCAGCATTTATGCTACTAATATTTTTATCCCAGTTAGTTTGGTCACCATTTATATATGCGCGCATTCCTTCAATAATTGACCTATTTACTCGCTCTGAGGCATTAGATTGTGGTGAATAAACAGGTGTATAAATATGTGATATACCATATTTACTTAATAGGGCGTTAAATGAAACAGATCGATATTGCGAGCCATTATCAGTGGTAATATATTCTGGCACACCATAATTATGAAAGATTTCTTCTTCCAGATATTTATTAAGAGAATTGGCAGTAAATTTTTTTATAAGTTTTACCCAATGGAATTTAGAAAAATGGTCTAACACAATAAAAATACCAATATGCCCATCTTTCGACCTAGGGTATGGTCCAAGTAGGTCCATATATAATTTTTGAAAAGGACGATCAGTTGTTACCTGGGATCCCATAAGTGGTTTAAGAGTGGTGTTAGGTGATTTAATTTGCTTACAAATATCGCAATTTATGATAAATTTACGTACTTGATATGCCATTCGCGGCCAATAAAAATTTCTACGTAATCTTTCTAATGTTTTTGTTATACCACCATGAGACGCTAACGGAGGATTATGAGCGTTTTCTATTAAATTAATTGTCATTTCTTCTGGTATCCATAATTTCCATGCCGTTGTTTCTTGTGAAGTTGAACCAGAATAATGTTCGGTACGTTTATAAAGGTGATTACCAACTACTTTTAAATCTGGAAAAGCATTTTGATTAATTTTGAAATTTGTTTTTAATTTTTCATAGTCGGGTGAACAAAAATGAGTGGAATCCAAATCAATCTCTGGACCAAAAACGTCAATTGTATTTATTTCTTCATATATTCGAGATAAACTGTCAGGGACCGTATTTAAGGTTCCTCGTCTATGCTCTATAGTGAAAGTGTAGCCTTGGAGTTTTAAACTCCATCTAGCCAAACGACCAGATAAATCTTTTTGTGTCATAAGCCATTTCAGTGAGGCATGATCTGTAATGACTTTGAAACTTTGGCCTTCAATGTATGCCCTAAATTTTTTTATACCGAGCACAGCAGCTAAACATTCTTTTTCTGTGACTGAATAATTTCTTTGGGCTGAATTAAGTTTTTGGCTCATAAAAGCAATTGGACATTCCACACCATTTTCATCCTCCTGACATAACACGCAACCAATACCAGAATTACTAGCGTCGCATTGGATACTAAAAGGACGAGAAAAATCGGGGTTAGTAAGAACAGGAGCTGTACTTAAAGCTTTTTTAATTTTAATGAAAGCGTCTTGAGCTTCATCTGTCCAAATGAATTTTCCACGACTCTTTTTGAGCAAATCTGAAATTGGTGAAGATAAGGTGGCATAGTCTTCTAAAAATCTCCTATAATATCCCGCCATACCTAGAAAACGACGAACTTGCTTTACAGAATTTGGTGGTGGATATTCTGTTATAGCAGTTATTTTTCCAGGGTCAGTACTCAAAACACCATTACCTACTACAAAGCCTAAATATTTGACTTCTTTCAGACAAAATTTACTTTTTTCTACGTTTATAGTTAGACCTGCTTGACGGAGATGTTCAGCAACTAGTTGTAATAAAATAATATGTTCATCGAATGTTTCGGAAATTAATAGCAGATCATCTAAATATACAAAAACTTTCGTTTTTAGATGTGGAGGAATAACTAAATCCATGAGCCGGCACATTGATTGTGGAGCATTGCATAAACCGAACGGCATAACCCTGTATTGATAAAGAGGTCTACCCGGTACCGTGAAAGCAGTTTTCTCTTTGGAACTTTCATCTAAAGGAATTTGCCAGAAAGCATCCTTTAGATCTAAGCTCGTGATATACCTTGCTTTTGGTAACCTACTTAAAATTCCTTCTATATGCGGTAACGGGTAAGCATCCTTTTTCGTTACAGAATTAACCCGTCTCGAATCTAAGCAAAGTCTTACCTTGCCAGGTTTTCTAACAAGAACTACAGGGGAGCTCCACGAACTTTTGCTCTCCTCAATCACTCCTAAAGAAAGCATTCGATCCAGTTCCTCATACATTAATTTCTCAATGGCAGGAGAAACAGGATAATGTCTTTGTTTTAAGGGTGGTGCATCACCAACATCGATTACATGCTTAATTAAATTAGTTTTTCCTAAACCGCATTTACTAAACGATGGAAATAATAATTTTGTCGCTTCCAATCGAAATTTTTGTTCTGCAGATAAAGAAATTAAATTTGTATCTAAATTATTATCTGTAATTTCATTAATTATTTGTGGCATAATACCGAAAGTTTTCCAAAAATCTATACCTAGATAGATATTTTGTTTTAGAGTGGGCACAATTAAAAATGTTATTGGTTTTGTTTGACCTTTAAAATTAATTTCAGTTGTTAAGCTACCATGAACGGTTTGATTACTGCCATCAGCTGTGTTTACACCTGAAATAAATTTTGAAATTTTAACATCAGAATTAAGCAATTCTAACGCGAAATCAGACCCTATACAACTAGCTGTAGCTCCACTATCCAACAAACCCAGCATTTTCTTTCCTAGAATAGAAATTTCTGCATAAGAACGCACATCGTTTAAAACCGTACAAATTGACGAAATCATTGATTTACGAGTTTTAAGTATTTTATACCAATGATTACGAAATCTTACTGTTGAACGTTTAGTTTTACGTATAGTATCTACTTTAAATGTATCAGATGGTAAATTTTTACTAATGTCTTGATTAAATTTATTTTCACTAAAAATTTTATTTCGAATAATATTATATTCTTTAAGTCTTTGTTGGTAAGGTTTGATATATGATAACAATGGTTTTGAATTAAAATAATTTATATTACGTTTAAGAATAGTTATATTTTTATTTTCAGATTTATTTTCGAAAATATTATTTAATTCTGCCGGAAACTGTTGTTGTTGTTCCCGTGAAATTAAAAGTTTTTTGAATTACATTTAATGCAGTTTGGTTTGTAGATATTTTTCAAACCACATCCATAACAAAAAATTGTAGGTGGTAAAATACAATCTTGAAAACGATGACCGACTTTATCACAACTCCAACAAATAAGTTCTTTATGAATTAACTTTGGTTGTTGCTCATTTAATGCTGCAATTTCAGTAGACAAATATACAGTATTTGCATCTGAAGATACATAATTTTTATCTAAAGATTCATTTGTATCTGAGGGAATAAAATTGGTGTTTGCAGATATATCTATCTCATTTACGTATCGCGATGGAAAATTTTTGCTCATATTACGCTTTCGTAATTCGACAAAAAGTTGTTCTCTTTCCCTACAGAGAGTACGTAAATGTTCAATATTATATACCTGAACATATAAAAGATCTTTGCGAATTTCTTCTCTAAGATTTTTTTTCAATATAATTAAAATATCGCGATCTGAAACAGGTGTATGCAATTTATCTGCTAATGCCATAATAGCTTCATAAAAATCATCAAAAATTTCCCCCATTCTTTGCTTTCTATCACGGATTTGATCCATAATATCAAAATCACTAATATGTACTTTAAATTGTGTACATAATGCCTGACAAAATTCTACCCAACGAATAATTCTAACTTTTTTATGGTATCGCCAATACCAATCGTTAGCTTTATCTGTTAATAATAAATGCATATCATTGCATAGACCATCAAAATCTCCACCTAACATTGAATTTGTGAGTGTTTCGACTCGATAAATAAATTCTTCAACTGAAAGTTTGGACTGATTACCAGAAAATGACAAATTCCATCCTTTAATAATATTAGACCGTTTCTCATTAAACATAGTTCTTGGATTATGATTAGAATAATGCGGATTACGGTTAGACGGATTGTATAAATTTTGATTAGCATTACGCAAATTATCTTCAAAATTGCTAACATTTTCAGTACCAATAGGTTGTGGTGGTGGTTGAGATAAATTTGGCATATTGATACTATTTCGATCTAAAGAAATACGCGGTTCAAATGGTCGTTCACGAGGCCATCTTGGCTCACGCTGAATGTTATCAAGATTTAAATTATTTAAACTTTGTTGTACTGAATTCTGAACAGTATCTCTAATATGATTTTGTAAACTATTTAGTACAGATATTTGATTCATTTCAATAGTACTACGAATAATTTCAGTAAAAGCAGAAAAGTCAAAAGAATTATTATTATTGGCTGAAGGCTGATTTATTGAATGAACTTCTTGTGATGGTATTATATTATTGACCGATGCAGATGGTGGTGCTAAAGGTTGTTGTAGTTGTAATGGTAAACTTTGGTTAGCACTATTATTAGCTATATCATCAATATTAGAAATATTTATCAAATTACTAGCTATGGTACTAGGACCAACATTTTTAGGAATTGCTCCTCCCATTGAACATCGACTCAAATCACCAACTTTGCAAGCTGCTCGACAATTAGGGCATTTATTAACTTTATCTAACCATACTTTAATACAATTAGAATGAAATAAGTGTTCACATTTGGTTTTTACGATAGTATTTAATGGAACTAATAGTTCGCCACAAATAGAACATTTATCTGGCTCACTTGAAAGTGACGCTAGATTCTCGTTGCTATGCTTAACCGACATTTTAGCAAATTAAGAAAACGTTTGTACAATACTCAAAAGCAAAAAAAAATTAAAAAAATTTATTATAAATTCTTACAAAAAATCAAACTACTCTTGTAAACTATAGAACTAATTACTCTACAAATTACCTTAACATAAAAAAAGATAGTATAAACTAAAAAAAATCCTGAACTTCAACAAAATTATCAAAACTTAAACAAAAATTACTTAAAATAAAAAAAAATTACCAAATTTAAACAAAATTACTTAAACTTAACCAAGATTATCAAAACCTAAAGAAAATTATGAAAACTTAAGGAAATTTAGCTAAACTTATACAAGGTTATCAAAACTGAAAGATATTTAGCTAAACTAAAAAAATAACTTCAGCAAAAATTAACCTGCTTTTTTTTATATTCAATTAAATGAAATTTTATTTACAAAAAAAATTTAAATTACTAAAATAATTATAATTCAATATAAGCAAATATAAAAATATGTAAATTGATAATAAAATCGTAATTATTTCAAACGATAAAATTTCAAAAAAAAAAAATCAACGATAAAGTAAATTTTGTATGAACTACTTCAATATCAATCAAATTCACCATAAACAAAATCCCTTATGCACTACACACAATTATATACTTTTTTGGTTTTTCTTTTGTTTGCCACAATAATGATACAAATTAATGATTAATTAAATTTAAAAAAAATTACAGACTTGAAAAAAATGAATACGATAAATTATTTTTGAAATAATTTATTTTTGAACATCATATTATAAACTAAATTTATATGAATGTAATAATATGATTCAAATTTTCATAAATGTTATTCCAAAATCTAACCGGTCTAAAATTCGACTAGGCAAGAGCCAAATATTTAGCAATTCCATTGAAAAACCGTGAAAAAACATAATAAAACCGAAACACAATCACATACAAAAAAAATATGAATTACTGAAACTATATTAATTATATTTTTATTGTATAATTAATCCGAAAATATTCAATTAATGAATGTGATAATGCCTTATTTTGGACGACAAACTAGCATGAACTAGAAACCAATTTTCGTAATTCACAATCTAATCATTACCATAACACAACTGAAAATCTTAAAATCACAAATACAAATTTTAAAAAATTTAATATCAAGTCTTACGGAACCCTAAAACTGACTAGAGTGTTGAACCCTAACCAATCTTCGGGCCCCACGTTGGGCGCCATTTTGTAATGGACGTCGGCGAGGGAAGATAATTTATAAAAGAAATATTTGATTTTCTTCCTCCATGGAGAATGTCGAGGACGGCACGCCTTGTCTATGCACGTTCTTAGCTCGTCGGATTGGGGGGGGTTTTGATGCCCTCTTCATCTCCTTGATCCACTAACAAAAATTTGAATGCGTGCGAACAAAAAGTAAAGCAAAAAAATTGATAATAAAAAAATAAAAATAATCTAAAGGAAAAAAAACTACTGCCCCAAAAAACAACAAAAACCAAATTAATTCGTATCACATTAACAGCAAAAGAAAAACCTTGGGAAACTGATGTTTTGTTTCCCTTATTTTGCCCACCCTACCTTTGTGGCCATAAAATTTTCCAACAAGCATTTTATTGGACCACCCTTTTTCCATCTGAAAACCAAAAGGAACTTTCACATAATGTGCGAGTGCATAAGGGAAGAAATGTTTTTAATTAAATGAAAAGCATAATTTTTCAACTATAAAATATAACCAACAAATTAAATTTATTATCCATATGATTTCCACTTTTAATTCAAATTCAATTTTACTTTTAACTATAATGCAAAAATTACATTTTTCTTACCAAATTTGGTATATTTCCTTAATTTTTGTTTTTTTTTTGTTATAATAATATTGTATATATAAAGTTTAATAGTTTGATAAAATGATTATTAGATTTCTAAAATTAATCATTTTGGCGCAAGCTTGCCCGTACATTTTAATTAATATATAATATACTATAAAAATTTAATTTTATTTTTTTTACAATAAGGAATATATTATTTTAAAAGAATAAAAAAAACAAATATTTTTCTATTATTAAAAATTTATCAAAAATTTATAATTTATAATGGTAGATATATATATGTAATATAATTAATTATCTGTGATTGTTCTGAATATCCATCGATGTTCAATTTTTCTTTTTAACGCTGGAACGATTTACGTTGATTATAATTTTATTTGTTATAATTTTATTATTTTTGCGTTGGTTTTACAATATATTTTTAAAGTTTTATTAATTTATTTTATAATTATTTAACTTAGTAACTTGTTTAAATGGTCATGTATTTGTTTCTAAGTTATTTTAAACTGATTTTTCAAAAACTGAATTTCAAACTGAGTGGACTGTACCTTTTTTTTTTTTTTTTTTTGATATAAAATATAAGTCTAATCAAATTTCAACTTTTCTTATAATATGTATTATATGTATATATATATATTTCTTCTTTTTTTTTTTTATTTAGGAAAATACCATAATTTTATTTAATTTTTATGGTAATTTATTATTAATAATTTATATGAAATTTTATTTTAATTTTTATTTTCACCATACAAATATATAAGGTTGATACAAAATTAAGATAGTTTTTTTTTTTCTCTCTAGGTACAGTCTCACACCACATGTACACCAGTTATTTATTATTTAATGTTATTTAAATTATTATATTTATTTATTTTTTCCATTTAAATTAAAATATTTAAATAATTTATTAATTTATTAATTAATATTTAAATTGTCTATTTATTTAAAGATTGAAACTACATATCTCAAAAAATTACTATAAAACTTTATATATAATTAAAACAGAATTTATTTTCAAAAAAAACTTTTGATACAAAAAAAAAACGTCTTGACCGTAGCTTATCTGCCAACTGACTTTTCTAAAAACGCGGCGTCTGTTTTTCCATCTCATTATCTTTGCTCAGTTGCAATTACAAAAGATTTAAATTCTCAGTAGAAATCACAAAAGGAAGATAATCGTGTCAAATTTTAATTGGTTACTTTATTTGGAGAAATTCTCAACAATTATGCGACTATTAGTAATAGTTCAAACCGATTTAATTTGGATATTGAAATATTTCATACATTAATTTCATTTAGATATACTGAAATATTTCATTATTTAATTTCAGGTTTATGATAATAATAAAAAAAATCATATTTTTATATTCCATTAAAATTGAACAAAATTAAATTATAAAAACTAGGGGCAACCGTTACACAGGGTTTCCTACTATTCAAGAAATTGTGCAACTTTTTAAAATAACTCGTTGCGGTGCATTTTTAGCTATACAATAACTCGAAAAATAATTATTGAAAATTATTCGTAGTAAATTGTCCTAGCAATAAAAATTCTATATTTTTGATAATGAGTATAAATTTTATTACAAATTGTATAATTTTCTACAGTTTTTTCTGAATTTGTAATAAATGCAATGGCAATGTATTAGCGCTAAAACGGATATTTATGGAAATGGTGATTTGTTACCAGCTTTGAATTATGTTATAACTTTTATATAAAGTATTATACTTATGTAACGGTACCTTGTCGGACATGCCTGTAGTATGAAATTAACCCACGTACCACTTGTTGGTACGCTCTGTTCTCTGTATATTCGTAGAAATAGAATAGATTTTAAATATATAAATATATTATTCTGATTGTGCTATTTTAAGATGTTTTCGAAGAATTAATTGAAAAATAAAACTAGAATTCGAGTTGGTTTAAAAGTCATCGAATGATTTATTAATTATATAGAATATAATAACTCACTAAATAGTATAGTTTTTTCATATCATCATTTACTATATATTAATTAAACAGAAGAAAAAATGTTAGAACAGAACAAGGACTATGACTATTTAATAGGCAAACATTATATGTTATTCTATCAAAAGAAATAAATATTATTTGTAATACTATAAATTAATGTTTCGATATTCATTGCACAAGATATAAGTTGATATAGCCTGAATTTAAATCCTTCTATCTTAGAAGCGTTATCTTTAAATAATTCGGATGGCAATTTATGTGTTCAATGAGCACTTTATAAACCCTGCATATATTAATAAGGACATTTCCAACAAATTATAATATACTTTTCAAGTGTGAAATTTGTTGACGAAATATAAACTTTTAACATTTTGTTTTAAATCGAATGGAGATTGGAAAGATTCATTATTTTTCTACAAAATTTATTATGTCAGCTTACCGATATAATAGTAAGATGTAATCTACAAATTATCAATTTTATAAATTATGTGATATGCAAATTTTAATTAATCGGATGGGCTATCAATAGGATGCGTTTGATAACACGGGAAGCTATGAAATATGATTATAGATTGTTAAAATATTGACACAACACATATAATAAATAACTAATATTTTCAGATAAGATTTAGACGTTTTAATACAACAATTCATAAAACTGTTTTTTGCGAAAAATAAAATGTAAATAATATTTTAGTAAATGTTTCCTTTTCAATTCAGTCAAGTCTTGGCTGTTATTTTTTTTCAATATTTAGAATATGTACAAAATAAAATGAGGTTAGTTAAAAGTAAACTTACATAAATTAATACAAATATTATGAGAATTGAGAATTATGCCTGATTCGCCGAATGTTGGTGTAATAAAACCAATTTTTCAAAAAGGAGATAAACTTTTATGTTGTTATTACAGAGCAATTACTCTTCTCAATATTATGTATAAAATATGACCAATCATCACATTCACATGGAAATGAACGTGTATTTCGAAGAAATATTAGTATAATTTCAAGCAGGTTACCATCAAGATCATTCAATTTTTGATTACAGAATGGAAAAGTGTTTGCACAGTTTGCTCATAATTTTCATCGATTTTAAATGTTTGTACCGAAGTGGGAACAAAATATTTCTAAGTAACATCTGTATTAAGACAGGATTTTAAAGATGTTTGAAAAGAAATGGGATTTACCTTTAGAAAAACTCTGTAATCTTTATGAAAGAGCCAAAATCACCATTAGAAATAATGTAACGAAAGATTTTCAATAAATTTCTTAATTTCAATGCCTTAGTCCAGATGTTACGGATTAAGACACGGACGTTGACTTTGATACTACTTTTCAATTTAACAATTTTGGTGGAAGCTATAATCGTTAATAAATCCTGATATGTTCAGGTTAATGAAAGTGAGATGATGAATTATAGGATATAAAAATATATTAAGAAAATGTTATAACTGGGAGAATAATTGTACAGGTACCCAAGGTCCACCCCGGACTATTGAGATAGTGTTGGTAATGATGAAATAATCATTTTCTTTCTATCCAAAGAACTTATATACATTTTTAATTAATATAAACATTAATTATAAAAATCAGTTAACATCCTGGCATTGCAAAAGTTTGACCATATATTTAACAATTTTGCATTGTCGTCAATCGCTCTATGCTTAATAGTTTTATAAGGCCAACATTATTTTAAAACTTTATATTATTTTATATGCATTTAAAATTTTCCAATTTCCCACTTGCACTTCTTTAAAAATATCCTAACAAAAGTTTATTTATTCTGTAGAAAAATATTTTCTTAATCCTTGTTATTTTAAAGTAGGAAAAAAATACAAGAATCGAAACGGAAACATTTATAAAAAAATCTTTGTGTAAAGTGTAAAGAAATTGTACAAGATTATCTTTTGTAAATAAAAAATATATCTCATAAATTTATTGCCAACATGGATTTAACTTTTTCGTTCATTTTTCTTGAAAAACTTTTTTTTTAGCAGAAAGCCTTTTATGCTAAAAGAAAAACTTCTCAGAATTCCTCGGAAAGATAATTCTTAAATTTTATGGGTACGATGAAAATTATTCAAAAAAAATATATCTAAAATTATAACAATACTCTTATATGTGAAGTGAATATCTCTTACTTGAGAATTGTCCAATCCAATTAGTTTTGGTCATTAGGTTTTATGAACTTTTGTAGTAATATTGATACAAAATTCATTCAGATTTTACTATGTTCGTCTGGTCTGTTATCGAATATTCACTTCAACAGCATTCGAAAAAAAGTCTCTAATTGAAAATAAATCATGATCATTTTTATTATCACATTTTCAATACGCTAAATTTTATTTTATTAACTTAATTACATTTTTTTATTAAAACTATCATTTTCACATGATATACTAGGGACAAGGCATCCTTCAAAAAATATTAGAATTCAGACAATCTTCAATAAGCGCACTGGTTACCACGATTCAGTAGGTAACAATACTTTAAAATTTTTAGGCGATTCGTTATTTTATTCTTTCGGAAGAAGTTAATAAAACTTTTGCTATGTGAAAACAATTAGAAATTCAGTCAAAGAGAAAGTTTACGTAAGTAAAAAAATGTAAATAAGTAAGAAACAAATTTACAAATAGCATTAACAAAATAATACAAATAGAAAAATTATAATTTATTTTATAGTATTTTGTAGAAAATAGTAAATTTTCTTAAATATGAAATACTAAATATAATTTATTCTCTTAAATAAGAAAATGCGGAAAATTATGAAAACAATTATAATAACCTATAGAGAGGACCAATATGCTCGATTTTAATTCGAAATTGTAAACGAAATTAATTAATCATCATTCACTGATGCGGAATACTTTTAGAGTTGTGCATAAACGAATGACTCTAGACACTAGAGTGCGTACTTTTGATTCGATGTTTTAAATTAAAATTTTGTATATATGATAAGAACCATGAAACAAGTTTAGGATACGAAGCAAAAAATTAATATGTATTTTTTTTTTTTTTTTTAATAATAGGGTTGGTTCGGTTCAATGGTTTTTCAAAAAAATCAAAATAGTTTTTGGTTCTGGTTCTGGTTTTTGCTCTTTTATGAATATGGGTTCGGTTCGGTTCTGGTTTCTAGTAATTCAAAAAACCAGATTTTGGTTCATTTTTGTTGTTCAGATAACAAAATTTTCCAAAAGTGAAAAGGAAAAACTTTTTATTTGTCTCAAAACAATAAATAAAATTTTTTTCAACATAACTCTTTATTTTCTTAATAAACAATTTTTGAGAACAAGATTTTTTTTGTATCCAGGAATTATTCCATCTTAAAATATTACTCAAAATTTTAATACTAAACATAAAACTAATTTTAACAAAAAAAATTAATTAATTGAATAAAAACAACCTTAAAAAACTTAACTTCAATTAAAGATAGTTTTGAAACCTGAAATGAACTTCAAAAACTAAATATAATTCAAATATTTTAGCTAAACCTTGATTTTAATACTTGATTTTACAATTTTTATATATAATTTTTCTATGTAGAAATATGTTACCATGTAAATCTTACGCAGAGTTTAATTACTACCGAAATATTTACCTGATATACAGGTTATAATATTGGAAATTTGTGAAGGGCTATATGAGTGCTGACGTGGTGGTAATGTGATATGATCTAATGCTTTCGGTTTCAGATCCATCTCTCGACCGAGAAATCTATTTCGTTCTAAGTTGACTCAGCTTTTAATAAGTACCAGTAAAAAAAAAAAATATGTAATTATGATTTCAGAATTGTAATGAAAATGTCATGAATTTTTTATCATTAAGGCCCCATATAAACAAATAAGTTCATCAGATTATTAATAATACCTTAATATAATTCTGTGTAGATCATGTAAAATTTTAATTGTTGTAACTAAATTTTAATTAAAATTAATTAATTACATGAAAGATAAATATAACGAACAATAATTTCAAATAATTTTAAAAAAATGAATGAAGTTTTATGATGCTGATAGGCTAATACCTAACCATAGTAATTCACATACAATTCATACGAAATACAAAAAATAAAAATAAATTAAACTTTAAAAATCAATTATGAAAAAAAAAACACAGAAATATGCACTCATTGTTATGCACTCATTTGCCGTTTGAGTATTTGGGTGTTTAGAATTTAGAAAAGGAAAATAAAATTTGTTCGCATAGCAGGTGTATGAAAAAAACTATCTCGATAAATACATAATTTTTGGCAATGTTCTTATTTCTATTGATATATTCATGAACTTTTTGAATATGCATTTTTGCTTTTGCTTTTTGAGAATACGATAATAACATTTGGTAACGTGGTTCTAAATACATGCAAGATATCAATGGATTACTTTCTAGAATTATTGTTAATCTGTCTTCTAAACATTTCTCAAAAATTTTAGAGGAACTAGTATTAATTTTTTGAACTTTTATTTTGCATTATGTCTAAATTTGAAAAAAATCGCTCATTGAAATTTGTTCTTGTTGTAGGCTAGCAGTAGCTTCATGAGCTGGTTCTAAAATGTTTATAAGATTCTGAATGCTTATCCATTCGGTACTACCTAATTTTAATTCAGATATTGAATTATGTAGATTTGTGCAAAAGTTTTTTAAATTCAATAATCTATTTAACATTTTATACGTAGAATCCCATCTAGTAATACAATGTAAAATCGGTTTTCTCAAGTTTTCTTTTTTTATTAATGCTAAAATTGATGGATTCTTTAATTTTTTGACAACTGCAGCTGATTTTTTTAATATGTTTCTTTTTGATTCGAATATTTTCAAAAAATCCATAATAGCCAGCTGAAGAGTATGTGCAGCAAGCACAACGCATACTATTTACAAATCCTGAATCTGATAAATGACCGATTTCAATATCTAATATTATCAAGCAATTCATTCGTTAAATAGTTATTATTATTAATAAATTCAACTTCATTATGATTATCAACTAAATCATCGTCATTATCATAATCGTCGTCTTCTGGTTCTGAACTATTTGCTATACATTGGAAATATGCAAAAACATTCCCAGCCTTTACCATATTTGCGCCATTGTCAGAAGTAAATGAATATATATATTATTAGGATTTATATCAATTTCTCTAAAATATATCATATTTCTCTAAAATATATCATATTTCTCTTATGCCTATTTATTGTAGTTTTATTTTTGAGCGCATTTAGAATAGGATCTATAATTTTACGGAAACCACTATATTCTATCGCAGCAAGTGGTCTTCCATTTTTAGAAACCATCTCAACACATGAATTTTTTAATGTATCAGCAGATATTTTAATATTTATTGTTTCCTTAACTGACACTGAAATAAAGCTGTCTGTCAAGTGAATATTGTTGTATATCTGATTTTTTAGACTTTTTTTCTTTCCTTTTTATATTAATTTCTTCAAAATGTTTCCTTTTTAGGTGGCGCATTAAATTTTCTGGATGTGAGCTTTTTAATTCAATATTGCAAAGCTTATATATATTGGCTTGATTTTCAATATTGTATGAAAATTTGGTAAATACAGCATTTTTTCTATTTTCCATTTTGAGTGAAACATTTAAAGAAAATTTTCATAAGTGTAATGCTAAAGGAAACAAATAATGAAAATAAAAAAAATAAAATCTACTAATTAATAATTTAAAGTAATTTAATTTAATTATTTAAACCTTAGATGCGGCTGGCACATTTATATCAGAACACGATAAAATAAGCTAAAATTCTTTTAATGTTGCATATAGTTGAAGAGTTGAAGTGTAAACATGACAAAGAAAGCTACAATACTTTTAATGTTGCATGCAGTTGAAGTTTTAAGTTATTGAGAAGTTGAACTAGATCTGGTGGAAAATTTTAGAGGCTCCAACGTCTTCGATTTCGAAAAAAAAAAATGGTTTTGGTTTCGGTTTCTAAAAATGTTGCTGGTTCGGATGGTTTTTTGGTTCGGTTTCCATCCCTGTATTCTTTATTTACAATTAAACGAAATAATATTTTATTAAAATTTGTTTAACAATAAAATTATAAAATAAAAATATTCAAAACTAAATTTTTTTATTAATGTTAATTTTATAAGTTTTCAGGGTTGTTTTCTGGACGAAATGTTTGTAAGTCGAACCTCTTTATTTCGTATACTGTTTATTTCGTATTTCCTGTATAATTCGTATTCCGTCCGGCATTTTAAATTTCAAACAAAATTCCAGCTATAATTCGTGTCCTCTTTAATTCGTATACTGTTTATTTCGTATTTAATTTCCCATATAAATCAAATAGACCTATTATGCAATTCGTATTTTGTTATTTTAAAAATTTAGCTATAGGTCTAATTTGGCAGGGTTTGGTGGTTTGATTTCTGTCACATAGGCTAAAGGTTTCGCGAAAAATTTGTACACTTTTTTGCAGCAAAAAGAAAATGTTCCACTAAATTTTTTCTCATATTTGCATGAAATTAATGAATTCATGTGTTAAGGTTTAAACTCGTTAATTTTTGTTGTTATTTAATTAATTTTTTGCACATAATGTATTAATTTTATTAATTTGTGTTTTATTCGTTGTTTTTCATTTATTATTACTTCAAACTTCATTAAACATCATTTGTTGTACTTTTTGTTTCGCTCGATTTTCATCTCTATAGGATTTAAAAAAAAAATAATTCTCTTCATATTTCATATTCCTTTATAATTCGTATTTTTTTAGTCACGTCCGAATACGAAATAAAGAGGTTGGACCTTACCTACAATTTAAATTTTAATGCATATTATTTTTTTATATTTTCTTGATATCATGTTATTTTTTAGTTGAATATCTTCCATAAAATCTCAACAATTTTCATATAGATTTTTTGGAATTTTTTTTTACCTCCTAACAAGAATTTTCTATAGCATATTAAAAAGTAACAACCATAAAAGGTAATGTTCTATTTATGTCCAGGTGGAATATATTTATTGCATAAAGCCAATTTCATAAATAAAAATTTAGTGTTATATATAATTGCTTTGCATATAAATTGGAAATATAACATAGTTAAATTTTACTTTAAATATTTAAATACTGGTATTAATTATCGTATGTAAACGACATACATATCAATGGGTGGAAACAGAATCTAATTATAAATTATAATACAATAATCTAATCTCCCCTTAATAAATTACATATATTGCTTTTGCTATCGAAATGCCGGTATAATATTAGAAGCAATTGTTAAATAGACGAAAAAGTCTATTTGTGGAATTACCAATTTTGTTATAATAATAATATAAATCCCTCAATAAAATTTAAAAAATCATGAAAAGCACTAAAAATATTAAGTTAATCAAAAGAAAATGAATTTTGTAGGTATAACATGGATATTAATTTTCGGTTTTCATACTCTTAGTAGTTGTCTTACATTCATACATTCACTATTTTCTGTATACGACTATACGGTAAGAATATAAAAATTAACAATAAATGATTTAAAAATGTAATAATTTGTGATAATAAAAGCAAATTTCATAATATACTTATGCAAATGCAAACAAAACTTAAGCGTGCTTCATCCTTAAAAAGTAATATACTTCATCATTTTGTAAACATATTTTAATTAAGAAAATTACTCTTACAATTTTTTTTTTAAATTGGTTACTAAATAAATAAATCCTAATTTTTAAATTGGATTTGGTTTAGTAAATTTAATATTTATTCTAAATTATTTAGCTACATATACATTTAAAATTGTGGTACATAATTTCACTGTGTTTTTTTTTTGGATCATTCAAGACAAATATTGTCCGTTCGTCACAAGTTTTAAACTAATTCGGTAATCAAAAGTTCCCACCTAAAGTATTTCCAATTCTTTTAAAAATTATTCAGTAAAGATTCCGCTCCTTTAAATTACAATTTTATTACTATTCACTTTTCTAAATAATTTTGTTTTTATTATTCAAATTGTATAAATTTCTTATTTTTATTTATTTTGTTTCAATTTATTTAATTTTACTTATCAACTTTTTTGTATTTTTCCGCAACAGATGGTTTAATCTATTATACATAATTTAGATATCCTGATACATTTTTCTAGATTTTTTTATGTCTTTCGTGTACAGTACAGATAATGTGAAGAATATTAAGTACCTACAAATTTTCAAATTGCTTTAGATTTGTCCGTACAAGTAATTTTAATAAAAAATTTCTGGGTGAAACCTTAGTTTCTTTTGTTTAATGATTCGAAAATAGGAATCAAAAAAAGATACAAAGTATAATGTAATACACTGGAAAGTATATAATTATATACAGTATTAGAATATGTAATACTTGTGTTCTGAAAGGTTCTTAGAAAGTATTTGACGAAACTTCTTATGAAACTATATTTTTTTTTTAAATTTCAAACTCTTGCTCTAGCTGGAATTTAAGAAATCTTCAATACAGGGTACTATTTAGGTCCACACCGTCTGTTTGTATGACTTAGTCATGACCAAGATACTCTAAATCAATTTTAGAGATGAAAACTGTTACAAATTGTGATGAAGATAGTGAAAATAGGCAGAGTATGAATATGAAATTTTTTTTGATAAGGACGTTGTAAATGTAGTGGAATCTGACGATGATGTAATTTTTATTGAAAATGTTGTGGAAGAAATAATAATTTATTAGCAACGACGATGCCGCTTAAATAATATATAGATAATTGTATTTCCATTTAAATAAAACTTTTTTCTTACCTTTTATACTTCTTTTATTTAGTTTTTAAATTTTTAAGAGATGAAAACTAGAATTTTCCTAAAATTGTACAATGTGAATATTTTGTTGCTTGGCGAATTGTTCAATTCCTATATGGTATACAGCTCTGAGTTTGCAAAACCAACGGAAAACCTTTAAATCATTTAGATATTTTTATGCTGGGCCCAGTCTAAAAAAAAAACCTTTTTTTAAAAATTTTACCACTGTAAAATCATCTAACTTTATATTATTTTCAATCTTTCGAGTGTTAAGAATAATAATTTTTTTATATAGCATTTTGATTTTAAGCTTTATAATCGGTTTTAGCTTATAAACGTTTAAGGGTTTTTTGAGGTAGTTCAGCGTATTAAACGTTTAAAACTCTAAAATATCTCGTTATATTTAAGAACACAGATTTATTATCGACGAGAAACACGACAATTACCTTTCGAATAAAATAATTATTTCATAATAGTGATTTTAAAATTATTTTAATTATGGGCTATTCAATAAACTAAAATACATAATATTGTTATAAAAATTTTATGTTGTGAAACTTTGTTTTTACTCTTAAAATTTGCCTAAATAATTCAAAAACTCAGAAGAAGGTAACCCCATATTTTAGTATGTAAAAATAGTGAATCTATTAACACTGTTTTAATTAAGGCTCCTTTTAGGAACGCATTTTGAGGGCTAAATGAGGTATGCCTCATTTAACATCCCTGATGGTTTTAATACTTTCGTCTAATGTATATGTATATATAATAGGTTTTATACTTCCAGATAAGGTTACAATAACACTGCAACCATATGTGGTTACAGTTGTTATAACAGTTAGCATTACTTAAATGAAGCATTGTCTTAAATTTATTAAATCGGAAAACAATGTTTAATTAGATAATATATACGCATAATACGTACATTCATGTGTATTCGTTAACAATTTTACGTTAATTTTTTCGCAAACGCAAATAAAAATTTCGCAACATTCTTATTTCATAAATTTTCGTAACATAATTATATTTTCAAACTAAAAGTTGCTCATTATCTATATATAAACGTTATTCATATTTATATACAGAAATTATTTAAAATTAATTTACCTAAGCCTATAATACAATAATTATAAAAAAATAATTGTTTAGATGCTACTTAAAATATTATTAATAAAGTAATTTACCAACTCTTTATATATACAAATGTAATTCTTATACATAATATACAAATGTAATTCTTATACATACATATTATTTATAATATTATTTTTTAAAAGGTAAACTTTTTGAAGATGGAAACATTTTCCAAGAAATTTTACGAAGAGATATCTAGAAAGTTTTAATTTAATTATATTATATATTAACAAAAATTTAAAAATAATTTATTCACGCATAATAAAATATGGTTTTTTACGTATAAAGGGAAGATTTTTGAATAATAAATAATACTTTGTAGTTAATAATTTCTTATTACATATATTATTCATGTATATTTAAAATATACCATATTATTCACATATTCCACAATTTTGAGTTCATATACAGGATGCCCGCGCTACGAGTGCATTAATGTCGGGAGATGATTGGACATAACGAAAAACGAAAAAAATCGTTCCACAGGAGGGCTTTAAAATGCACCGTTACCAAGATACAGGGTTATTAATTTCTTTTAAATTTTTTTTTTACAGTTTTACATAAATGGCAAAATTTCGCAAACTATTTAATCAAGATTCTTAATTTTTTTTTATTCGAAAGGTAATTGTCGTTGTTTTGTTTTTTAAATCTAATATAGCTTAACAAAAGAATAATATATTCAAAACTTTTCGCTATATTGCCTTTAGTATGGATGCGTCACTAACAGAGCAGGTTACCCTAAAAATGTTATCCAAAAAAAATGAATTGATTCTCTTCACGAGAAAATCCTAAATACTTCGATAGCATGGTACACGAGTTTTATAGACATATATTAATCTAGGATTTTTTCGTATCATCCTAAATTCAACTGCTCCTACTTTGATATTACAGTGAGAGAGGTAGGTTTTCACATACATTTGTAACCATTCATATCTGTATAATTTAGTTATATTAAAATATATATATATAATATAGTATAATATACAAGTATAAAATAAGTATAAATATTTCTCAAATTATACAAAAGCGATAAAGAAAACTTTTTTTTTGTAAAATAAAGTAATGTAAGGTAAATAATTATGTAAAAACATTGAGCAATATTAAAAATTATTCAAATTTGAAAGGTATTTCTTGACATTGTCTTGTACAATTGGGACATTGATACCATTGTCTAGCAGTAATTCCACTTGGATTACATCCTTCGCTTAATAATAAGCAAGCATTTCGATGCCATTGAAAGATTTCACCATTGTAAGAACAAACAGGATCAATCACAGAACTACATTTAGGACAGATTCCCATTGGCACTTCTTTACAATTTTGAGATATTTCTTTGCTTGATATGCTTCCGAAATTTTCCACAGACATAATTACACTCGAATTTACCAAAGAAATAATTACTGAAACTAAAATTAATATTATAATAAATAAATATTTTAAATAAAAATATAATTAAATTACATAAAATTATAATTAAATTACAAAAAACAAATAATTTCATTTTAAATAAATTATTTTATTTAGTTAAATAGCAAAATGACTAACGTTCTATAATTCAGTTAAGAAACTAAAAGACCGGTTTACATTTCATTAAAATTTATAACTTATTACATAAAAAGCTTTAATTTTATCACGAATAACTTAATATTTTTCATTGATTCCCAGTCAATTTACATAAACAATTTTAAGTGTTGAATTATTATCAGTTTAAAAGTTTTTCCTTGAAATAATAATTTAGCGATTAGAAATAACAATTAAGGTCTAATCGTAACGGATAGCGCTAGTTTCGAAAAATGTTCAACATATGGAAATCAATAAAAACAAACGCAAAAGGAAAAATGAAATTACCGCCGAGATTGAAATGTTTTATATTAATCACCAGCGCCAGAAAATTTCAATAAAGAAGTCAAAATATTGTTAAATAAATTGGCAGTTTTGACTACATTCTAATGTGGTAGGCAAAATAATTGTAAAATTAGAATTTAATTTGATTAAATTTTACAAATTTTTGATACACCTCGTAAAGTATATTAACATTTTACATATTTTTTACAATTTTTAATGTATCCAATCCAAAAATTCTTATTTTACAACACACATAATATTTAATAATTTTGCTTTCAATAATTATTTTGACAGTTCTACAATTTTCGTCCGCCAGTATTGTATTTGGGTTGATTTTGTTTTAATCTTAACGAGAAAAATAAATCTACAGCTAGCGCTAGCACATTACGATTGGGGCTTTAATTATAGTTATTAAAAAAAATACGTTTTAAATTCTATAAAAACAATATTCATCTAAATTGTAACCAATAATTATTGTTATTATTTATTTTAATTTATATTTACGTGATTAAAAAAATAAATAAATTTTATTTTACGGTTTTTGATTTTCGTCACGACTCACGACAATACTTTCATAAAAATATTTCCAGAAAAGGTTAAATTTACGCGAAGTTATGGAATAACTATGAAGAGTTGTGTAGATCGGTTAAACCCTATAATAATTTTCGATTTATATAAAATACATTCATGATGACCTAGAAATTCAATTTTTTTATAGTTTCATGTTCATTTTTCCATAATTTTTTTTTTCTAGCTATGATCATGTAATTTTAAAATTATTCAAAGTAACTCATAAATGAAAATTAGTGGGTCCTTGGACATCGATAAAAAACAGAAAAAAAAATGTTATTCACCTACATTTCTGTGATCATCAAGGATCAAGGCCATTACAACATTATTGTTTTATTATTCTAACTAACTACTCGTAATACAAATAAGAAACAATCTCTTATAGGGTCATTCATTAGGTGTCTGATATATGTATGTATATTATTTGTGTTTTATTTTTATTCATTACATACATACAAGTCATCATGGATAGCTATACAAATAAACAATGTTTACAAATCGTTCAATTAGTTTATCAAAATTTGCGTTCTGATCCACTTTTTTTTTATCGAAAAATCATGTTTTCGAATGAAATATATTTCTGGATAAATGGATACATTAATAAACAAAATTGACGTATTTGGGATACAAAAAATCCACATAGAATTAGAAAAGTTCGATTACACCCAGAAAAATTAAATGTTTGGTATGCCTTCCATGCTGGTGGTGTCATCGGACCATATCTTTTCAAAAATTATGTTGGCAAGAATGTTGGTGTGAATGAGTTTGATATAAGCTATACTAAATGATTTTGAATGATATGTGGTTTCAACAACATGTGTCTGCATGTCAAAAAAAAAAAAAATAAGATCTAAATTGTCACCAACACAGTTAACCAAAGAAGCTCTAAGTGTAATATTCTGCTCTTGTACATTAAACGAACCACCTTCATCGCTTTCTAAAGCTTTCATTTCATAAACCAAATGTATCAATATTTTATCGAAACCGTACTTTTTTATGTCTATTGATAATAAAAGATATTGTTAATATTGGAGTTAAATTTTCGATGAATTTTTTTGAATGCTATAATAAAAAGCCCCTATTTTATAGAATATACTTCTTGAAACAATTAGATTTGCAATTTCTAAATTATCATAATATAGGTTGATGCGAATGGCATCTGTATAGCATTGTAAAAAGGATTTTTTTTAAAATCTGATCCATCAAGATATATGATTGCAAAACAGTTTTTGAAAACTTTGATTTTTTTGATAAATTTATTAAAGTATCTATTATAGATATGTTTTGAAACGTTTCTGGAATTTCTTTTTGAACTTGGACGGAATATTTTAAAATATTATATATCCTATTGCCAAGGATAATTTCAGGTGCACTTACATAGTCGATATGTTTCGATATGCATTAACTTGCTTTTCAAATGATTTTGATAAATTTAAAAGATGAAATATATTGAACATTTCATCATATAACTCTACAGTTTTGTGATCAGATTGGTCTATTTGCTTGCTTTTAATAAAGAATTTAACATTTTGTTTAAAATAATTGCAAATTTTTTCAATTAAAAGTGATAATATTTCCCAAATTGTAATGATTATAGCTTCAGGTACATTTGAAATACAAAGTAATTCACTAAAGAAAATATTTATGGTAGATTGTATATCCTTTCTTAAAATGATAGGTGAGTCCTGAGATGCTTCCACTGAATTTAATGTAGTGCTATTTATATATCATCCAAATGCGAATTTATATTTAAAATTTCAAAATGTTGTAATCTATTAGACAAATTTTGCGGAACTTGAACAAACATGTCTAGCAAAACTCTTGAATGTCGAAAAGCTTTGATTACATTGGTTTTCACAACATAAGAAGCATCCCTTAGCTTCACCATTTTGAAAAGGCACCTTATGGGCCTTCGTAAAAAGAGTTTTTAAATTTACTAAACAACCGACAACAGATTTTTTACATATAAAATAAATCATTATGCAGATTTTTAATAATAGATGTCTAAAAGTTACCTCTGAATATAGATACTATATTTTCATCAATACTCTCCTTAAGGAGATGTTTACAAAATTCTTTGACATCCATTTCTTTTAAAATTTATAATTGAAATAACTGCCAGTACAATTAAAATTACTACATTGCAAAATAAATAAGTAATATATATAAATAAAATAATTTTAAAAAAAGGAGACTTAAGTAAATATTAAATGGACCTAGGAATAAAATAAAAAAAATAGTAGGTAGCTACATAAAGTAAACGAGAAATTAGTTAAAATTAACCAGATTTGTAATTAAATAAGCAATAAATATTAAATTTAAACAGATATGCAATAAACATATAACCGCATTTATAGATAAATAAATAATAATAATAATATTTAAATTAATTGCAAAAGAATTGAAAATTACTAAATTTATATAAAATAAGTCTTAAATATTATATTTCATTAGACTTGAATTGAGAACAACTACATATGTAATTATATTGATAAGAAATATTTAATAGAACTATAAATGAATCGAAAACAACTAGGTTTAGAATTAAATAAATAATAAATACATATTAAATTTAACTAGAACTTCATTAAAAATAACTAGATATGATATATAATAAACAAATACACACACGATTTTAATAAAAGATACATTTTTTATACGAGTAGTTTATAATATTGAAAATGAATTTTTCTTATTATTTCTTAATTTTTTAAAATTATATAATAAACTATGAATATAATTTGAATCAACATCTATAGAAAATACAATATTTTAACCTTCAAATATAAAACAAGAGTTGGCAACGCTGGTGAAAAACTAGGCACTTGGTATTCAAAGTCAAACCAAATACTTTTTATATAGTAAAAATTGCACGGTTCGAAAATCTTTTCTGTATATTCCAAGTAAACTCAAAGAAAGACATGGAAACAAGTAAAAACCAAGTATATAATTATACTTGGTTTTCACTTGGTCGTAGGCAAAAAATTAAGAGTGTGAGTACGAGTAGGTTGTTTCTTGTTTACTATAATTTCGCGACTGGTGCATCGACCACTATAAATTTTAAATATATCCCTAAAAAAATTATTTAATTCGATTATATATTCATCATACTATTTTAAAGATTATTAAATAAATTAAATCAAAATTTAAAATCAAACAAACAAATTTACCGTAAAGTTCGTGGAGACATATGGGGTGGCGGTGATTCCATTTTTGACACGTCTGCTCACTTTAACTTTTTTACCACAACTGATAGATTGTGAAATAAGAAATAAGTTATTTCAGTTTGTACCATATCCATACGATATTTTGTATGACAACTAATTTCATATGCACGTAGAACAAACTAGTTCTGATAAAAATAAAAAAAATAGTGTTCCACACATATTGATAATAGATATATGTATAGAACAAACTAATAGTCACAAAAAAAACTTTTAAAAAATGTATTGACTTATTGTTCCATACGCCGAAAACTGGGATATGGCCCAAACAAAAATTAGAAATCGTTAAAAAAATGGATATGGAACAAACTTACCATTAAATATTTCAGCAACCAATAAGATTTTTAAAAAACTGATGAAAGATTCTGAAAGAAGGTTATTTGTTACCATAGTATACATTATTAAGTTAAAAAACACGAAAATGGCGTATGGATCAAACTAATTTTCAGTCGACGATCGGTCTATTCACGACAAATATTGTGCGTTCCCGTTCATCACAAGCAGTAAACTAATTGATTGCGATAACATAATCAGATTTTAGAAGAAAAAGGATTTAATACTAAAAATACATTTTTTGCTACTTTGGTTTTCTAAAAATATGTAAATATTTATCATACACTGTTATTAAAAATTGCATAGATATAAAGTCGGTTATCAAAGAGTTCCCTAAATTATTTCCAATTCAATTAAAAATTATTCAGTTAAATATTTTGAATTGTTATGTTTTTATTAACTTTTCTATTTATAAAAAAAAATGTAAATTTCTTTTACATTTGAAGTGATTTTGTGTTTATTATTCAAATTATATCAATTTGTTATTTTCATTTTTTTTATTCAAATTTATTAAATTTTTCTTATCTACTTTTTTTTTGTATTTTTCCGCAACCATCAAAACCACCATATAATCAATGGCATGAAGCTATTATATGTATCTAGATATCCTGACTGATACATTTTTCTTGATTGTTTTATGTCTTTTATGATAATGTGAAGAATATTAAGTATCTAAATGTTTTCAATTTACTTTAGAGAATTTACAAGTAATTCTTAATCAAATCTTTCTGGATGAAGCTTTAGTTTTTTTGTTTAATTATTCGAAAGAGGAAATCAAAAAAAGATACAAAGTTTAATGTAATACACTGGAAAGTATATAATTATATACAGTATTAGAATATGTAATACTTGTGTTCTGAAAGGTTCTTAGAAAGTATTTGACGAAACTTTATGAAACAATTTTTTCTTTTTAAATTTCAAACTCTTGCGCTAGTTGAAATCGAATTTAAGAAATCGTCAATACAGGGTACTATTTGGGTCCACACCGTCTGTTTGCATGACATAGTCATGACCATTAGTGCTAAATGGCAAAGTAATTGGTCCGCTTTTTTTATTTTATCGACAACCCACGGAAAAGTCCTTTATGATTATAATGTTTACTTAATAATAAACATTTTTTATTGTGTTTAATGTATTATGTTATATATCGACCCGTCCAAACAACAAGTTAGAAACTTAAGTAATCAACTTTAATAAGGACAGTGAAATTCGGATTCAGCGCACTTGGTTCCATCTTGTGACAATTTTTGGAAGCTAAAGCTTAAAATTTGAAATTTTGACAGCCGTTTCATTAGTTACAACTTTCGTTATTTTTCTGACTTTTACATGCAATAAATTTCTAAGTCTACTGAGAAAGTTATTGCATGGACAAATTTATGGTAATTTGTTTTAAATTTAAGTTACAACCTTTTTCACGGGATATAGAGTTTGTAATGCAAAATGTAACTAGAGTTACAAAGTTTTAACACATTTTAGGCTTTAAAGTTGTAGTTGTATGTCAAACTTGCAAACTTATTGCTCGACTTAATATAATGTAATATTTTATAAATTCAGTTACACACATTTCACAGCATAGAGCAATAAGTTTGTAGCTCACGATACAACTGGTGTCATGTAAATATGTGCGGCTAAACGTCTGTATATTGAGTTACAGACCAACTGTAGTAAATTTACTCCAAATTAAAACTGTAATATTAAAATTTTACATTTGTCTGAAATTAAATCGATAATATTAAATTATGATTCAAATCAATAAATAATTATTCATTTTTTACAAAAACCCCTGTTTAGCTTACTTTTTTAGTTAAGTTTTTACAGAGCAAAAACAGTAAAACGCAATTTCTGCAAAATGACTATTTTCAAGTTACAGACATGTTGTCGATATGTATATTTTAACTTTTGACGAACGGTTAATGGCCTAAACACAATTGGAACTACAAGCGATTTTGTAGCTGTCACAGTAATTAAAAAATACGGATTTAAATGAAACTAAACACAATTAGGCTACAACTACAAGATACAACTACAGAATTAACTTAATTTCTAATTTTGTAGTTAGAAGCTGTCATAATTCACTGTGACAGCTTTCAAAAATTAAAAAAAAATACATTTACCTGATTTTGATTTTGCGTTTGCCTATAAAGTAATAAAATAACTTAACCGTAGATATGAATTTTGAAGAACTTTTAATTGAGGAAGTTAAATGCAATGAAATTTTATATAATTTAAAGAATGCAAGATATAAAAACATTTATGTAAAAGATAAAATATGGGCTGAAATTGGTAAAAAATTAAATAGACCTGGTAAGTGGTATTTTATTTAATTTGTTTTTGTTTTAATATATTAAAATGTGTGTAGCGGATCAATGCAAAACTAAATGGAAGGGTTTAAGAGACTCATATAGAAGAAGTAAAAAAACATTAAATAAGCCTTCAGGAAGTAAAGGTGGTGAAATAACATCAAAATGGAAATGGTTTTACGAAATGAGCTTTTTAGACAATTTTGATGGTACTCGTGAGTAAGTAACTTCGTATATTAACCTTTGAAAAATAAATCTAATTTATTTACTTTTTTCTTTTTAGCACCAAAGGAAATATTTCAGCACCAATTGAATTTGATGATAGTTAGTTATAAAAAATTATTTATGTTACATTTTACATCATATTTCCATTTATTTAGGTTACATTTTAGATTCATGGGGTTCTGACAATAGTGAAAATATTGATCCTATTCCCGCTAACTTACCAACAAGTGAATTAAATATTTTGGAAGATTACAACAGCAGCACCTCTTTCATATCTGAGAATAGTTCTGCAGTTTCATCAAAACAAACACGTCAAATCTCAAATAATAATAAAAAGGATAAAAATACTGAATTTTCTTCATTTTTAAATGAAGCTTCTGAGGCAATAAAAAAAATTTCTTCATCTCCATCTAATCAGTCTTCAACAACTAAGACTTTTGCTGCTTTGGCAACTACTATTGACGAAGCTGGTTTATCTCTTAGTCAGAGAATAGAATTAGATGAAAAAGTGCACCATGTAGTGTACGATTTTCTCAAAGAAAATTTACGAATGTAAGGCATTTAATTTTTTTTTGTTATGTTTTGTTACTGATACATTTATGTTTTTTTTGTGAAATGAATTTATGAATTTTTTTATTTTTTATACATTATATGTATATATTTTATTTTAAATGTAACATAATTTAATAAAATCATTAATTTTAATTTTGAAGTAAATAATCTTTTAATACATTTCTCAATCTAAAAGCTTCTGCAGAACATCTATTTTGAAAATTACTATGCAAACTTCTAAGAGGGTTCTCATTCCTCCATTCACCAGGAATAACAATTACGTCTATTTCTTGGTCTACCAAATTATGATAATAATAAATTTCATCTTTTTGTAACATCAAAAAATTATGTAATGTTATAGTTGCTAAAATTATTTTATCCACATTTTCAGGATTGCAAAAAATATCGTTTCTTAGAACTCGCCATCGATTAGCTAATACACCAAAACTATTTTCAATTAATACTCTGGCTCTTGAAATTTTGTTATTAAATATATTTTTTTCATTTGTTAAATTTCTACCTGGATATGGTCTAAGCAAAAATCTTTTTAACGGAAATGCATTATCTCCTACAAAAAAATGTGGAAAAGAAATGTTTGATAGAGGAAGGTAAGTATTGTCAGGCACATCAATTTCTCCATTTAAAATTTTTTTTCCAAATTCACTCCGAGCAAATATACCACCGTCACTTTGGCTACCTGCTGCTCCAACATCAACATAAGTAAAAGTATAATTGGAGTCGCAGATAGCAAGTAACACAATGCTAAATTTATTTTTATAATTATAAAAAATGGAGCCGCTTTTTCTAGGGCAAACAATATTGATCTGCTTACCATCAATAGCACCTATACAGTTGGGCAAGTCAGTTTTTTCATAAAAATTGTTGGCTATTTTTTTTAATTCCTCTTTATTAGGTGGTGGTAAATAAATATCACGTAATTCCTCCCAAATTATAGTGCATGTTTCATAAATAATTTTTCTGATAGTTGACACCCCTACTTTGAAACACCAACCCAACACTTGAGGTGTAGTTCCATGAGCTAAAAACCTGAAATGTTAAAATGGAATAAATATAATAGATTCTATAACCATTATGTTCCGCAAAACGTACATAATTGTAATAACAAGTCGCTCTTCTGGACATATAGGTTTTCTTTTCGATAATTTTTGCAACCTAGGCTTCAGTAATTCCAACAGAAAATTAAAAGCCTGGATATTCATTCTTGTTAGCTTGTTAAAATCATCATAATCCTGGCTTTTAATTTCCGTGTAGTTCTTTTTAAAAAATCCAAAAGTCTCTCTATTCAGGTTAACTTGACGAACCCACCATCTCCTACTTTTCTTCTTAAAAGCTGCATTAGCTTTTTCCACAATTGAAACAATGTAAATTATTGAAATAATTTTTTGAATTTTTTCCATTTTTATTTTAATAAATTATCGTACCAGAGACACAAACAAATAAACAATATTTTTGACATTGGAAATAGAAAAGAAAAATATTGTAGCTAGTAGTCGGTATTGTGTTTAGATCAGCGACGTAGCTGGTAGTTGTGGTAGGTAGTTGCAGCCTGTAGTTCCAATTGTGTTTAGGCCATAACCATGATTTTTGTTTTTGACAACTTCGTGTTGTCAGAAAATTAAAAGGAGTTCGGTGTAAGTAAACCGAGTTATTAGATTTATTATCTAATAACTCCGATTACTAAATTTAATGCCATGTTATAATATACTTTCACTATCACTTTAAATAATTGATTATCACAATGTTTTGTTAAAAATTTGTGATAATTTATCGAAGTGTAAAGCTAATTATCGACAATCAAATATATTATCATAACAACTGTGTGATGCTGATTTGTTTAATGTAAAATTACGTTTTATTTTATAATAATAATTTTTTTATATTAATATTTTTTATTCAACATTTAGTTACACAACTCATTTAAACTAATTTAATTGCTTAATTTCCTGTATAATTTCTATTTTAAATTAGAAAATATTTTATGTTACATATAAGCACACTCCAGACTAGAAAATGAAATTTCCATTTTGTAAAATTCATTAATTATGATTTTAGTTATTTGCGTTTTAGTTAAAAAGTTACTCAATACCAAATAAATATAGTATAATACTGTAGGTATGACTACCCAATTTACACCTTACTTATCCATCTACATAATTTTAAAAACTCGATATATACAGAAAAGTATTTTAAAATATAATATAATATATAAACATTTTCTGACTTATAAAATTTTTAAGCATTTCATCGTATAAAAGATATTTTTTCGGAAACAATTAATAATAAGGTGAAATGTTTATCAATTTTGAAGTTTTCAGGTTAACTGTTGGTATGCAAAATATGAATTGGAACTAAGTATGAATAAATTTAATATAATAAATCGATAACTTGAAAAAATTGACATAAGAATTTGATAAGCATTAAATATATTTTTTTTAAAAAAAAGGTTGATTTTTAGCAAATTCATCGTTGTGAAATATTTTAATTCATTGATTATAATGTTTTTTATTATTATTTTTTCCAGGAAGAAACTTAAAAGTTAGAAAATCATAGAATTATAATTTAATTATATGTATTTATAATTTTGTTATTAAAAAAAAAAAAAAATCTAATTAAAAATGTGAGAATTTTCAGATACCAAACCGCTTATGCTATATTATAATTTGTCACTGTTCGTTTTGAATGAGTCATTATTCTATATTTAAGAATCCAAAATATGAATAAGAATTTCCAACTATCATCAACTACTTTACATTTTAATATTTCATTATTTAATTTTACTATACCTATACATTTTTTTTTTAAATTTAAATATTCTTCTTTTGATTAGTTAATTAGAACCCACATTGTGTGAGTTTTAAAATATGTACATACACTATTGTGAACCGTACTGTAGTCAGTTTATTATCCCAATTCCTAATAGTCTGGGTTACGTTGAAAAATATTAAGTAATTCACAATTTAATTAAGAAATATCAATAACTATACAATAAAAACCTTAATAATTAATAATTTGTTTGTAACCAAAATTCAATAGCATTATTATAATAATAACCAACCATCATCATTCAAGTATAAACTACAAAAATTGCCTATAATTGAGGTTTCATGATGCTGAAATTTATATTAAAATCATAATTTTAGGCCTATACAATTTCAATTTTATAATAGTAATAATAAAGATAATAATTTATTTATTAAAATTAATAATTATTATTCGTATACTGTAACATAAAATATCCTTGGGAAATTATTATACAATATAAATAAATTAATCCTGAAAAAAAAAATTATTTTATTAGTCTTCTATAGAATGTAAATCCTTTCATAAAATTTTATAACAATGAAATGAAACATGAAATATTTTTATACAAAAACAGAAGCATAAATGTCACCCAATTGTATGAAATAAAATATACAAAATATATAAATAACTTAATAGATTTTTTATCAAAAATTCACAATTCCAATGTTTATATTTATAATATAAATTTATTTATAATAGTACATAGTAGCATAAAAAATGGTTTACATAAAATTCATAATAAACATTTGTTGTTAACCAGCTTTCTAAACACTTTTATGGATAAATTCTGGTGCGTTTTATGGATTTTTCTGCTACATGCTGCATCTCCATTGATAGTTTTGAATAATAAAAATGTTCTGTTTTTATCCTCCGTGCATCAAATATGTTGAATTATTTCAGAACTTGTGAAAGCAAATTGAAATCTATGAATTTCTACAAGTTTTTTTAGGTAACTGATAATTAAATATAGTTCGATTTAGATGTTAATATGTAGTTAAAATGGACTTACGACTCTCTGAGTAAGTTTATAATTCAGAACGAACTAGAAACTACTAAATTATAACTTACAAGGCTAAATTATAACTTACAAAATCCCGAAATAATGTAGACATTTTTATTAATCAAAATAAAAGAAAAGTATTATTATGTTATCTCCAAACATAAAATATGTTAAGAAATATGTAGACTTCAGTTCTCCTGATTATCTGCAAAAATAAATTTTAGTGTCGCAAAAATAATTTTAGATAGCAAATAAAATGTTGGCTTCTTTAGAGAATTTTGCCAATATTTTGTTGGATCTCTTTCACGAACTAACTTCAGATATTCACTATTGGCCCATATACAACAAAAAATAAATGTCGATTGTCCAATAATACAACTACTACAATGAGTTGTAGTAAATGTCAAATCTGGTTTTGCTATGATTTCTATTTGTATTTGTATTATATGTAATTTAAAAAAATTTCTTCACAATTTAACATTACAAATGGTGACAAATAGTTCGAATTATCAATAATGTGATTTCGATTCTTATTAAAAATAGATGTAATAAGTATACATTTCCATGATTTTCTTGTTGTCTTAAATATTTTATAGCAAGTTGTGACATATATAACATAATTGATGTAACTTTGGCCTCTTTAGTCATTAGAATATTATTTATTTTCAGTTATGTAATATTTCTTATTTTTCTTTCGAAAATTGGGAAGCTAACCGATAAGACGGGCCTAATCAACTGTTTGTACATTAGCACATTTCATTTACATATAGTAAACCTTTCGGATATTTTATAAATATTCTTCATTTAAGTTTTGTATATTCTATACATAACTTATAATTTCACTTATAATTTCAGTTTTTAATTTATAATTAGAAAATTAATCAGAAGTAGGTACATCATATAGCAACATTTATAATAAACTCAGCTATATTGTATGTTTCTAATATACTTAGGTTAATAACTAAATAGTCAAGAATACCTTATGGAAGATCATAACTATAAGGGGTCAGCAAAAAAAACGAGAAAAAAAATATATTCGAGCCAGTAGTTCCTTATTGCATGTTGCAAAAATTTTACATAATGTATATATTTTATTTTTAATTGTTTTTAATATAAAATCTATTAACATTTTCGTACTCTAAACTAAAAAATAAGTCGTGTGACTTCACTATCATAAAAAACTATTATTATAGTTGTTCTTGCCATCCTCATACTCCATTAGTTTTTTCTTTACGAAATTTTTCGTGTTCAGCCAGTATCATAGACATAAATCAACCCAATTACGTGAAATGAAGCGACTGTCTGTATTTGTATTCTGTATGCCGTTTCTGAGCGAGAGATATCGTACATACAACAAACTTCGCTTTTAATTTGTATTCTGTAACTTTGTGAATCGTTAATCGTTAAATGCAGTGCCGCCAAATCATGATTTTATGTAGAATTATAATGATTTTGAATAAAGTGTAGACTTACCCAATCCCAAAAAAAAAAACTGCAAGTGCTCTTTTTGTTAGTTTTAAAATTAGCGGCACAGATGTTGATCGCATGGTAGGCTTCAATCTTATATATCACTTGCTTAACGAATAAGTGAAAGTTTCGTTAGATAGCCGGAAATGGAAATCTTTTATATGTCTATAATTTTATTTAAAAAATATATATGAAAGTATATGAACTTATAAGTCTACATGATAAAAGTTCCCTCTATTTTTTTTAACAGGTATATTTAAGAGATTAGATGTGCTTCTTATAACTATTCTTGTAAATTTTACACTACTTTTTATGCAGTTTCAAATTTTACATTTTCCTTTTCGTCTAATGATAAAAACATTTCTAAACTCTTTATTTTTCAATAAATTTTACACAGTTAATTCCATACAAAATGTTCACTCAGATAAAGTTAAGTTTGTGTTCCAATGTATAATATTGTTTCTCGACAATATCAAAGTATAAATATGTGAATAAAAATTAATTATATATTAAAAATTGTAATAATATTTAATGGACATTTAATTTTCAAAACAGTTATGATTAGTATATAACAATGCATTATATTAAAGTACTTCTTACTTAGAAATGTTATAATACTTGATTCTATGAAAAAGAACAACTCAAATTAGAAACTTTTTAAGTTATTTTTTTATGAACATAAAAAAATCACCTGTTGTTATGTATATTAAAATCTTAAAACCATTTTTTTGTTATATCTCACAATTTCCGTCATTGTACAGAGATAACATCAGCCTATAGAAATAACTTCCTATATTTTAGGGTAAAAAAAACTTTTATGTCAACAGTTTATATTTCATACAATTCATTGTTACTTGAAAATATTTGTTATTTATTTCCGGGCTTCATCATTTCTATGAATGAATTGAAAACGATGGAAAATTTTGTGTTTTCTTCTTTTTTTAAAAGAAAATTCTTATAGGTATGTATATATAATATTTAAGACTAGCACTAGATAATTATCTGTGAGGTACTTTTTGGTTATCTATTTTTTAAAGAAACATCATATTTATGAGCATAAGATAATAAATTTTTTTATTTAAATTTAAAATGTATATAGAAAAAAAAGGTAAATGAGAAATTACAGGTAATACTATGTTCACACTTAGATTCTACACCCTGGTTATGGGCTATTATACCCCTAGTATAAAAAATGGTGTTCACACTGAAAATACTTAATATATTTTGACATTAAGTTTGAAAATCAGCTGGTATTGAAAATAAAATAATTGCAAAAAAAAAATTTAAATTAAAATTAGATTCTAATAATACTTTGCCAAAATTGAAAATAAAACAATAATACATATCAGATATCCTAGCTGCTTTGATTGACAAGATTGACAATTGTTGTGTAGGGGTTGAAATGTAATCAATAATATCGAAATATTACAAATGAATTGATATTTTCACCTTGTTCAGTCAATCCCTCATTTCGGAGTGGGCATACGGATATTACAATATAGAATGACAAATTTTTTGTATGGAAAAATAAATCAATATCATGTTCATATTATGATATAGCTCTATAACCAGGTTATAGGCTCATGTGTGAACTTGGTATTAGCCTTTTTTATTATGATGACGCTGTTAAATATTTAATTAGTGCGTTATATAAATTTTTTCAACTAGTATTTAGAATTTTAAATAGTACGAAAAATGTTGTGGTAATGGGATAAACTTAAGAGTTTAGTCATTATTGGGAGACTTATAAAAATCTTCAGTAAAGACGTAATTTAATAATTTAGTTACCTTCATATAACTCATTTTTACTTCTTGGAGCAATCCTTATTAAGTGCTTTTCTTACAGATGGGTTAGATAACAGTACTTATTAGTATAATATAATACAAGATAATTGATTTAACATAATATACTTCAATATTTTCCTTAATAATTTTGCTCAACTTTATTGATTTACAGTAAGGTAAAAATTCCAAATAATATTGATTAAAATTTAAGTGGTGTACACATTAGTATAATGTACCAAAGTGTAATTAAAGAGCAATACAAAATTATAATGAAAAACTTATGCAAACACTGTGTTGTAATATTCTATGCAATAACTTTTTTAACTATTATTTTTTTTGATTTTTTTTAGGTTTTATTGTTTGTATTTGTTTTTAGTTCTTGATAATATTCATAATTATAAAAAGAAAAAACAAATAACAAAATTTAAAAAAATTAATTCATATGTAGCTATTTCCATTGTCAGTGAGTGATGTTTTTTATTAAATTAAAAAAAAAAAAATATTAAGAGCAATCTCTTCTTTCCCAAAATAAAATTAAATGTCCATAAAAGCTAACAAACTTCAGAACAATCGATCAAGATTAGATTACACTGCTTTGAATTTGAATTTGTTTGTTAAAATAACAGAATTATGATATTACAACTCTCTCAATAGTTTAATATATTCTAACAGCATTTGTAAAAATCTCTACCGAGTTCAATATGAAAATTACTTTAGATTTTCGCACAAAAATATTATTTATGTATCAGCAACTCCGAAAATATAGTTCATTAGGTAACTTAAACTTCAAATAAACTTTATTCAATTTGCTTGAAAACGAGATAGATTAAATTACTGCACTAGTGAGGTTAAATTACAATGTAGTTCTTTAAAAGTATATATAGAAATATACTTATAATAATTAGAATTTATACATCTCATCATTGATCATTGTCCACATGACTTTCATTGCGAGAAAATATACATGCACCGTATCGTATGTCGTATGCAATGCATTCTTCTAGGCAACGCCAATTGCAATTGTGCAGGATTCATAAGAGGATAACCATTTTTGGCGTAATTATACATTTGCAAAGATAGGGTTGGAATGTAGGAAAACATTCCCTGTCTCAAATTATCTTCTACTTTGTCTTTGATTAACACAATACAACGGGTACAGTAAATAAAAACCAGCTGGTTATGTAGATTGTGAATCGTGATGCATCATTTCCAATGTGAAATGTATTTTTGAAACATATTTTCAAAATCTTTTTTAGAAAAGGAAATATTCTTTGAAATTCTGTGGAAAATGGATATTTGCTAAGAAAAAATTCAGGATTTTCTACACAAAATCAAATAACAAATCTGTGATAAAAATAAAATTATTAAATAAAGATATAATATGTATGGATTGTACTATAAGTTAAATATACATGCATGCTGCAAAATAAAAATTAAAGAAAAAAATCCATTCCATAAAAATATGTATATGACTAAAAACTAATACGCTTGGGTTTGTTACTACGATTCCTTTCTTTGTTACATAACACAGTGTTGCTTTTAGGGGTTTAAAGTTTTCTGGAGAGCGTTTTATATAAAACAAATTTCAGAATGTTTAGCTTTTTAAGCGTTTTTTTAGCATAAAAAATTAAACATTCTGAAATTTAAAGACGGTATTATTTATTAACATTTATAAGCTTTTAAACGACTTAAGGAACTGAATAGAGCACGTAAATCAGTTAACTCGATTAATATCTATAAATAAAATATACCAACGCGTTAATATTCAAATTCAAGTGATACTCTATTAGTTATAAAAAATGCACTTCGAACAAACCCTCACTGTACATTGCTTTTTCCCAAAATAAAATTATTACATAAAGTTTGACATTAATATTTTAAAAAAAATATCAAATGTTCTTGAAGGGAACGATATTTTTGAACAAATTATTTGCTGTTCTTTGAACGATAATTATTTCTGAATGATATTACATAATATTCTTTTTAATCTTTTTTTTTTTCAAGAACTTTCTTATTTGGTTTATATCGTTTAACATTCCTGATAAATACATTTTTATCATAGCACTAAAAAACGTACATATTTTAGTTTTGTAATGTACTAGAGTTATTATCCTATATAACTATACTAGTAAATAACTACTTATATATATTGTACTATTAAAAAGTAAAATACAAATGTATACTTAGTAATAATAGTAATATATTATATACCTATTGCAGTAGTAATGGTAATTATATTATATACATACTAAAGAATACAAATAAATATAATATAGTTATCATACGATAACTATTATTATAATGCATTTCATTCTTTTTCCAAACGTTCAACAAATCAATTCGTTAAATAAATATTGTACAATTAACGACGAGAATTACAACTATTAGTTGGTGGTATTTAGTTAAAAAAACAAAAAATCACACCATAAAAATAGACTAATTAGATTGTACAAAGAACCACGTTTTTATATATTTTTTGGATAACAAATGTTCAAAGTTAAAAAAATTAAAAGTAACCCAGAAAGTGAAAACGATTCATCAGATTCATCAAAAACGGTAGATTTTCAAGACCCATTTGAATCCAAGCAAGTAAAAGATTTCGAAGTAAAGAAAATGTCATCAATAATTGGAGAATTACCAAAATTTTATCATGAGGTAAGCGAATGGCTAATTTAAATGTAAATTAGAACAACTTTTCATAGGAAACAAAATGCTGGATCAAGAACAAAAAAGGTCATTTTTGTTAATACCATTGCATGATGATTCTCTAAAATTATTAAATAATTTACTTCATCCATCGCTTCCTGAAAAAACTGAGTACGATAAACTGAGTACGAAAATCGTTTTAAACCAGAAGTTTCTAGTTTTGCTGAGAGACATAAATTTTATTCAGCACGTAAAGAAAATGGAGAAAATCTACAACAATGGGCAGCACGTGTTAGAATATTAGCAAAGAGATTGTACATAAAGAGGGTTCACGATAGAAAATTTAATTCTAAAAACTCCACGGATTGGAATTTTCTATACAAAAATTTCAGAACATACACCATGTTTGAGGAACAATATTCAACATGCAACATGTCTGAAAAACTAAAATTCATCATAAATGTTGTGTTGCAATCAGTAGTGTAAAAAAAGAGTTTATTATTTATTTTACATTATTATATGTATTTAATGCTTTTTACAGAGAAATATCGAGTTACGGTTAAAAATTATATATAGGTGCGGGGAGCTGTAATGCACATATTTTTTATAATTTATTTATTTTAAAGATGTAAATACATACAATAAGCTTTGTTATCACATGTGTCTTACTGAATTCAAATTTTACTTTTCTTTGTAATGTAAGTTATTTTCGTTACTATTGTTTTTGATATTTAGTAAATAGGAAATAAAAACATTAAATAAAAATGAAGCCAAATTGTGCATTTGCCACCTGTGCTAATATTACCAGTGATAGATATTTTGACAAAAAAATGTTTAAATTTCCAACTGAAAAAAGTATAAGAGAAAAGTGGTTAAAAAATTGTGGTTTTAGTGATTTAAATATAAATAAAAAACGATTGTGTGGTAAACATTTTGAAGTTAATTGTTTTGGTAAAAAAAAACTTAAGCGCGGTTCTATTCCAACAAAAAATATTTCGCAATTGCTGTACGATAATGAAATTAGTGAACCAAAAAGTAAATTATGTAGTAAAAAGTGTTGTGTTCAGAATTGTTTGGTAACTAAACGTTTAAATCCGAATACTGCTTTTTTTTTCATTTCCAAAAAATGAAATTGAACGATTTAGGTGGTTAAATTTTTGCAATTTCCCTTTGGATTTAAATGTTAATAGAAAATTTATTTGTTCTAAACATTTCGAACCGAAATGTATTGGCAATAAATTTTTAAAACCTGGTTCTATTCCTTCAGTAATTTTGCCTGTTTATTTGGAAGATTTCGAGGAAATTAATAACGAAAATCTACCACAAAATACTGAAAACTTAAATAAGGAAAATGATAATGTTCAAAATATAAATGATGTAGATAGTGAAATAATTATATTTGACAAAAATAATGCAGTGAAGACATATCATGGTCCTGGTAGAACAGAAGAAAATTTTGAAAATGAATTAACTATTGAAGATTTAGTAATTTTAAAATCACCAACTACAAAATTTATTAAATTATATGAAGAATCACCAAAATCGTTAAACCAGCTTAAGCGTAATAAATATTATTGTAGACAATTACATGAACTTAAAAAAAAAATGACTTTTATAAAATAGAAATAAAAAACTTAAAAGAAGAGGTTAAACAATTAAAAGAAAAAGAAAAAATTGATATATGCCATAGAATAGATATGGAAGACGTTGACAAGAATTCTAAAGAATTTAGTAAGATGCTTCTTAGTAAGTAGTTTAATTTTGCGATATTTATTGTTTTTCAAATATGTATTAGATAGGTATTTTAATTGAACAAAATCTAATTAAATACTAGCAATCTTAAATTAAGTTACTATTATAATTTATTTGGTTGAGTCATACATAAATAAGTTCACTTTTTAAAATAAAGACATTTTGTTTAAATTTACTTCTTATAATAATAATCAGTATATCCTTGGAAACACAATTTTAACTGTTCCTAAAATGGAACTTGTAGACTCAACCCATTAAAATACTAGTAAAATAAAATAAGTTTAATTCTTATTCACTTTGGGTAATTAGTTAATGTTACCTTTATAAAAAAAAAATTATTTTTCCACCAAATTAAAGTAAACTGGATAGAACCGTGATCTCCAATATTCGTGGAACGACTATTTTCATTTTTTTTCATACTTCCTAATTGTTATAGAAAAAAAATAGTTTACTTTAAAAATAAACCAATCATTAATATTTTGTACTAAATTTTCAGGCAAACCTAAACTATTTAGTACTTGGCCAGAGGAGCAAAAAATTATAGCTCAAAATTTAAATTACAGATCAGCGTCCACGTATAAATTTATGAGAGAATCATTGAATTTTCGGCTCCCTTCAAGAACATCCATTCAAAGGTGGATTCCAATAAAAAAAATGAATCCAGGTGAAAACGAATTATTGTTTAAAAATTTAAAAAAAAAATTAGTACACTAAATACAATGGAAAAAGAAACAGTGTTAATGTTCGATGAAGTTGCAATTCGCAGAAATTTGTATTATAATCAATTTTCTGATGAAGTTGATGGTTTGGAGGATTTTGGTTCTGGAGATAGGTCAGCTACTATAGCAAAACATATTTGTCTTTTTATGATACGTGGTTTATTTTCTAATTGGAAATACCCACTTAGCTATTATGTGACAAAAGACGCTGTGGCAGGAGATAAACTTGCAGTTATTCTTATAAAAAACTTAGAATACATTAAAAATATTGGTTTAAATTGTAGAGCCGTAGTTGCTGATCAATGTCCAAATAATAGGAAATGCTATTTAAAACTGGGAGTTAAGACAGAATCCCCATACTTTTTTCATGCTGAAAAAAAAATATTTGCTTTCTATGATGTACCCCACTTGATAAAATCATTCCGAAATACCTTGCTTTCATCTAATATTATTACATCTGATGGTGAAGTCGCCATGAAAGTAATTCGAGAAGTTTTTAAATTGGATTCTTCAAAAACTTTAAAAATGTGTCCAAAAATTACAGAAAAGCATATTAATCCAAATACGTTTGAAAAAATGAGAGTGAATTTAGCTGCTCAGGTTTTTAGCCGAACTTTTGCTACTGCGATACAAACTTGTATTGATTTAAAAAAAATATCAAGCGAAAATCTTAAATATGCAAACGCAACTAAATATTTTATAGAAAAAATGAATCAGTTGTTTGACTGCTTGAATAGCAGAACTTTTTATGATAAAAATCCATACAAATGTTCTATCCGACCCAACGATAATTTGATACCAGACTACTTGAAGGAAATGATTACATATATCAGTGGATTAAAATTAAAAGAAAAGAAAAAAAATTATTGTTTTAATGGAATGTTGCAATCAATTAATGCAACACTACAATTAAAATCAGATATATTTACAGAGAACACCTTTGTGCAGTTTATAATGACGTCACGATTAAATCAAGATCCAATTGAAAATATGTTTTCACAAATTAGGTCCAAAGGAGGCAATAACAAAAATCCAACTGTTCACGAATTTCATTATATTATCGCTCGAATTATGTCGATGAAAATATTAAATTTTTCAAATTCTAAAAATTGTGAAGACGACGATGATGATTTATTGTTAGAATGGAATGACACTATAACTTCTGATCCTATTGAATATAATAGTAATCAATTACGCGAAAATGATAATTTAATTGATGTAAACGAGTTAGATATTCAAGACAATCAAAATATATCCAATGAACACTTTGTTGAAGCTTTAATTTGTGGCGAAATAACGTCTGTAGCTGATACAGCCCAGCGATATTATTTGGGATATGTTTTATTTAAAACTCTTAATAAATTAAATTGCGCACGTTGTAATGCGCTATTAACAAAATCAAATCAAAATTTATCCCTCACTTCTGAAAAATTTATTATTAATAAAGATTTTTCTACTACATGTACTGGATATTTGTTAGCTCCTTCAGATGTTTGTTTTGCTACAACTCAAATACATTTTAAAATCTATGAGTATTTCTTCGCAAATAAACTCCATATAAAAAAAATTAAAAGTGAAATAATAAAACAATGTCTTGCAGAAACCAAGGAATGGTTTTCAGATCCTGAGTGTGGTGAACATAAGAAAAATATACTTGATTTTATGATCGTAGTGCTCCTGCGTAAAAATTGTAAATGGACGCAATTTAGACCCAACGTCCGATTATTTTCAAAAAATGGTCGTTTAGAAAATCTTCAGAAGTAATTATGAATAATTAAAGTGTTTTCATTTTTTCACAAACAAATATAAAATTTAAAATAATGTTTGAAAACATAAAAACATTTCTATGCCTTTTTATTTAATGTTCTAAAATTTTCTAATATGCCCTAATTGATTAAAATTTATATTATTACTTTTCAACTAATACATGTATTTTACTAATATCATAAAATATTAGATATTAGTTTTTACATAAAAAGTTAACTAAGAATGATTAATTTGATCTTAATAACATAAAACGAAATCTTGTAACATAATAAAATAAAATTTTACAAAAAAAAGATTTGATTGAAATCAAACGTATATTTTCACCCATTGTAAAATTTGAAATTCTCAATTTGTTTGAAAAACTTTACAGCAACATGTTGTGCGACATGTTTGATGCAACATTTCCAATCCGTGGAGTTTTAGAGATTTTTCATAATTATGTATTTGTTCTATAGTGGACCCTCTTTATATACAGTCTCTTTGATATTAGCTTCAAAATGTGATTTTGGAACTCATTTGGATATGGTTATTAGAGATAAATTTGTCATGGGTCTAGAAAAAAGTCCAGAAAAAGATAAAATATTTCTGGAAAATCCAGATGAGACACTGACATTAGAAAAATCCGTAAAGATTGCTCAAACTGTGGAGTGTGTTCGGAATAAATATTCTGTAAACGAAAAGTTGATGGAAACAATACAGTAGTATAAAGATTGCACGAAACAAATAGGCAACGAGACTACAGTAAAAGAAATCACACAAATTCAAAAGCAATAGCATCAAATAAGAATCATATACCTTGTAAGGTCTTACATGTATAAAAATGATGTAGCTGAAGATTGTAAATTTAAAAGTTAAAAAGTTATACTTGCAAGCAGTGTAAGCAAAAAGGTCATCTTAAAACTGTGCAACAATGGTAATGTTTTAATCAAATGGTGAAAATAAAAATTAGACTTGTAATTATATTAGTGAGAACAATCAATTACCAATTTATTATTTTACAATAATTAATTTTTTTAATATGAACTCTAAAAAATTTTGGTTTTTATTTATACTTATTTAATCAGCATGAAATATATCTTTAATAAATATAAACAAAATATCACTGGCACTTGAGATTAATAATTTTCATTTAATATCAAAGGACGAAATACTGAATGATTAAAATAAAAACATAAAATTAGTTACATTATTGTCACGAAAAAGCTTAAATATAACAAATCATCTTGGTGATACAAATTTGTTTCATATTTTTTTTTTAAAAAAAAGGCTTATTATTACAGAAAAGTTTATTTAAAATAGAAAAAGAACAAAAATTATGTATTATTTATTATACATATATATACAATTTTTCAAAGGTTAAAGATTCAGATAAATAATAATCATTGTACTGAGGTTCAAAAGGAATTTTTTGGAAGTATATAGTATTATAGTATAATATTTAAAAGAAGAAAGATATTTATAAATAGATATATTAAATTATATAAAATTTGTGTGGGTGTAATCGGCGTATAGTGAAAATATATCCTATATTTATCCATACAAACATACAAATAAATGTAAAAGAACGCAACTGTTTAGAATGATAGATGAGCTAAATTTTTTAAATATACCAATTATTCATTTTAGTAAAATTTATTTATATTTTTCCGTATAATATTTCTTTCAAAATAATGTGTGACGTAAACTTATTTATAACGAAGCAGAATAGACGAACTATTATATACAGTAGTTATAGCTTAAAAAGTTTTTCTCTATTTGCAGATCATTTTTCACCCCAACTATAACTGACTCACGAAAAAATCTTGATTAATCTAAAAAATATTTTTTTTTTATGAAAAATACTGAATATTTTTTACATACTTAATATAACATTTTATATTTGGTTTTTTCCACCACAGTGCTGGTTAACAAGTGTGTGTGATGTAATACTCGGAACTTTTAGCATGGATCCATACTAAGCTACTAACTACTATCCTTGTCAGCACATGCGTTATCACGAATTCCACCTGTGTACCAAATTTCATTGAAACGGATAATAATTACTATATGGTGTAGAAGAGATAAAATAATATTCTTTGAAAACTAAGCTGCTCATATATTAGATTTCCATGAACCTACGAAAACCACCGGCTACAAATTTTGCGGAGCACAAACTAGAATAAACTTTGTATGAAATATCATTGAAAGTAGAAGACAATTCAATTAGTGTATGATATAAAATAGCATTGAACTTATGAAAAGTAATTGTGGTATATGTACATGGACCCACTAAACTACCGACTTTAAATTTTACAGTCGCAAGTACATAAAGAAACTATTATATGTACGAAATTTCATTTTTAATCAAAAATTGCACAATGTACCCCAGAAGCTACAATGCATATTTAATAAAAAAAAATCTTTCAACAAAAACAAAAATTGCTTTTTTTTTTACTTTTCTTACCTTGTTACGGTGTGTTTGTAACAGATAACTCGAAAACAAATACTAATATTGAAAAACTAAACTTACAATTATAGTGTAAAATTTTTGGAACATCCAATATAGGGAATTTAAGAATTATTAAATCAAGTTTATAAATATTTACTTCAAACTTCAATGATTTAAAAAAAAAAAAACAATAACTTAAATAATTAAGAACCCGAAATAGAAAGATTAATTTATACTAGCTATAGTATAATATTTTCGTTAACTTTGCATAGATAGTTTTGAATTTTTAGTGATTATAAATGAAAAAAAAAACATATTCTTAAAATACAGGAAATACAGCAAATAAGTCAATTATGGACTGGGCGCAATTATTTCTTATCATTCTTCTCTGATAAGAAATATTTGGAGTGACCTCCTTGGATGATATTTACTCAACTCATAAATATTCATAAAACATTAATGTCAATGATATGAATGTCTATTGTCTAAGAAGTTTTGGTATACATGAGTTACAGCTTCAGCTTCCATATTAATATAATTTTGTTTGTAATTTTAAAATTAACCGAGTTTAGATATATTCTTCAAAAAACTAAGCTTGTCAAATAAAAATATTTTCTAAACATGTATTTCTTTTATTAGTTAGAATGAGTATTCTTTTATATTTACCCTAATATGTTAGCATATCCACCACTAGATATCTTTCATTTCAAATATAACTCATGATATTCATATTAGTAACATGAAACCTTATCCTCCCATATCATATAATTAACTATAAATATTACAAAATCAACATTATTACTATTTATAGACAATCCATGCCTTCCAAAACAATTATGTATACATTATAATTAAAAAAAATCCGTGGCACACGAAAGTTTAATTTTTAGTACTACCAATTTTACCATAAAATTATATAATTTTCTAATGAAAAACATAAATTTTTATGAATAATATCCGTAAATATTTTTCTTATACAATTGTAATATTATGAAAGGAGCAAAGAAGAACCTCATTTATAATATATAATAATATGTATATATAAACATTATTAAGCCTTTCTGGGGCAACGGAAATTAATAAAAAAATATTATAAACCCAAGTACTTTTGAAATATTTATACATGAAATATAAAACAATTTATGTTAAGTTATTTTAGACCTTCACCGAAATATTAGTTTTCTCATTTTTGTTTCGAAGGTTTTTTTGGTAAAAAGTTATTAACGTGATTTGACTTTGATTTTGTATTTTATGATAAATTATGATAGTATTTACTTATATAAAAAAGGTATTTAAACGTACCATACCAACATAAAAGGTTAACTATAAATAATAGGGAATACAGTACAAGAAATTGGTTTCATTATTTTTAATACATGAGTTTTGTTGGATAAATATTACCTATTTCTAATATGGAAATAAAAAGGTTTTTTTTTCATATTATAATTGTGCTAAACTTAATTGCGTAATGGACCAAGAACGTATATGTTTATACTGTGAAAATTGTAACAATTTATCTATGTAAGTGATCAAGTTATGTATGTGCGGAACACTATTTGTGTGATGTGTGATTGTCTGGGGTTATTATCCATACTAGGTTCAGCACTTCGGAAGCATACATTCTTGCCATTGGGAAAAATGAGAAGACTAATTAGATAATTCAAAACTGGTATAACATATTCACATGACTTTGTCCAACTTTCCTTTAATGTAGAATGTAGTCATAAGTTTAAGTATCTGAAAAAGCTAGATTATTCCGCTTACACATCAAGGAAACAACATTTTCATTTTGAGGATAAAAATATTTTATTAATGTTAATGTTCAATTATAGAAACTTTTGTTGAAACAAAACTAAAAAACTAATAGAAAATTCATGTTAATAATTATTTTTAAATTTTTAATTCTGCTAGTTTTTTTTTTCAAAGAGCAAAATCTAAAATACTAAATAAGAAAAGATTATTTTTCTTTACGCAAATTCTTAAAAAAATACATTGTCTTCGAAAGGGGATTTTGTTAACTCTGAAATAGATAAAAGAAAATTGTAAAGAAAGCAAACTGATTTATTTTACAAAAGGAAATATCATTTTTGCTTGTACCTTTTGAAATCACAAAAGATTTGCTTTTGACATTTTCTTTTGGTAACATATCAAAGAAAAATTGATTTCCTTTTAGAAACATTCTATTCTAACCATGATTTTTTTTATAATGTCACTTCGTATATTTTCTTATGTTAATATATTATATAAAAAAGAAACTTTTTCGATTACAATCTAAACAGAAAGAAATTATATTGTTAAATCTTAGATACAATCTCATATTACTTTTATTTTATTACCTTCCTAACAGATTCTTTAAAAAAAGATATAAAAAGATAAAAAGGTGTAGACAGTACTTAAATAATACATAAAAATAAAGATATTAAAATTTTGAAGCGTCTGCATATATCTAAAAAATCGAAATTTAAGAATCTATAATCCAGGCAGTTTTGTACTACTTTCACATATTTAAATTTACATTATTTTTCTAAGGGTGTGTCGTGTGTTTCTTAGTAAAAGTATTTTAGTAAAAGGCTAAAAAGATAAACGACAACTAAATTTTGGGGTACAGCTCCACCAGGACCTGTTACAATATCAGGAAAAGGTATTGTACTATTTTGTAATTATTAACCCTTAGGATTGAAGTAGACTCACCATTTATTTATTTTAAAAAAAATTATCATATTGCCCTTAAATTTCTAGGCGAGTAAATCGGCGACTATAGTTCTATAGTCGACATAAATCGAGTCGAGAGTGAGTTCAATCATACCGAAAATAGTCGACGACTCGCTAATCTATTGTCGAAGAATCGCAAGCGAGTGTTTTAGCAACTTCAAACTTACCGAACCTTAAAAGTCGAGACGAAAATTTTTTCATTGTATACTGTATTCGGTATTACAGATAGTACCCAAATTATGTTTAAATTAAACATCCTGATATGTTTAATTTTAATTTCGAACTATACTAATTTTATTTGGGCTGCGTAAGTTTATTTAATTGCAACAATCCAATATTTTTAATAGTGATGCATTTATTGTCAGCAAATGGTTTTAGTTTCATGTTTTAACCTTTGAATTTTCTGCATTCTGCAAATACACTATTATCCAATCTTCGTGGTAATGTGCTACTTACTCTTAATAATCTATGTTACATTATATTATGATTTTTAAAATGGAAGTTTTTCCAACCAACATTCAGAGAGTTATCAAAATATTTGTAATGTCAAAGAATATCTGATATTTTAATAAACTAATAAATGCCAAGCCCATTTCTATCACCATTAATTAAATTATACGTCTATTCTTTTAAAATGAAGCCTCTTGAAATATTTTGCAAAAACCAATTTTCATTAATATATTCCAGTCAAACACTTCAAAAATGACGATTCCTTGTTAATGTGTGATGATATACAAATTTTTGTGGTTATTTTAAAAATCTCAAAGTATTATTAATGTTGCCACGTTTTTGAAAAGCATTTGGATGTTTGATGGTAATCGTAATGGTGTGCACAATTTGTGTATCTCTATAATATTGATTTATCATTTTGTTCAAATATCAATTGCAATAAATACAAATTTCTCAATATAGTAATATGTATGAAATATTTTTGTGGCCACAAATATTTACCACAAAAAAAGGTTTTATCGAATGAATACGTTTGCTTTAAATTGTTTCGGTATGTATTGTCGTGGTCTGTAATATTCTAATAGACAGAAATGATAAATATGGAATGTAACATTTTTGTTTGTTGAGATACTAGAAATGTCCTTGCATATAATATAGAATATATGTATAAAATTACAAAGATACACTGTCAAAAATACTTTAAGAAGAAACAAAAACTGATTATGTAATATCAACAAATGTTTACTATTTGGTGAATGTTCAATTCTACTATTATAGAGGCAAAGTAAGACTTCTAGGGAATCATCAGTTAGATTATTGTTAATGTTTTCTAGGTGTCATCAGATATACATACTAATAAGTTAGAATAAGTAATTACATTTATTTTAATTAATATCATACGAAAAAAGTAATTTAAATTTCCATTACTTTTTTGTTATGATGTTGAAATAATGTATTTATTAGTTAATTAAGTTGACTTGTTCATATCTGATGACACGTAAGTATACCTACCAAATTGAAATTATTGTCTTTTTTAGTCAAATATAAAGAAGCATTTACAACTACATATACACTGATAACAAAAATACAAAACTTTCCTCATTAGTTTTATGCAAGCAAATTCCAGTGAATAAATTATATTATTGTTTTTTGCTATAACAGTGTATAATAACCAATCCAAAACCAAAAAGTGCAAAAAAAAAACACTATTTCGTAAAATTACATATATACCACATGACATAACCATTCCAAGTGACATAACCAGAATGGATATAGTGTAGTGGGTGCCAAGAAAAAATCTATTAAGTGTGAATATCATAAATTTAATCTTCAGCAAAATCTATTTCCATAAAAAATATACCATTTAGTTTTATAGAGATAGAATAAAAAAAGGACTTGTGATCTTTTATACAGTTTTTCATTTCAGTTATCGTCACTTTGAATATTGTTTTTTACATTGTTTTGTCAGAGCGATATATATCTTCTATTCGTTATATGTTACATGTATATTTAATATGCAATAAAAAAAACTTTCGGATGTAATGTAAGATTTTTATTTCTTGCGGATGTAATGTATAAAATGTTATCTCAGAATAACCTTACTTTGTATACAGTTGTAAAGGACTTTGCACATGATACGCGAACTGTGAACTTCGAACTGCGAATTGCGAACAAATCAATTATTCCATGTTTAATTAATTTTTTTTAAATAAATTTCATAAATAATATGCTTAAAATTAATTAATACACATAATGTTATCAAAAAAAAATTAATTATTTTATGAAATTTATGAAAATAAACTATTTTTTTTCTTTCTGCGAATTGAAATATCTAGTCGGGAACTGTCAATCATTATTCGCGATCCACTCGCAATCCATATTTTTGTGAATAAAAAATTCGCTCATTTTTAACCTCAAATTTGTTTTTGTATGGAATATTCACAATTCGCAGTTCGCGTTTCATGTGAAAGAAATATCAAGAATTGCGAATATTCGCAATTCGCAGTTCGTGTACATAAGTTTTCAATTATTTTTTTCTAAATTTTTCAATGGCCATATTCACGATATCCGCAGTTGATATATTCTTTTAAACCATTGCCATAGGTGGCAAATGATAATATATGTAATAAGTTTCTTTCTGTGCCATATCAAAATATTTATTTCTCTAGTGATGCTAAGAAAATTGTGCTAATCGACCCATAAGAAGTCATCGTTTAATTATCAGGGTTGTTATAAAGTTTATTATTATTATGTTATACAATTTAATAAAAACTCGAGTCCAAGATTGAAAAATATGAAATAGCTACTAAAATTAATTTAATAAAACAACGAGAAAATCTGAAGCGAATTTAAAAACTGTTAAAAAATGAATATTTTTTTAGATACTAGCTGCTATCTAGGGGTTTAAAAAGGCTAAAAATACAATGTTATTAAATAAACTCAATTTCCTATATTTTAACACCGTATCGCAAGAATATGAACTGATATAAAAATAAAATCCTTTAACATGAAAACATATAAGGAAGATTATAACAATGCAACAAACATTCTCACAACGTTCATATTAACATAATAATGAATATATTTTCTTTTATTGTTTATGTTTCAGTCGTAAGGATGTCATGTCAACTATTATAAAAGTCATTAATGAATATGATAATCATCAGTTTTATATTATGAAAGTTTCACTTTTCAATATACAATATTTTTTGACTTACCTGCTTCTTCATCCCATCCCGTTATAACCAATCATCATATACAGTGCTGTGCAAAACATATGCAACTGATTTTCGATTATCAGAAACTAAAAGCTTTTTTTTTTAACTCAATCTTTTATTTTATTCAGGTTTAGAATGAGTAATTATCTTAAAAAATAATGTTATATACATAAAATAAATAAAAAAATAATTTATTTTTGCTTTCATGAAAACACGACAACCATGTCTAAAATTTACTGTGCAAAACAAATGCAACTGCAAACTATAATTAATATTTTGTAGCATATCCTTTCGCGACACCTGCGCGGCATAGATTCAATTAAATTATTTATAATACATAATGGGATTTTGCCCACTCCTCTTTGAGAGAATATATTAACTCAGTTTTATTAGAACATTTTTTATTTGTACGCCTTCGTTTTAAAATACTCCACAAATTTTCTATTGGATTTATATCCGGAGATTGAGATGGCCATTCCATTACGTGAACTCCATTTTTACAAAACCATGATTTTACCACCTTAGATGTGAGTTTGGAGTCGTTGTCTTGTTGAAACACCCATCTAAGGGTAATTTCATATTCAGCATAAGGCAACATAATGTTTTGCAAAATATCTTTATATTGAAATCTGCCCATGATTCCATTAATTTCGTCGAGTGGACCAACTCCTTGTGCTGAGACACACCCCCACAGCATTACATTACCACCACCATGCTTTGTTGTTAGTACACAATTTTTTTGTTGAAAACGTGTACCTTTATTTCTCCGCACAGTAAACATTCCATCTGAACTAACTAAATTAAATTTACTTTCATCACTAAATAAAACAGTTTTCCATTTCGCAGAAGTCCAAACTGACATGTTCTTTGGCAAATTGTAATCTATAAAAATATGATTTTTCAAAAGCTTAGTTAAAAATGAAATGGTTATCATATTCTTACCTTTTTATTCTATGTCTTGCAGTAAGTAACGGTTTGTTTGCAGGTCTGTAAGCACGTAAATCATGTTTTATAGCAATTCCACGAACTGTACTGGAATCAATTTTCAATTTTAATTCACCAACAATTTGAGTTGAAGGCAAAGAAGGATTATTTTTTATTGTTCTTATAATTTCATTTTTGCATCAGTTTTTTCAGGTCGACCACCTGAATGATGATTAACAGCAACATTTCCGGTACGCTTATAATTAGATATTATGCGAGAAATTGTTGATTTAGGGATTCCATACCGTTCGCTTATATGTTTTTGTAAATGTCCGTTTTGAAAATCACTAATTATTTTACATCTAAGCTCACTACCGTATTTATCACGAGCCATGATTTAAACTACCTTATTGTTTATATTACGACTAAAATTCATTGTAAAACTAAAAAAAAACTATCACCAAAAAAAGTTATCATTGCCAAAACTTAAATTTAAATTATTAAATTTAAAATATTATTTTCTATAGTTATTTTTATTAATTATTATTATTTTTCTACTTAGAGCGACAGCATAGCACACAGCACACCATATGTACCACTAGGACTAGGCCAACCCCTAACATAACGGGCCCATAACAAATCCTTGCTTTATAATGGAACATACATAATCAATCACATTTTTATTTGCGCACTACTGTTAATTATAATTTGGTTGTTTCACTAAAGCCCGGCTTTCATGATTATTGCATTAATCATATATTACTTAAATTTAGTCAGCGATTAAAATTAAAAAGTTTGACACACGTATATGATTAGCAATCTTATTTATCTTGTTGAATATCAAATTCATAGAGTCTATTTTTTTGTGACAATTGTAAATAGTTCAATATATATTTAATAATGTAATTAAGTATTTAAACGCTTGAGTTTCTCTGAAGGTCTTAATCACTGAATAGCTGATATATAAAATTTATATGCTTCTGTTATCTACAGAATTTATGTATTCCACTATTTACTAAGGTATTCAAATTTTAAAGAAATATTCAAAATATTAAATAAACTTCATTTATTTCTTTTATTCACGATTTAATAAGGTATTATTATGAATAAATAAAGTAATATATTTCAAAAGTGATAAAATACAAATTACATTTTTAGAGTTCACCTTAATATTATCAAATAGTGTAATATTCTTTATCTACAAACAAGCCCATACATGCGGCGTAGCCGAACCCTTACATAAATATTCATAATTGTTTCAAAGCTGTTCTGATTTGTTAATATTAGTATGTTAGTTAATAATTAAATTTTAATAAAAGGAAAACTATACTTTATTTTTACAAATCCATTAAATCAACTAGGAGTGGTCAGGAGTGGTGTTTCGTTAGTAATATAATAAATATCAATAATATGAATTCGAATAAATTATTATTTATAAATAAAAACTATATTGACTTTCTTGATGGGAAATTGTATTTTTGATATTTATTATTAATTAATTTTTTTACATAGCTCATTCCATTGTATATTATAATCCTGTTGATGAGAAGTAAGAAGTTGTAAAAAATAATAATAATAGTTATTAATTAGATAAAAAAAAATCAAATAACATATAATATAAAAGAAAATAGTTTAGAAATGAAATAGTTAGGAACATTCAATTGTTAGAAGGACAAGAGGCGAATGTACCATTAATTTATTTAACATTTTTAGTTATATTGTTTTACTATGTTATGTTGTAAATAAAACGAAATTGGAACATGAACGAAAAAAAACGCTAAAAGAAAGAATGAAATATGTAACTAAATATTCATAAGTTGTTATATTTTAAAACAAAATTACAGGAAATTAAGATATAGGATATATGACATAAAATATTACTGAGTGATCTAATGAGAAAAGCCAAGATTTAACTTGCTTTAAGAATTTTGATTCAATCCTAATATTCCTGCAGGTAATTTATTAAAAATGCGCGGTGCAGTAATATTATAGAAATGACAAAAGTGTGTTTTATTAACTATAGGTACAATTACAAGATTTCTTGTGTTTACACGTAAACTATAGTTTTCATATATTCTGGCATTAGCATTGTTAAAATTTTTTAAAAATAATTTAAGAATTCTGTAATAATATAGGTGTCTTAAAGGAAGAATTCCCAGGCCTTTAAATAAATGAAAACTAGGAGTTCTTCGACTGACTTTACAAATAATACGAACAGCATGTTTTTGCTTGATTAACAACGGTTCAATTTTATTAATAGGTGTACCACCCCAGCAGCTTATTCCATATTGAATTTTAGAATTAAATAAACCATTATACACTAATTTTAAAATTGACACAGGACAGTATAAACCAAGATGATAAAGTTGCCTAATGATTTTATTTAAATATTTTTTTAAGTAAATAGTATGGTCTTTCCAACTGAGTCTAGCATCTATTAAAATACCTAAATATTTAAAATTATCAACACGTTCAATTAAAAAGCATTCATTAGCACAATTTATATTTTCATCAAAACCACGTACAGATTGATCATCAGTCAATTGGTATTTCAGGCAGCTAGGTGAGTGATACGTGAATGACAGTTCTTCACAGACTGATCCATTCAGATTGAATAACATAAATTTGGTTTTGTCACTGACAATTAACTTATGTAATTTAAACCAACAACGTAGGATTTCCAAGTCATGATTGACATTAATACAAACATTAAATTAATTCTTATATGAATAAGACAAAGCAGTATCATCTGCAAATGCTGTAATTTTACCTTTAAAAGGTTGAATAAATAAGGAATTTACAAATATTAAAAACAAAATTGGTCCTAAAACTGATCCTTGTGGCACACCAATGTTAATAGATTTTTCATCACTGAAACAACTACCAATTTTTACTCTTTGCCTTCGATTTTGCAAATACGAATTAAACCAATTATGAACAAAACCTCTAAATCCCGCATTATATAGTTTCTTTAACAATAAATCATGGTCCACCATATCAAAAGCTTTAGTAATATCTATGAATAATGCATAGTTTTAACAAAGCATGTTCAGTAGACTTTCCACTTCTAAAACCAAACTGAAATTCACTAAAGAAATTAGTTTTATCCAAAAATGACAATATTCTAGTTTTAAGACCCTTTTCAAATTTTTTTGAAAAAACTGATAATAACGAAATAGGTCTGTAATTATTTAAAGACAATGTATCTCCTTTTTTGAGCAATGGCATTACTATTGCAGTTTTTAATGACTCAGCAAATATACTTTTTTGCATACTTAAATTAAAAATAAAACAGAGAACATCAGAAATGTGGAAGGCAATATTTTTTAGAATATATATAACTTGAAATTTTATCAAACGAATTTGAATTAGAAGTTTTCAGTGACATTATAATTTTATATATTTCATAAGATGAAAAATGTTCAAAGAAAAAACTCTCAGGTTCATTACTTTCTTGCCTAACGTAGTTATTATCCTGACATCAGTGGCGACTCGTCTAATTGCTCATTTCGTTCATGAACGACAAGAAATATTCACAAATCTTAATATAAAAATCCAATTCGTTTAAAATAAATTTGAACATTATTTGGTATTTGTTTCAAATATTACAATAAATTTTAATTGTGGATATTATTATAATAAAAATGGCAATATGTTATTTAAAATTTAATGTTTTTTTTACTATTATTTTTTATACTTGAACGCATATGTTAAAATATCACGAGTCGCCACTGCCTGACATGATATATTGCCGTAATTTGTATAATCTTGAAAGTTACTTGTTATATTAGAAAAATACTCATTAAATATATTCGCAACCTCTAAGGGATCGCAAATAGTTTCATTATTATTATTATTTACAACAATATCCACAATCTGGTACATTTCTATTTAGAATTTCATTTACTATCTGCCATTCTTTTTTTGGATTACCCATATTCTCTGATAATTTGTTGCTAAAGTATTCATCTCTACATTTAAGAATTTCAGTTTTTAATTCGCTACAAAGTTTATAATAGTAGCTTTTAAGTCTGTAATTGTTAGGATGTTTTTTGACACGCACATTAAGTTTATTCTTTTTTTTATTTTACTGAACAATGACAGAGACATCCAAAAGGTTTAAGACAAATAAATTTATTGAATTTTTGATTAATACATTGACTAAAATAAGATATTGTTTACTTTACTAAATTAATTTAATAAAGTCAATAAAAAAAATCGATAACCTAAAAAATAATATTACGAGTAGTATGAAATACTACTGCGGCTGGTCGAAAAAAAAAAATTCGCTCAAAAATTTTTTCTAGGCGTTTCCGAGGTCGGGGAGTCTGAAAATGCAAAAAAAAGTGTTGGGGGGACGCGTATGAGTATACGTATGCGTGCGCTTTTTATGTGCGTAGCCACATGTCCTAGAACCGCTCGTCAGATTTTAATTTAATTTGGCACACAGGCTCTACTTTCAAACAAAATTCCAGCTATAATTCGTATCCTCTTTAATTCGTATACTGTTTATTTCGTATTTAATTTTCCATATAAATAAAATAGATCTATTATGCAATTCGTATTTTGTTATTTTAAAAATTTAGCTATAGGTCTAATTTGGCAGGGTTTGGTGGTTTGATTTCTGCCGCAGAGGCTAAAGGTTTCGCGAAAAATTTGTACACTTTTTTGCAGCAAAAAGAAAATGTTCCACTAAAATTTTTCTCATATTTGCATGAAATTAATGAATTCATGTGTTAAGGTTTAAACTCGTTAATTTTTGTTGTTATTTAATTAATTTTTTGCACATAAGGTAAAAGTACCTAATTTGGCCCCATATAAAAAAAACTCAGGTTAAAATTGAAATAATTTATTTCGTAAGTCAACAAGTTCTGTTTTAATTGATGTTATGGGATTGTAGGATTATATTCTATCAATATCGATAAAGTTTTCATTAATTTTAATACTATTTATATTATTTAATAATAGAAATAATTAATATATCAAAACACCTAATTTGGCCATATTCAAAATTTGCATGTTCCTAATGTGGCCAATTGAATGGCCCGAATTTGGACAGTATAAAAATTTCTTTTTAAAGCTATAAAAATTAAAATTTTTATTTATAATTCATTTTATAATTAACAAAAATAAACGTTTTCATTTATAATAATAAGTCTTAATGATGAAAATATACTTTTATAGTAATTTGTACTTCCTGATTAATAAATAACATAACAACTTTAAATTATTGAATATTTCTAATATTTTTAATTTCTTGAACAGAATAAATTCCTCTCGAATTAATTAAATTAGGTTCACTAATTTCCATAATAATATCACCATTATTATACCACAAAATATCTTCTTTGTCTGGCCATTTCCAATTCGGTCCACACATTGCCATGACTTTCACATTAAGTTCTGCTTCTTTCCGTTCTATGACATAATCAGGAAAGTATTCACCTTCATATTGGACAATCACATAATCTGAACTAAATTTTTGATTTTTTGGTAATGATTGGTTTTTATTTATGTTTAGAATTGCCTTTTTTGAAATATTGTTTTTTTTTCTTCACGTATACGTTTTCGTTCTACGATAGAGTTTTGTTTTTCTTCTAATCTATTTTTTTTAGTTTTTTGGTAATTAATCCATTGCTCAGAAGATGCAACACATGGCAATTTTTCTGTTCGTCTATGTTTAGTATTTAATTTCGGACTAGGCCAGAATAAATTTCTTTTAAATGGAGTTGGAATGTTATTTACATCATTATCATTTTTATTTGGTGTCTTCAAATCGTTAAAATCAGCAACTATAATAAATATATAATACATATTTAAAATTATTCAAATTTATTTTAGGAAAATATAAGTATCAATATATATTAAAAAAAACCTCAAAAAGGAATGTGGTCAATTAATTTTCAAATGATGGAATTTGGACTACTAAGGATGAACTCGAAGCTATCTGTACTTCAGAATTATGAATAATTTCTGTAGATCCATCTATTAAAACATCCAAATTTATTTCATTATTATCTCCTAATATTTCATTTAGTATTATACTATTATCATTAATATTGTTTAATAGCGTTGATTCTTCAATATTATAATCAGCAACAATGTTATAATCACATTTATTTTTAATTTTATTCCATAGATTAAATAAATTTAAATCTTCTTGAATACCAGTCTATTCTTTTTTTGTATTAAAATGTTCTTCGAAGAGTTGAAGTTTTTCTGGTTCCAATTCGTTTTCCAGAAATTTAAGGTGATTTAATATTTTACTTGAATCATACGCATTTTGTTTTTTAATTATTGGTGTACTGGTACTAGATATATTTTTCAAAAATTTGTCGTATACTATAACATTTTCATCAAACGGATATAAGCCGCATGCCCTAAACCCACTACGCAAATTTTGATTATTTGTCTCAGCACCTAAAACTGTTTTTGAAAGTGGTGGAAAATCTTCACGGCGAATTTTATTACCATTATTTTCGATTTTCCACTTTAATATTATAGAACGCCAGGATGCTTTTAACGGATGGAAAAATGAAACATCTAATGGTTGCATTATATGTGTTGCATTTGGCGGAAGTGCTATTAATATAATTTGTTTTTCTTTGCAAAATTCACTTAATGTTAAAGTCAAATGAGACGTGTGCCCATCAACATATAAAATAATTGGTAAAGTTATTTTTTCTTGTGAATCCAAGGATAAAAAATATTACATATATATTCATAAAATGATTCACCCGTCATCCATCCAGAATCACTTTTACCTATACCCCATCCTGGTGGCACTGCAGAACAAACCGATAGAGGTATACGTTGGTACGAATACATAATCATGCTAGGTGCAAGTTTTCCAGCTTTTCATCATTAGATGTAAATGAATATACACCTTTCTGCCCTTTTTTTGCAAGGACATTTTTTTCTTTTGGAGCCAAGAAAAACGCAGTCTCATCACAATTAAAAATTCTACTTGGATCATTTAAAATATTTTTCATATTTTCATTTTCTAAAAATTGGGTTACTTCTTTGAACCAACTTCTGATTTTTTGTTCAGTTGCAGCTACTCGGGATTTTGTCAAATATTGAGCAACTCTTAACGCTATTTCGGGGTTTCTTTTACAAAATCCATTAAACCAATGCGTACCTGTAAATTTATATTAATTAATTGCATATACATAAAGTATATTTAATTAATTAAACATAAAGTAAGAAATTACCTGGACGGTTATTCTGAAATTTATTAGGTATATTTAAATTTTTTACTAATATTTCAACGGAATCTAATAGCATATTTTTATTAATCGAAAAACCAATAGAAGATAAATGGATCACCCATTTGGTTAAATATTTTTCTTGTTCCTCAGAAAGCACAGTGGGAGCACCAGCTTTAGGTCGGTCAGTTTTTTTATTCTTATAAATTCTTCTTAATGTGGTTCTTGGTACTTGGTACATTTTGCTTGCTGCATAAGCGGACATGCCATTAGCTAAAGCATCAAGTGCTTTTTTTAAATTATTATTGCTTGTAGACATACTAAATTATAGAATATATTTTTTTAAATTGTGAAAATTATGTTATTACAAACGATTAATGCTATATTATTATAAACGATCCAAATTAGGTGCAATTTCGTGTTCTTATAAACCCTAATTTGGCCAGTTTAGGGCCAAATTAGGGTTATATAGTAATTAATTATTTATTAGTTTTTTAAATAAAATTATTAATTTCTGATATTAAAATTATGATTAAAATGATAATTAAATATTGAATATTCATATTACCAAATTTGGACATAGCACTTAATTCGAAATTTTCTTATTTTTTAATAAATTCTAGCGTATAATATTTTAAAAAGAAATTCAAATGACATACTTTTATATTAGTATATTTAGGGAAATAATATAAAAATCATTGGCCAAATTGAATCTAATTATTAAAATATATATAAACTTTGAAGTTTTAATGATAAAATATTGGATAATCAAAATTCTGTTGTTAAAAAATTTAATATATGCGATGGTATTGAAAACCGTAAATTGGCCACATATGTCCAAATTCGCTCCGCATCGCATTTTTCACTATCCCGAATTTGGATCGTCTATTTTAACACTAAATTATTAATATTTTATTAATTATTATATTAAATTACCTTTAATTTTAGTTTTCAACTATATTTTAATTAAAATAAAATACTGGTATTTAATAATTTTTATTTTTTGCACTATATTCACCAAACTCATACGTTAACTTTTTTTAACAATATTGTTCTAATTTTGTTTTTATCAGTTCTCATGGACTTTTGGTGAGAAACTGATTTTTTCCCACACGTTTTTATAAAAAATAGAAAATAAAAAAAAGATAATATTTTTAAGAATACTCGATGCTTTTCTATAAAATATTTGAATAATGGTACTTCCATATACATTTTCCTTAATTTTCACGAAAAACCGCCAATATGGCCAAATTATAGTCGACTGGCCAAATTAAGTGCTTTTACCTTAATATATTAAATTTATTAATTTGTGATTTATTCGTTGTTTTTCATTCATTATTACTTCATTAAACATTATTGGTTGTACTTTTTGTTTCGCTCGATTTTCATCTCTATAGGATATAAATAAAAAAAAATTCTCTTTACATTTTATATTCCTTTATAATTCGTATTTTTTTTAGTCCCGTCCGAATACAAAATAAAGAGGTTCGAGTTCGACCTGTAATATTATTTAAAAATTAAAATGTAAAATAAATCGTAGATGTAGTAGTTTTAATTATTTTATCACTTTAAAAATTCTTCCCATCAGGCACTTATACTATTATAAAACTTTAAAAACTTTCTTTATCCGTGGCGGTTTTTACCAAAATAGATATGTATCGGTTTATAACCTACGAGCTAATACTAGAAATATTGCTTTGGTACCTAGATATAATAGAACACACTATGCAAAATTTTACACAATTACTGCACCTAAATTATTTAACAAATTAAATGATGCAACTAGAAATTTACGTGTGTTGTCTATTTTTTTGCGTGAGGTTAAAATCTGGCTGTTACAATATAATCATTCGCAAATTGAGTATCTATTGAATGCTATAGTGTAGTTTTGGCACTTGTTTGACAAATTATGATTGGTTCTTTCTTTTAATTTTTTACCATTATATATTGTATTTTTCTTTCATCACTTATTAATGTTTGTGCGTATTTTTTTTTTCTTTTTAGTTTTTTATTTTTTTAATTTTTTATTAAAGTTAAGGCAGATTTAATTAAATGTATATATAAAAATGATCTCACCACACTTAAATTTTGTTTGTAAAATAATTTGATGGGGCATTCGATACTATTATTTATTTGATAAAGAATGCTTTCTAACTTTATTTTTTCTCTAATTGAAAAACACTTATAATTTTTATAAAAAAAAACAACATTTAATTAGTATACACTAAAAAAGTAAAAAATAAATTTGAATCTTATAAAATTAATGTAAATAATTAAATTACTTTAAAGTAGCATAATATTATATTTTCTTTTTTTTAAACAATATTTTGTAAATTTTTGTCAATAGAGGAAAATAAAGATATATTTATTATTATTATTAGAATCAACATTCAACAATCATTGAATGAATATTATTCCAAATTATATTTAATTTTAAACATTACATATACATCATAATTACATATATGATTCGTAATTATCATTTACTTTGCCAGTTATGAAAGAAAACTTGATATTTGACAAATTGGTGAGGTTTAAATTTCTATTTGGCTAGGCTAGATAATTACATTGTTATAGATACAGCAAATGATTTAAATTTATTTCAAAAGTCCTTTAGTTTTGATTCATTATCGGTTCGTTAGTTTCAGTGCTTTTTGGATTTCGTTCAAAAACTGATTTAAATCTATTTTAAGAAAAAACAATTAAATTTATTTAGTAAATTTCTATTTACTGGAGTTTAGTTAAAGTTTATTAAAGCGAAAAGATTTTTTAATTGTCTCCGAACATAATTCGGGCAGGAAAGGGTTAGAACAAATTGTTCGAAATATTAGATATTATTATGATAATTTTCCACCAATACATTAGTTTAGTTATATTTGTTTCTGAGGTAATTAAAACTATCTATATCTATATATGAATTTGAATATAGGCTATATTGTGTTTGTGTATAGTTTATTATAAATATTAATTAAGAACTTAAAACTTACCATTCATAAAAATTTCCAAAATTGGTATGTTCAGGTAAGATATTTAATTTGATAAGGTAATAAATTATTTTATACATTTATAATTAAATAAGTCTAAAGTTTATTAGGTATAAAAAATATAAATATTAAAAAATCTGTTTCATGAATATAGTTTATTATATCTAGAATATTCAAAAGTTCTATTACTACTTTTTTGCCAACTTAACTTTAAAACAAATGTGCCCGAAACGAAATATTTTACTATTTTTGAAGGTTTTGAATTAAATGGATCGTATTAAAAAAAACTAGTAAAATTCTTTTTTTTCACAAATTTAATTGTAATAAAATGTAATTAAATAGTTTTAATTTAATATTTTTGTAAAAGAAAAATTAAATAAAAGTAGGTAAGTGATTATTTTGAATTATATATTTATATAGTATAAATTTTACAAATATGTGAATAATAAATATAACAAAAAAAAATTATGTTAATATGAGATATTTTTAGACTATGCTCGTAGATTTGTTATTGATCTGTGCGACGATTGATTAATCGTGAAATCGAATTTATAGATGCCAAAAAAGAGTGCAGTAAAAGCTGTACATAAAGGACTTTGCACATGATACGCGAACTGCGAATTGCGAACAAATCAATAATTTCATATTTAATTATTTTTTTTAAAATAAATTTCTTAAATAAAATGCTTAAAATTAATTAATACACATAATGTTATCAAATTTTTTTTAATGATTTTATGAAATTTATGAAAATAATTTTTTTTTTTTTGCTTATTTAAAAATATCTAGTCGCGAACTGTCTATCATTATTCGCGATCCACTCGCAATCCACATTGTTGCGAATAAAAAATTCGCTCGTTTTTAACCTCAAATTTGTTTTTGTATGGAATATTCACAATTCGCAGTTCGCGTTTCATGTGAAAGAAATATCAAGAATTGCGAATATTCGCAATTCGCAGTTCGCGTATCATGTGGAAAGTCCATTACAAATATATATTTTATAAGTTTTTTTATTTTTATAATTTTTATAAATTAGCACTTTATTTTAAAATTTTCTTAATTTTAATATTTGTGATATTTTGTTGCCAATGAAGTTAATTTTAATATTTGTGATATTTCTTCGATTTATTTTGTATGATAAATTAAGGATATGTATTAATTAACTAAATAATTATGTTTTTTCTGTTTGTTAAATAAAAATAGGTTCCAAAATAAAGGTGGTAAGTGACATTTTTATATATTATCAAAGAGTATATATAGGAAGAGATCAAAGCTTATATATAAAAGTGATTATCGGTTATTGCTTCCATTTATATTGTGACTTTTTTGTATAACATATTACCTCACATAATTACATGTCGGGGAAATAAGTATATTTAAAGTTTGTGTTTCTCATAAAATGTTATATTGTCGAAAAATAAATTTTTGTTAAAACTATTGAAAATGATTCTGGCCCATTCAACTAAGGCAATTCAACTAAAAACAATTCGACTAATACTCAATTCTACTAAGACAATTCAACTAACTGCAATTTAAACGTTTGTAGCAGAACCTACTTGGGTAGGGGCTATTCAACGTTTGCAGCAAACGTTGAATTGCAGCTACCCAAGTAGGTTCTACTACAAACGTTAAATTTATTTAACCTATATATAATCATTGTAAAAAGTATAATCAAATAAAATATTATGGGTTTATTTAATATAAAGAAAATAAAAAGTACACGTCAATATGAAAATAAAAGAAAAGACAAATTATAAATTTTAATTTACAAAATCAATTTTAGTTACACTTGCAATTTATTTCATATATTCGAAAGGATCCATTTTATCAAAATTAGCTACTAAACGAGATAAATATTCCGATGCGTGTTTATATTTTTTTTCTTTGCGTCACGCCGGTTTCTCTTTGGCTTAAAAGCTGTTCCTTTGGAAACTTCATTTCACTCTGTTTTTTTTAAAGCTCTTCTATTAGTTGCCATATATCTGGATTACTAATTTTTATAATTTTGTTTAATGCATTATTGAAGTCCTCTGAAATATTGTTTGTTTAATGTAAAATTATTAAAAAAGTAAAACGAATACTAAAAATATATTGCAATTTAAAAGTTAAATTGCTATATCGTTGAATTGCGTTTAGTCATATTGTAGTTAGTTGAATTGTTTTAGTAGAATTGATTTTTATTTTAGACGAATTGTTTTTAGTTGAATTACTTTAATTAAATGGGCCGGTAACGCTTGAAAATAGAAACATTAAAATTTAAATCTCAAAATATAATTTCATGTTTTCTGATACCTTACAAAATATTGTTTTATAATACTTAATATATTAAAATTTAATGTCAGAAAATGTTAGTTTAACATATCCAAAATTTATAATCTTTTATTCAAATATTTCTCTAAAGAAGGTTTACAATCTTATATTTTATGTTTTGTTTATTTTTGGAAAGGATTATAGAATTTTAAATTGAAATAATACAATACGGACTACAATATATGAAAGTTTTCCAGGTAATTTAACTATAATTATTGATTAGAAATTTATGAATAAGATTAACTTTATAATGATAAATTAGAAAATTCTTTAACTGGTAGGTATCATTTAGTATATATATACTTATATTTATAATTTATAAAGAGTTCATAGTTTATTTATGTAATGTAGGCTAATGAAAATGGTAAATGATACTACAATTAAAAAAAATCTGATTAATTCAATAAATATTATAAATAATTAACAAAAGTAATCTTAAAATTTGTAAAGGTTCAAGTGGCTACTTCATGATATACATTTTGTTCTCCTCTGTTGTATAATGAATTAGTGTATTACTATTAGTGTTAGTTAAACGCATAAAAAATGAATTACTGTATGCTATTTCTTTTTTGAATATATATATTATTAACTTAACTAAAAAGCTAAAGCACCAATATTTAACTTTCTAAGTGGGTAGAATTAAACATTATGTTATATTTGTCTCATATCATCCCACAGTTATTTTAAATGGAGGAAAAACACGTAAGAAATCAAAAAAATAACATAAGGTAAGCAAGAAAAATTAATTAGGTAAGTTTTTTATCTATTTTTTTTATAGTAGGCTTTTAAGTTATTAAATTTTGAAAATTAATTTTAAGATATAAGCAAAAAGAACTTCCAATTATACCCAATTGTGACCATCGAAAGGACAAAGGCAAATTTAAATGCAATTCAATTAAAGCACATGATTCAATGGTATTTTATTCTTGAAATAAGAAATTGGTTCAAGACCAATTTATTATAAAATATTCATCGGCAGTTATGACAAAACGAACAGGAAAAAATACCAGCAAAACAGCCAAATCTCAATTGAGTACTATGTACGAAAAGGAAATAAAAATATAGTACGAGTTTCCCAAAATTCGTTTTATGGAATATTGAAAGTTGGTAAAGATCGAGCTATTAGAGTTACAAAAGAACATTTTGCAACAGGTTTATATCCAAGGGAAAAACGAGGTGGTGACAGAATTGGCCCATGCAATCAACTAAAAAAAGCTGCTATTATAGATTTTATAATAAAATTTAAAATAATTGAAGTACATTATTGCAGAAATTTACGAGATCTCTTACAAGAAGTAGTGTCACCTGAATTATATATAAAAAAATGCTTTTTCGAAATGTTTTCAACTCAAACTTTAATATTGGATTTAAAACTTCGTCGTCAGACTTATGTTCAACATGTATTATGTTATTAGAGCAAATTCAATTAAAGCACATGGTGACAGTACATAAAAGACGAACCAAGGCATTTTTCCACAAGCTACAAGAAGAAAGTGATAATAAACTAACCATATCCTTGGAATGCTAAAAAAACATGTATCTTCGTATACAAAATAAAAATTCGATCATGATAGGTATGTGTTTATTGGCTATTAAAGAATCACCATCTCACGTTACTAGTATCGAACTCATATTTCCTGTAACTGGACATTCGTATATACCACCGGACCGTTAATTTGCACAAATTGAAAAAGTGGTAAGTTGCAATTTTGTTACGAACAAATTGTGAAAATTAAATTAATTTTTTTTACTAATCAAAACTAAGCAAACCATAATTAAATCAGAAGAATATATGGAAACATACAAATAATTTGTAACAGTATTCCATCTTGGTAATCAGGATTGTCTAGTCTAGTCAAAGATTGGAAATCAGAAACAAAGATTGGAAAGCTGGCTTTTTAAATTCAATGAAGCTAAGAGGTGTATTATAAATAAATCTATAAATAAAACTACTATTCTAGTCAGCGGAGAAGTAGCTCATAAAACGAATATTGGAATTGGAAAGAGCATAAAATTTTTAACTTTTATTTATGTATTTCTCCCAAGGAGGGAAATGTTAATTTTGTGTTCATTTTACTTTTTATTAGTTTTATAAAATAATATTATTAAATATTCAATCTACAGCTACGATTAATTGCTAAGGATTACTTTTATATTTTTTTAATATTTCTGGAACAAGAACCAACAAAAAATAAAAAAAAAAATAGACAAAAACAAAAAAATCTACATCTTAGAATATATTTAATTGACGTTTCTCTTCGATGTTCGTGAAATTCTAAATTGATAGGTATTCCAAATTCCAAGGGGTTCTTGATGTTTTTTAGGGAAACAAAAGATCATATATAGCCCCCCCACTAAGAATATTTGCGTGCCGTTTTTACGGCTCGTAATCACGCCGTCTATATCCAGATTTCATATATCCAGATTTCTTTTTCGTGCCTATTTTGCGGCTCTAAAACATAACGTGTAAACTCGTAATCACGCCGTCTATATCCAGATTTCTTTTTCGTGCCTATTTTGCGGCTCTAAAACATAACGTGTAAACCGAAATGAAAATATGCCGATCTACTGAATCTGAAGGGCAATGCTAATGAGTAATCAAATTTAACCTAAAAATTAAGGGTTTCTCCTTTGTTTTATATGTTTAATAATTATTTGGTGTGTGATTATGTGATAAAAGTGTTTGTAGTTATTCTTTTGCGTGAGGTAAATATAAAAATGATAAAATAATATTAATTATAAATTTTTATAAAATGGACAGAAAATCTTATTATGTCGTGAAGTGAAAAATATTTGCGATAACATAGAAAATGTCGAAATGGTGGATTTTGATGAAGACAATTTTAATAATAACGAAGGAAATAATATTCCACAATTAAATATAACTGATGAAAGTGAAACTAGTTCTGATACATCATATATCATACTGATTTTGAAGAATATGAAAATAAAGATTCATCTGACATTGGAGATGTATATAAATTTTTTTTTAAATATTTGTGGTGATATTGCAAAGTGGATAATTTCAGAAGCAGCATAAAATGGTTTACTATAGAAATATAGAAACATTTGTTGAAACCATTTCAAAAAAGATGTACTACAAATAGATATTGGGATTGATGGTATTCTCTTAACAATAAGTTGTGGTCCATCCTTCGAAACATTGCTCCTTTTAAAGAAGTGTTTGTGATAGGAGTTTTTCATAGTTCTAAAAAACCATATACGTAGTACAAATACTTTTTTGTTAGCATTCATAGAGGAATATAAGGATTTGGAAAACAATTGTATTATATTCAATTCCAAAAAAATCAAAGTACAAATTAGGTCGTTCATATGTGATGCTCCAGCTTGCTTGATCATATATTTTAGGTAAGTGAAAATTTATTTTTATAATAAATTTATGTATTTTTAATTAAAAAATGTTATTTTAGGTGCAAAATCACATTCGTGGTACTACAGTTGTACTAAGTCCAAAATTAAAGGCACTTATTTTCAACATAAGGTTTGCTTCGCTGGAATAGAAAATTATTTGAGGACTAATCAGAATTTTTGAGATAAAACTCAAAATGAACATCATGTTCGATTGGATGTAGCTTTGGAGTTATTGAAAATTGGTTGCGTTAGTCAATTTGACTATATGCATTGTACTCTGTTATGTGTCATGAAGCAAATGCTGCTATGCTTACTGCGACCGCGAAAAAAAAATATTGAATAAAAATGCAATATATACAATTAATGAAAATTTAAGGCAGTTAAGAAAATGTATGCTAGCTGAATTTTCCAGGAAACAAAGATCTTTATTAGAAATAGATCATTGGAAAGCTGTCGAATTTAGAATGTTTTTCAGCTATACAGGAATGGCAGTTTTCAAACGCGTTCTGGATGACAAATATTATTCTCATTTTCTTATATTAGCTTGTGCAATTAGAATTTTAAATCATCCAGAAGATTTTATCCGAAATAATGATTGTGCTTCGCAGTTGTTGCTGAAATTTGTTGAAAAGTTTGAAGAACTGTATGGCAAAGAAAATATGTGTCCTATAATGTACATAATTTGCTGCACTTAGCAAATAGCGATGTGCAAAAATTGAGTACCGAATATCAAAGTATTGTAAAATTAAAAGTAAATAAAATTAAAAATTTATTAGAAGAAGACCTTAATTCATTTCAAATTTCTAAATTTGAAATGGTCTGAAACCTCTTAAAATTTTAGGAATAAGTCAGTACTGCACTATTAGAAGAACTTGTTACTAAATATTTAATTGTTAAAGTTACAGTGGAAAGGTTTATCTTAGTTAATTAATATTTCTTAAGTTTTGTTCTTCCAATTTACATTTCTTTTCTTTCGAATCTTCATTTTTATTTATAATATCCCGTTATGTCAAAAAATCGTAGTTTGAATGTTTCCATAAGTTTCCATTTCTATTAAGTTAATTCATTGTATTACACGTTCTTTTCTTCTGTTGGTACAAGCACAGATAGCTATTTGGTTCACCGCCAGTTCCAGATAAGTACTGTTTATTTCTATACATTTTTGATTTTATGTGGATTTTGTAATTAGCCCAAAATTTATTAAAATCAATTGAATGTTTTTTATCACACTACCTCGAAGATGCTACCGTTGCGCATGTAGGATTTAAACTTTTAAACACCGATGATCCATTTCTTTATGGAATTCTAAACAAATACTATTTACGGACTCACTGCGCAGCCATCAAATTCAGTGCTTAAACGTCGTATTGACATTAGTTATTCGTTGTAACGTAAGTATATTTCTTGAGTTAAATCAGTATAATGTCCCAAATCTGACTCTCTTTGAAAATGTAATAAATATTAAAACCAGCCAATAATGTATACATTTTTAGTAATCTATACTTCCGGGCGGGATTTACTTCTCAAATGCTGAGTAAGAACATGTAATTAGAAATTATTTATTCGAAAAATTATTTTGCAAACCAAATTTTGATTATTATTATTTTTTTATTTCCCAGAAAATTTTAATATACATATAATAACAATAACAGCATAGTAAAACGTTCAGGAAAATTTCAATGGAAAATATTAATTTAAAAAACTTTTTTTTTGTATAATGTAGATTTCCTTCTTTAGAAAGGAAATAACATTTTTTTTGTTCGTGGAAACAAGAAAGGTTATTCTGAATGGTGTACTATAGTCACTGTGTAAATCGGAAGATTAGATAAACTATTGTTGGTTGGTAGATAAATGGGTTTTGTATATTAAAGGAATCAGTACTTTGCACAGCTTCGTTTCTAGTTTAACAAAAAGTAAAATTTAGATAAAAAAGGAGCTGTTAGTTATAAGGAAAAGAAGAATACGGTTTTAAAAACAATACAAAATAAATATGACTACATAATATATGTTAATAGAATTGGTTTAACAATCTCAATTATTTTCCTTTTAGTTTAGTGTTTAGAGCAGTGATGGGGGAACTTTTAATAAATCGGGCCACTTTACAAAATTTATGTTTGTGCGGGTGCCTTAAAAATTTAGTTAGCTTAGATAAAACAATGATAAGGATGAGACATTAATTAAATTTAAGTTAAGTTTTTTTATTAAATTGATTAAATAGATTGTACACCTAAAATATGTATATTTTATAAAATGTAAAATAGAAATTAATACATTTTACTGATGGTAGAATAGAATCTGAAAATAATTCAAATAAATTTTTATTTTATTTAAAATTTATTTTTATTTGGTTGCGGTTGGACAAATTACAGATTTTTGCATATCGTTAGGAGTATATCGAACTAAATTTCAAATCGAAATGATAGAAGAAAAAGATGAAAATGCTTAAGGAGCTGTAATATAGCAAAAACATCAAATTTATTATGTGTGAACAACAAAAAAAATCACGAAATCGTATTATTTTCATTATTAAATATAAAAAATTTGAAATTAATAACTTTAGTAAATTTTTTAATGATTAAATTTTTTGTAACATATTCTGCATCAGAGCGTGGGCCAAATTGATAGCTGTCGAGGGCCACTTTTGGCCCGCGGGCCATAGTTCCCCCATCACTGGTTTAGAGCATAATATATGTAACGGATAGAGCTCCATCTGCTTACAGTCAATAATGTCTCAATGCTTATGACTGATTATGACTTCTTTGTTTATATAAAGCGCTTGGCTTATTTATTTTATCTATGAATTATAAATTTATATAATAATTTTTATTTTAAAACCATTTATTTTATTTATTTATTGTTTCAAGGCAACTGAAAATAGATATTACTATTTAATAAACAGAATTAATTTTTAAATTTATTATTGAATGTTATAGATTTGGTGAATGATTTTCGTTAGATTTTTACATTTTTTTAACAAACTGTATCGATAGTATAGTGTACAGATATACAATGGTGTTAGCGATTCAAATTTTAAAACACAATCTGATAAATGTAGTAAATTATGAATATTATTAAATTTGCTCATTTCCATAAAAAATACCAAATGCAACTGTAAATTCTGTTAATATATAATTTGCATATTTTATGTCATATATTTTGCTTTTTGATATATTATTCAGCAGAAAAATATTGTTATAAGTTATATAAATACCATATAAATGTATTAAAAAATCTAAAGTCTACAGCTTTAAACCTCAAAAGTTCTAAAATATTTCTTATTGTAATTTCATCCGCGGTATAATCAATTTTAATTTTTCAAATTCTGTGGCTATTAAATTCAAGTAGTTTTTATTTTAAAATAAGTTTGCCAATATTGTTATAGCACACTATTGAAATATATGTGTAATATAAATATAGATACCATATCAATATACAGTTCATTCATAATACATTAAGCATTTGTCTAAAGTCATTGCTGTAATGATATGTAGTACTATAACTTAAGGTATAAATCATAGCCGATTTCAGGACATGAATCAGGGCTAAAGCAGATCCGATTAAATTCTAGCTAGATGGATATTAATTGTATTATCAATACACTGTACTTTCCTTTCGCGTTTTTCCTTTTTCCAACAATTTTTGTTTTAACTGCACTATACTGTGTATTGTGGAAATCCAATAAAAACATAAAAAAATATCTTCTTTATTCGACAGATTCTTCAAAATAGTTTTATTCATCTTCTCTTATATTTTTCTCTGATGACGTAATTGGTTGTATATATTATTTACTATTAAGATTATTCTTGTAATCTTAATACTAATCAATTAGTTTTCATAGCTTATTTAAAAAGTTTTTTTTATAATTTAATATCGTACAATAGACCTTGCTTCTTTTAGTAAATGAGTAAGCCTACATCCTCTAAAAAAACTCGATTCAAGCTCCGTTTCGGGACGAAATACGTCTAATAAAACTTAAGTTCTTCGGTTCATCTGAACAGAAGTATATGATATGAATGTACTTATAAAATATCTTAAAAATTTTAATTTATAAAGAAATACTTTCTAATGTAATATAATAAAAATAGTATTTGATGACCCTTATAATTTTTGATACAAAAATTAATTTTAATTTCAAATATAATGAAATTTGTGTGTAATATAATTAAATAATTTTATATATACGATAAATACATACATTTTCTTTGCAGTTTTATGTAAAGAACGAAATTTAGGAAAATTATTTTTATTTCACCACATCACATAAACTCAACTTTAATGATTTGATTTTGGTTAGTAATTTGATTTATATATTTATAACCTTATGTACATATATTTTCTGTATAATTAAAACTTAGGTAAAAAATGGGAAATATATGTGACCACATTGTTTGTATCTAAATAAACCAAGTTTTGATTTTTTTATCTAGAAAAAGTTATTTCATTTAAATATAACTTTTGTATGATATCTGTTAATAGGATAAATTAAAATTAGTATGGATAAATGTAATTAAAATTACTATGTAAATTTGTAAACTGTATGGTGTATGGATATATAAAATTGAATTGAATTGAAAATAATTAGTATAATAAATTTCAGAAGTATTTATTACTATTTTCCAAGAAAATATATTAGCTGTTTACAAAAAATAATCAATGGAAAAAAGGTAAATCCATGAAGGCAATACAATATTGTATATTTTTATTCTAGACTAGATAATCCTGCACAATTTTCTCACATTTTGAATTAAGCACTTTTTTAAAAGTGTTTTACCTTAGTTTGCTCTTTGCTGTTATTTTATTTTATTACCTACTTAAAAAATATTTTATTCTGTAAAACTTATAAAAATATTTTTCTAAAGCAAATAAATTTTTGTTCTAAGGCTATTTAAAAAGACTCGAAGAATTTAAATTGCATAATATTTTAAAACTATTATGTTTCCAACAAAAATAAAAAACAAAACAAATTAAGCATCAATAGATTAAAGACTGTAAGGAATTTTAAAAATATGGTCGAACTTATGCCATGATGTGATATAATTTTCGATTTAAATAATTCTTAGTGATTGTGTTTTTAAAATTATTATCAATGTGAAGAGTGGTGTAGTGAGCTGATTCTGACTCAAATAATTAATATGTATTTAAGTTTGAAAATTTTATTCGTGTCCTCGGGGTTCTTATGTTTTTGTGTTCAGTTATACAACATTAATTTTTTTTTATCTTGGTTTTTAAATTTAAATTTTTAATTACCGGTTATTGTTCTTTACTGTTTTGATTTTTTCTTTTTATTAAGCACTAATTTGTTAGAGAGTATAATTTATGTATCATATATTTTTTCAGGCATAGCCTATTAAATATATACATACACTAATAAAATGTTTCTCGTTTTCAATGTGTGCACCGGTGCAAAACCCAAATGTTGCTGCCAAACGTGCAAATTTTCAATTCGATTTTTGTAATATTCTTGGTATTCGCAGTAACTTTTTTTCTGTTTGCGTCCATATTTTTTCATCCAACCCAGCAGTTTTGCCACTAAGTGGTAAGTCAGTGCGGATTGTAATCCTGATGATTTTCTCATCCAAGGGTACAAATTTGTGCCACTTTTTGATCCCCATAAGGGGATTGCTTTATATATCCGCAATGACATTGTATTCAAAGTCTTAGCGATTTATAATACTTATAACACCTCAAAATTTAATTATATGTTTATCGTTGCCAACCACTTAATACCACCTGTGCTTCCTTTATATAAGCCGTGATAATTCCGAAGCAGAAACTATTTCGGACTTTGACAACTTGTCCGAAAATATTACTTCAATCTTAACGAACCATCCTAATAGTGAAATAGTATTTGCAGGTAATTTTAAGTCAATTTAACATGCATTAACTGGCTTACTTATTCAAACCGCACAAGCGACGAATGCAGAGCTGTTGAACTTTTCTGTAACATACATTTACTTTCACAACTCGTCAAATCACCCACTCGCATTCCTGACTCAGCAATGGATCATGGTTTTCAAATACTTGATCTATTTTGTACAACTCATCCAGATAAATACAACATTTCTGTGAATGCTCCGTTAGGTTCTTCTGACCATAACCTAATGAGCACTAATTTTTCGTATTCCAGTGTTACCAGTTGTAATGAAACTCCCAAGCGTCTTGTTTGGCATTACGAGAAAGCCAATTGGGCTAGCCTTAACGAATTCTTTAAGGCGTTTTACTAGTCTGCATACTTCACCCACAGTAATGTTGATCTTGCTGCTAAAATGGTCACCGAAACCATTATTTTGGGTATGCGCCTGTTCATTCCCAAAAGTATGAAGAATATTAAGCCACCTTCCAACTCCTGGTTTAATGCTATTTGCAGCGATGCCATTAGATCTAAAGAGGAGGCTTTTAGACTATACAACTATGTGCTGGAAAATAAAATCAAGTATATACAGGCGCGAAATAAGTGCAAGCGGATCATTAAGCGAGTGAACTTTTTGTACGAAAAAAAAATGCGTCAAAATGTACTTAGCTTCCCCAAGGGTGGAAAATCATTTTGGTCATTTGCTAAAAAAATCAAACAAAACTTCTCAATTTCAACATCACCTTCGCTTATCATTGACGACCAGATTATTGCAGATCCATTAGAAAAAACAAATGCTTTTGCAAAATTCTTTTCAGCAAATTCCAACCTCTCTTATACAGTACAACCTCCTCCAGTGCTTCCATCCCTAATTACATCTTTAAGAAGAATACATTTTCGCACCAGTACTGTACTAAAGGTGCTGAGCCTGAGGGTCTGCAAGTCAACAAATCTGTGTTTCCTGATGGCATTTCTCCGCGTGTCATCAGTTCTTGTGCAGTCACCCTGGCTGTTCCTCTCCGCAATTTATTTCACCTTTCATTTTCGTCAGGCATTTACCCGTCCTCGTGGAAAATTGTGCATGTTCAACCGATTTCTAAACAGGGTGACCAAAGCAATCCTTCTAATTATAGGCCGATTGCTATAACATCAACTCTTTCAAAGATCATGGAATTATTAATTAACAACAAACTGATGAAATACCTCCGCAGTAACAACATCATAAGTGATCGTCAGTATGGCATCCAACCTCGGCGCTCTACAGGCGACCTGATGACGTATGTTACTGAAAAATGGAATAAAACTATAGATAAATTCGGTGAATCAGTAACTGTGGCACTTGATTTTTTTAAGCCTTTTGATAGGGTCTGGCATGACGCTTTACTTGTAAAGCTGAAGGCTATTGGCCTGGGACCTACTGCCACCTTATGGATCAAAAACTTTCTGTCAAACCGATCGATTCGCGTAGTTCTGGATGGTCAATTATCTTCTCGCTGTTCCATAAATGATGGGGTTTCCCAGGGTTCTGTTTTATCTCCAACACTCTTCCTAATTTTCATCAACGATCTCCTTAGCATAACACATAATCATATCCATAGTTTATGGATATGATGACAGTACTTTGGATCATAGTTATTCTTTTGATAAGGCATCTGATGTTACCCCAACATCGGTAGCCGAAAGAAGAACAATTATGATAAGTAGTTTAGAAACAGACCTGACACTTATTATATATTGGGGTCGTAATAACAGGGTCGATGTCAACGCCAGTAAAACACAAAGTTCTCTGTTATCAACCAAAACTAGCATTCCTATTCCTTCTCTTTCCTTTCAGGGGCTGAATGTTCCGTACACCGACTCTGTTTATATCCTGGGCATGGAAATTCACAGCAACCTGTCGTGGAATGACCATATCTTTGGAATCGCCAAAGATGCAGCGAAATGTCTTGGATTTCTAGGTAGATGTAAGAAATATCTCCTTCACATTTACAAAGCCTGTTTAAACGTATTAACACTCTACTAATATTTTGTATAGAATTTTATTTAATAATATTTCCATTTTCATAAATTTAAAATCATTGTCAGTTGTCAAATAATAATGTAAATGGAAAGCACATATAATAATGTAAATGGAAAGCACATATAATAATATAAATGGAAAGCATAAAATAATATAATCTCAATCTTTGTAGAGAACAGTCGCATTTGGTCTGCATAATAAAATTAAGAATAAAAAAAATATAATAAATTATAAAGTTGTTTTTTCTTGTTTTACTTTTTATGGAAAATCACTACATTAAAGTTTAATAAATATCGTCATTAAACATTTTGGTCCTTCGAACCGGATTTTTGAGATTCTTTAGTGTGGTGTAGTGTATAAAAATATACAATTCAATTTCATTTAATTAAAATGAGAAAAAAAAATGTATAGTATAGCGGTAAAAAACACAACAACAAAATATTATCAGCAGACAAAACAATACATATACACAAAAAAGTGGATTAATTTATTTGTGTTGGTGCATATTGTTTGTCATTGTCGATGCCATTGCGTTGGTGGTGTACGCACAAAGAATTGGAAAAAGTATATCGATTATCGTTTAAGTTATAACCAGAATGACGCGGCAAGCTGTCGCGTCGCGTTTGACAACAACGCTTCAAAAGTAGAATGTATAGGCATATATGAAACTGCCCACAATGTAGCGTTGCGTTGATGCGGCAATTTTGCCGCGACGCTTGAGTAGACCTACTTTCTACTTTTGCCGCTTGCCGCGTATAAATTTTAATTTCGAATGTGTCAATAAATTTATTTATTAAATTTTTTTAAATTCAATCATTTCAATTAATATTGTTTACAATTATTTTAATTTATAATGACATAATATCCATAGATATTAGAATTTATTTAATTTTTTCCATTAAATAAATTGTTTACAATTTTTTCAATGTGGTTTGAAAAAAACTCATTGCGTCGCTTTTGACTTTATACGCTTCAAAAGCGACGCGACATTCTGGGTCAGACATTAATGATTCGATACTAGATTCAACAACAACATTATTTTATCATTTGGTGTTGTTCATAATTGCAACATTAAATTCATCGTTTTTTACAAGTAAAAAATCAACCTCTATAGTTCAAGATTTGTATTTACTAAAGATGTTACATTAGTGTCCTATATTGCGCGAAAAAATAAAAGTGTAATTTTACAATCCACAGAAATTACATTTGAATAAAATTGTTAGCACCGAATCCCATAAAAAGCCACAAATTATTTTGGATTATACTTCCACAAAAGGAGCTGTTGACACAGTAGATAAATGTTTGGCATGTTATTCCACAAAACGAAAAACCAGAAGGTGGCCTGTTGTAGTATTTTACAATATGCTGGATATATCTGCTTTCAACGCATTTGTATTATTTTGTCAAATAGACATGGAATTCTAACAAGCTCTACAAAAGAAGGATGTTCTTGGAAACTCTTGGAGAAGAACTTATTAGAGATTAGACCTTATATGGAGAAAATGAAAAGTCTTCCACGTGGTTCTGTATCTAGAGAAATAGTTACCAACATACAGGCACCTTTACAGCTTTCAACACTATCCACATCTTCATCTTCTACAATAAATACTAAAAGAGGTAGGTGCAAGTTTTGTCCAAAAGATATTAAAACTTCATTTATTTGCAAATATGTGTGCAAGCGACATTCTATTTGCGTTTGTAATAATTGCGACCAGTTTGTAAATCAAAATTAATTATTACTTTCTTTTTCTCTTTTATGTAAAAGTATTATACTAGCATAAATATCAATATAAAAATGAAATTTTTACTTTTTTTTATATAAAAATAAACTTTAAATTTTTTCTACTTATTTTATATAAAAATATTACTAGGTCTATCATAATAATAATATAAATATGTATGAATTTACTTACTTGTTGATTTTCTTATTATATGTATATAAAAATTTACTATTATTTTCTTTGTTACTTATTTTGTTTATAAAATTTTTGTTTTGATAAAACTATTGTGAAATAAAATCTGGATTATCTAAACATAAAAAGTTTTGGTTTTGTAATTTAAAGTACTGAAATAGAAATATCAAATAGAATACATGCAAAAATATGAACTTCTAATAAGTAAATCACGTAATGGTCAAAAATGACCATTAAACCCTTAGTGTGCGTGAAAATGAGGGACGTATGAAGGTTAATCAATCCAAATTTACAAAATTTTCATATAAAATCTAATTTAATGTCGAAACAAATAATTTTATCTACTGCTATGGTATTAGCATGTGATAAAAATGGGAAATATCATCCATGTCGTATACTTTTAGATAGTGCAAGTACTACAAATTATATAACCAAATCTTTTTCTGCAAAATTAAAGCTTGATGGTAAACCAAATTATATGTCATCAATTGGATTAAACAAAACCATAACACAAATTTCAGAAAAGATTACAACAAACATTAAATCTCGTGTATCTAAATTTCAAACAGATTTAGAATGTTGTTTGGTTTCAACCATTTCTGTCAATTTGCCACAATCATCATTTGACATTTCGTATTGGAATATTCCCAATGAAATTATTTTCGCCGATCCACAATTTAATTTATCAAGACCAATTGATATACTTGTTGGAGGAGAACGATTTTATGAAATGATATTAGAAGGGAAATTCATTTTAGGAAATAACCTGCCACAACTTCAACAATTTGTTTTCGGTTGGGTTTGTGTAAGGGTGGTGCACGAAAATCAAAATTCTAATTTTCACATTGTTAGTCAAAATCAACACATTAGTAATGATGATTTAAATCAATCACTTAAATTATTTTTTGATATAGATCATATAGTCGACAAACAACTTCTATCTACAGAAGAATAATTTTGTGAGACACATTTTACACAAACAGTATCTCGTGATAATGAGGCAGATATTGTTTCACTACCAATTAAACCAGAAATTAATAAAGTAGGTGAATCAAAACAAAGTGCTTTAAATCGTTTTAAATATCTTGAACGTAAATTTAGTTTTGATCCATTATTCAAAAAAGAATACACTACGGTAATACAAGATTGATTACATTGATCAAAATCATATGAAAGTAATTGATTCACAGGTTGATAATTTCAATTCACATACACAGTTTTATTTACCACATCATGAGGTTTTTAAACGTGCTATGTGCTATTACAACAACACAAGTCAGAGTAGTTTTCGATGCAAGTGGCTTATCATTGAATGATGTTATGTGCGTTGGTCCAACTGTTCAAAACACCAGTTATAATATCATTTTAAGGTTTCGCAAACACAAATTCGTAATTACTTCTGATATAAATAAAATGTATAGACAGATTAAAATAGTATCTGATCAAACCTCATTCACGAACCCATCAAGATATTTGAATTAAATTGAGTAACGTTTGGTACAGCAGCTGCGCCGTATTTAAATCAACTTGCAACGCGTACATTAAATCAACTTGCAGTTGATGAACAAAAATCATTTCCAATAACATCTCAAATTTTACGAAATGATGTTTATGTAGATGATATATTGACAGGTTCAGATAACATTGAAACAAATATTAAATACAAAAACAATTGGTAACTATATTAAATCGTGGGGGATTTAAACTTAAATGGAGGATTAAAAATGGTGTTCAAATAATGATTTAAATGGTGTTCAAATAATGATCAAATATTGAAAAATATTTCAATAGAAAATAGAGAAAAATTAACAATTGATTCATCAACTTCAGATGAATGCCTTAAAACATTAAGGTTAATTTGGATTCCTAAATTAGATGTATTTAAATTTAATATTCCAGTAATCGAAAGTTGTTCAACTTCAAAACGAAAGGTTTTATCAGACATAGCTAAATTGTATGATCCTTAAGGTTTATTAGCACCAACAATTATTACAGCAAAAATATTTGTCCAAATTCTTTGGAAAAATAACATCGATTGGGATGAAAAATTATCAGATGAATTTATTGAATATTGGAATGAATGTCGTATTCAACTTAATCATATCACACATATTAAATTAGAACGCCGTTCAGGAGCTCAATTATTAGTATCGCTCGTCCGTCAATTATTTTGGCAAATTTCTGTAAAAAACATTGCAAAGAAATGTATCAAAAATTACATAGCTTGTTTTAAAGTCAATCCAAAATTCATAAATCAAATTATGGGTAATTTGCCAACTGAAAGAATATCACCATCGCGACCATTTCAAAATACAGGAATTGACTTGTGTGGTCCATTTCTAATTAAAGATAAAAAATTACGGAAATTGCCAGTACTTAAAAGTATATGTAGCAATATTTGTATGTTTTGCTACAAAAGCAATACATTTAGAGATTCTTTCAGATTTAACAACAGAATGTTTTTTAGCATGTTTGAAACGTTTCATTTATCGTCGTGGTAATCCAAGTTCGATATTATCCGAAAATGCCACAAATTTTGTTGGTACCAAAAATGAATTGGATAAATTGGAGAAATTATTGAAAGATAAAAAACATATCCAATAATATTTCACATCAAAATCTTTTGGCACCACCCAGGTCACCTAATTTTGGAGGCTTATGGGAAAGTGGTGTCATATTATTCAAATACCACTTAAAAAGAGTAGTTTCGAACACATATTATTCGTACGAAGAATTACATACAATAGTTATACAAATTGAAGGCATTTTAAATTCACGTCCTCTTATAGCCTTATCTACAGATCCAAATTATCCACTACCATTGACACCTGGACTCTTTTTAACTGGTGGTCCAATTTTAGCAATAATCGAACTTGAATTAACTGATATTGCAAGCAATCGATTATCAAATTGGAATAAAGTGTCACAAACAGTTCAACATTTTTGCAAACGATATTCACTTGAATATATTCACTCATTGCAACAACGTACAAAATAGAAATCCCAAATTCAGAATTTAAAATTGGTGATATTGTTTTGGTCAGCGATGAAAGTTTACCATCCACTAGATGGATGTTGGGTATTATTTTGAAAACGTACGTTGATAATGATAAAAATATTAGAGTCGTTACAATTAAAACTAAACAGGGTGAATTCAAACGTTCGGTAAATAAATTATGTAAACTTCCATTGAATAATGAAGTTTAAATTTATTCAATAGAAAAACATTTTTCAACCTTGAAGTATATCCTCCTAAAACATTGCAAACGTCACAACAAAAACAAAACTTCTTTGTTTTTTGATTAATATGTACATATAAAGCCGATTTAATATTTATTTTATCAAATTTCATATATAAAATATTATTAAAAGATCAAAAGAGAAAATAAAATATTTAATATTTATAAAATTTTTAATACATTTAATGATATTTATTATAAAAGTTAAAAGAAAACAATAATAAAACTCAATGTATACTAAAATTAATATTTTAATATACATTGAGTTAATATTTGCCAAATAATGATTATTTACAGATTAAAAATTATTTAAAATTATGAAAAAAAATAAATCTTTTTAATAATATTATCTTATTTCTAGAAAAAGATAAGAATTTGATGATATTAAATATAAGGTGACCATTCGACCAGCATTTTACGGTACATGCTCGGATTTGTACCGTGTATCCCGCATTGAAAATTGTCCCACAATCTGTCCGCATTGAATATTGTCCTGCAATTTGTTCTCTTTTTCCTAATTGATATCAAATCTACTCAACATCCTCATTCTGCTCTAATTTTCAAGTTTACTTATTGGAATCGATTTTCCAATTACAGAAATATAATTGTCCAGAATAATATTATATGAAAACGTTGAGAAGAGAAATATTATATGCATACATTTCAAACAATTTTGAAAATCATAAAATTATGGAATGCGATTTATTTGACGAAATATCGTGCATCAGAAAATACGCTAACTATGATAAAATCTAATCATGGAATCAAAAATATTTTAAATGGACCAAAGATGGGTAGAAATATTTTCACATTTAAAAAAAGAACATACGTATCCGCTTAATAATCCGACCACAACCTAATCCGACTATTCACTAATCCGAACACTCAGTAATTCGACCGGTCGAATTAAAAAAATATAAAAAGCTCAGTAATTCGACCGGTCGAATTAAAAAAATATAAAAAGCTCAGTAATTCGACCGGTCGAATTAAAAAAATATAAAAAGTAACCGCGGAAATATATCGCATTTATGATTGTCAAACCGAAATTAATTAATATAAATAATATTCCACATATTCCGTTAATTGAGGGCACGTTTTTGATAGATAATCCTGAATTTAAATATTTCCCCTTATGAATAAAAGAAAACATAATACGTTAACATTAAAAGAAAAGGAAAAGGTTCTACAAGATTTAGAAAATGGAAAATCACATTCCGAACTAGCGAAAAAATTCAATATTGGAAAATCAACAGTAGCGGATATTAGAAAGAAGAAGGAAAGAATCCGACAATCAATAATTGATGGTAGTACAACATTAAAAAGGCGGAAAACTCTTAAGATTTGTGCATATCCAAAAATGGAAGAAGCTTTGTACATATGGTTTTTACAAAAACGGGGAAAGCAAGAAATTGTCTCAAATGAAATATTAAAATTACAAGCTATTTATTTTCAACAGCAGATACATCCAAATAGCAATTTTGTAGCCAGCGATGGATGGTGCGGCTTATTTAAAAAAAGATACGGAATAAGATGGTTAACAGTTACGGGTGAAAAGGTTTCCAATGATGAAGCCGCTGTAAACCCTTGCATAGAAAAATTAAATTCTGTAATATCTGAAATGAAACTTAGCACTGACCAAATTTATAACGCCGATGAGTCAGCGCTATTTTGGAAGCACTATCAACATAAACAAACTCTTGTGGTTGAAACAGAAAGACATGCATCAGGCCGAAAATTATTAAAAGAAAGGATAACTTTTATGCCCTGCTCTAATGCAAGTGGAACAAATAAGCTTCACTTATTTGTTATTGGTAAATCGAAAAACCCTAGGCCATTCAAAAATATAAATCTTCCAGTTTACTATAAATCCTCCGTTAAAGGGTGGATGACAACAATTCTTTTTAATGAATGGTTTCATGAGCAATTCATTCCTTCAGTACGAGAGTTTTCTGCGATAAAAAATATCACTCCAACCGCTTTGCTAGTAATTGATAACGCTCCTTCACACAATATGGCTTTAAATTTGGAAAGTGACGACGGTTTTATAAGAGTTTTTTATTTACCACCTAACTGTACTGCACTGATTCAGCCAATGGACCAGCATGTCATTCAATCTATAAAACTAAATTACAGGAAAAAACTAGTCCTAGAATTATTGGCCAATGAAGCTTTGTCTTTGGATTCTAAAATCAAAAATATAAATTTAAAAGATGCTGTATTTATGTTGAGTGAGAGCTGGGATCTCGTTACAGTAACAACAATATTAAATTCTTGGAAGGTGTTGTTGCCCAATCTAAATGATGAAAATTTCTCTGAAGAAGATTTACTTCCTTTATGTCATCTTGCAAAACAGCTAAGGGAAAATGCCAATTCTGAAATTAATAATATTAGAAATGATATTGTCAATCTATTTGAAAATTATGAAGTTACGGAGAATGATACATTTGATGATCAAGAAATAATATCATATGTTATGTCACAAAATGTTGATAGTAATAAACGTAACGATGAAGTGCATACAGAAACAGACGAAAATAACAATATACATAATAATATCGAAGAGCTTTCAATATTAAACAATAGTGAACATCAACATTTGAATGAAAATGTGGAATGCAATGAAAACATTTCTTCTCTTGAAGCTCTGAAGTGTATAAATACTGTTATACAGTATACAGACGAGCAAGACTATTCTTTACCAGTTACTTTATTATTAAGACAAGTTCGAGACGGTATTTTAAAAAAAAAATTTAATGTGTAAAATTAGGTTATTGAATTTTCATACGAACAAGACTTTAAAATTGTTGTTTCTTTTACTTTGTTAAGTTATTTTATTTTAGTGCAACCTTTTATTAATATTTCCTTATTTGTATTTCTATAAAATTTATAACATTTAAATAAATGGTTTCTTAAGTTGATATATCTGTAAAGGCTTTTGAAATATGTTAATATTATATTATACATATGCTATAAAACCCTTGTTCACTTTTTTAACTACATTCACTAATCCGACCGATTTATAATCCGACCGAGTCAGACAAATTTTGCGGTCGGATTATTGAGCGGATACTATATCATTTGATAATGCCAAAAAAGTGGTTGAATTCATTTTGTGTTTACCAGGCACAAATGCAGCAACAGAACGAATATTTTCTTTTATTAACAATATTTGGAAATCAGAAAAAACACAATTAAAGTTAGTCAAAATCGAATCTATTTTAATTGTTAGAGGAAATTTTGATTCTTGCCAAGTATTTAGCAGCAAAATCAACAATAATGAAGAATTTTAAAAAATGTCCATTCAATGGAAAAATATAAAAACTGATATAATTGTGATCTCATACTATTTTAACATGTTCCTATGTAAATTTATTTTTGCTATTTCTATTATAATATCTACCTTTATTTACCCCAGGAAAGGTATATTATTTAATTTTTTATTAACTTTTATGTTCCTGATTAGATTAATTCAAAAAAAGAATTGTTTATCAATCGCAATTATTAAATATATAATAATATTGTGTAATAAGTTAATTTATGAATAAAAAAATACTGTTTCAGTATAAAAAAAATATATTTTTATTGTTTATTATATATTATAATATTTAATAATTAATATATTAAAACTAATAAAAATGTACATTACATTTAAGTTGAATTTTAATTTTTGTCCCGCAAATGGTCACCTTATATTAAAAGCATATATATTTAATAAGCTGAGAAGTAATTGGTGTGAAATTTACAAAACGTGAACAAATGAACAATGGTCTCCAGTTTTGTTCACTGATAAATCTCGATTCAGATTTTACCCAGATACAAGAAGAAGGAGATTTTGTAGACGATCTGGTAACTCAGAAAGGTTAACAAATGTGCAGGAAGTTCACAGTTATTGGGGAGGCACAATCATGGTATGAGCAGGAATTACGATTGATGGAAGAACCAATCTCGTTATTCCAAATGGGAATTTAACAGCAGCTTCTTATATTGATGAGATACTTGTAGCATAGTTGTTCTTCCAGTTTCATCTATGAACAGACAATGCCAGACCACTTACGGCACGAATAGTAAAAATTTTGTTAGAGGATAATGATATTCGGATATTACCTTGGCCAGTACAATCCCTGAATTCAAATCCCATTGAGCACGCTTGGGGTAGACTTCAAACAAGTATTCTCAATGATATGGCGACAGTTATAACAAGGGATCAAGTATGTAATCTTCTTCAAGAGCACTGGCAATACTTCTTATTAATTAATTTATAAAAAAATTAAAACAAATGTTACTGTACATTTTATAATAAAATAATTTACGTAAAACTTTAAAAAAAAAATTTACAAATTTGATTTTTATTCCCCAATTAACGGAATTTTATACTTTTTCAGATAAGTTTTGTACCGAAGAGTACCTAATCGATATATGTACCTTCATTAAAAAAAATATTTAGTTAATCCCAAAAAATTAAAAAAAAATCCATAAAAAATACATGGTGTTCCTTAGACCTTTTTGATGTGTATCTTTGAGCAGCTGAACAGTGAACATATACTACGGGGAAAAATTGTCGCTAAGCAAAACCAACTTTTTGATTTAATACTAAAACCGTATATTACTAAACAGAATGCAAAAATAAACTTTCTATACTTGAATAAGCTACCCACGAGCAGGCTCTAGTATACTACCGTACTCGTTGAATCATTTCGAACAAGTGAAGAAATTCTGTTCAGCTATAAGCTATAAGCACTGAAAAATAATACATTTAAAATCTATTGCTATGGTATGAGTTATCAAAGGGTAGGATGTGTAGTGCATGTGTAATATAATTAACATTAGTTATACGTTTTTTGTAAACAAAAGAAAATACAATAATCAAAATTTTGTGTATATTAATGTATGCAAATTAAATGTATTAAATTACCGTACCTACATTACATTTATGAAAGTCAAAAAAAAAATATAAATGTTAGAAGAATTAAATATGTGAGTGTTACAGTATATATTAAAAAATATAATCATTTTTTTATAAGAAACTGGCTGAACAGTTATTTGTTTTATGCACATATTCTGCCTGAAACTTGATCAAAACAAGAAATATTTTATACAAATAAAATAAATCTATTTGAATGGAGACGCATAGATTTTGTACGAACCATTTGCATTCAAATAAATTCAAAAAAATGTAAGTCCTTCCTCATATATTTAAAAAAAAAAATGAAAGACTCAGTCATTTGGGTTGATGTAATAGAGGTTAGAGATTAAAGAACAACAAGCAGATTAGTGAAACCAATTAAGCGAGGTTTACAATAATTATTAAGTTCGCAGGATGCTGTATGACAATATGAAGAGTTGAATTCACATTCTTAGTTCATGTTCAAAAATAACAAAAACTCTCTCAGTCTCAGATAAACATATGATGACTCACCAAGTAGTCGATTTACCAACCCTAGGACCAAATTATCTCCATAATACGGAAGATAAATATATACCTCAATAATATTCTTTCTCGAGAAGCTATAAAATAAACACAAAAAAAAAAATCTTTCCACTTAAATTTATGCATTATAAATTTAATTTCTTCAATATAAAATTGCCTAATAGACTTTGCACATGACACGCGAACTGCGAATTGCGAATATTCGCAATTCCTTATATTTCTTTCACATGAAACGCGAACTGCGAATTGTGAATATTCCATACAAAAACAAATTTGAGGTTAAAAACGAGCAAATCTTTTATTCGCAAAAATGTGGATTGCGATTTGCGAATGATGATTGACAGTTCGTGACTAGATATTTCAATTCGCAGAAAACATAAATAAAATAGTTTATTTTCATAAATTTCATAAAATAATTAAATTTTTTTTGATAACATTATGTGTATTAATTAATTTTAAGCATTTTATTTAAGAAATTTATTTAAAAAAAAAAAAAGAAATATGAAATAATTGATTTGTTCGCAATTCGCAGTTCGCATATCATGTGCAAAGTCCTTAACCCATCAATTTAATCAAACTTTTTAGTTGTACATATTTTCATTATATCTATCTAAACTTCCGGAAATGTTAATATAATAATAGATTTTTTCAACTTTTGAATTATCATCATCATCATAATCATTACTACGTATTTGTAAAATCTAGAAAACTTTTTACTTTGACACTTATTTATTTACAATAATATAATATATTTGATTTATATTTAATTTTTGTTAAGGTTCAATTTTATGACTGTCAACTTATAATTTTTTTTTTTAGAGAATATGAATGATGAATACGTATAAAAAATTATTATAATTTATCTGAAGAGAATATATTTTTATATTTATCAATTTTGTCTTACAGGCTTTTAGGATTATTTATACATTTTGATTTCAGTTTTAATATAATATTATATTGTGAAATCTTTATTTTCAATATTTTGAATTAATATCTCTGGGGAACTTGAAACTTTATTAGAATTGGTGGTTTCTTCTTCTGATGTGTTCTATATTTATATACATATTTTTACATACGCATTAACCTTAAAAATATATGTTTTTTAACATAACCTGAAAAATACCTAATATTAAAATATTCCTCTAAAAAAAATATTTGTTTATTCGTTTTTTATTAAGATTTGAAAAAATATAATCGAATAAATTTTTTTTTTTTTTTTAATACAAAATGTAGTATTTTTCATTTATATTCTTCGAAATTCCTATGTGGCCTTTCCATTTTCAATTTATGCCAACACAAAATCCTATTTTATATATTACGTTTTTAAAAAATTATATTTTTTTTAAAAATTATTTTTACTATTTTTTTCCCATGTTACTGAGATAATTTAACAATATTAAAAGTTAAAAGCGACTGGTGCTGTATGATTTTTCAGGAGGGTTCGAATATCCAATATTTATAACGAACCGATGCGCTTTGGATCCGTAGTCACGTTTAGAGACACAAGGGGTCTTAACAAGAATGATAAAGCAAAATTTGTTATATTTGAATGCATATTGAGACTACGATATTATCAGAATGGTATGATCGTATAATAGACACTCTTAATTTAAAATTCATACAACTTCGAAACCCAGCTAGACGAAAAATGAGAGGCAGCACCGGTAATAAAATAGACATATAGTATAATTTGTGATATAATGGAATGAAGAATTAAAAATCGTGAACGTTATAAAAAGATCTGAACTTATGAACCTATGGTTCATAAATTGAAAAGTCAGTTGCAAGTCGCACTATATAGTTATGCAGTCTCAATATGAGACATTCTCTAAGTGATGCTATGCACACAATTTGAAGTGACTAACTTCTTGGAAATTTGCAAGCATTCTGCAGAACCAACAAAGAACTAATTTTGATATAGTTTTAAGATTCGAACTTTATTAAATATTACACCTCTTATAACTTTGAAAAACTATGTCTTTTTGTGGGGTATAGAAAACTAAAAAAAAAAATATTTATATGTACATGATTTTCGTACATATTAGTGACGATATTTTATATTGAAATGAAGAACCATAAAAGTGTCAGAAATTTTATTAATTAAATTATATAGTTACTATATGTAAAAAAGGTATTTGTAAAATATTAATACTCATCCCAGATCCCTATCGGTTGTTAATATTCCTTTTTTACATTTTGTTTCGCGTTTGGGTATCTGCTAATGCTAAAGGACCGCTGTTAAAATATATTTTTTTTTATATTTTTCATTAAAAGAATCTTTTTGGTTAGTTCATCAGAAAAAGTGATTTAAAATAAATTTAAAAGTGATTTAAAAGGAATAAAACTTCTAATTATGGTATTATCGATACTTTTGCGCCATATTACATATATATGTTGTTTAATTCTTTAGTTCACAAATCATCAAAATTATCATAATAGTAATATCATTTATTCAGAGATCTATTCGGATAAAACTTCAATGATTGTTCATGAATTTGAAAAAAAAAGATTTTAGGAATTAATTGCATTTTTACGAAATTCTGCTGATGTAGTCGAAGAAATATACATAATTAATAAACCTTGGTTATAGAATTAACCAAAATTTGCGAGAATATATTTCAAATATGATTTGGATGAGAGACAATGCAAAATTTAAGAAAATGGATTTTAATAAAAGAACACTATGAGTCTATGAAAGTCCTAACACTTAAAATGAATATAAATTCAAATTCATAGAGTCTCTCAAAAAAAGTTACCTCTCAGTTTTTCCTTTTACTGATACTGATTGCCATGACTGTTATCAAAATCAAAAAGTTAAGCTCTGATAACTATTTATCAGATGGGTGATTCATTTCAGATATCGAAAAAAAAAAATTAAATAGAAGTGAACAAAAATTGTTTAAATCGTAAATATTTCGTGTTTTCGAAAAGATGTAGTGGACAAGTTCATTAATTTTTCTAATTGGTAAAATATATAGTAACATCATATCCCTTCTTCACGCAAATAATAGTTGGCCGGTTTGGGTTTATAAACTAATAAAAATAATAACATAAAATATAACTGAAGTTCTTAAAATGAATTACACATACATAATAAGCATTTTATGACACCATTTTTAAAAAAAACAGAACTGCTTTAATTTACAATATCATGTTTACAGAATTTTTCACTATTCTAAATTATAATGTAATTTTTATTTCATAAAGTATTCTGGTTAAGAAAAATTGTTATTAGTACGTCGTACGAACCAAATAGTAATAAAGTTACAATTACACCTGTTTCTGTTAATAAGAACTGCTGTCTAATCAAATAAGACAAAATATAATATTCAAAACTAAGAACTTCTTCGGTATTTTTGTCTAATATTAAAAAAAATATACTGTTAAGCTAACAAATAGCTTCCGAAAATCAATTAAAACAACAATACAATTATTATTTTTTGTTATATTTAATAAAACAGGTTTAACAGAATAACAAAAACAAAATTCATTTTAAGACTGAAATTAAAATTATTTTAGTAATAGGCTAACCAAGCAAAATAGTTGGTCTACTTAAATTGCGAAGCAAAATAGTTGGCTTACACCCACCTTATTTTTTAGAACTGCCTCAATCATTCGGGGCATAGCTGACACAAGTTCCTCACACTCTTGCACCGTTGTCGAGTTCCAAATCTCTTGTAATTTGTCACGTAGTTCCGAAATAGTCCTAATGCAGTTTCTCCATTCAACAGTTATCGCAGTAGCATTTTCTCGTTGATTTTTAAGAATAATTTTCTTTAGAGCACGACAATCACTACAATTTGCAATGGGTTATAATATTTAGCACCGATGAACGAGCAATATTTAAATTTCTAGCAATTTCATAATTCGATTTACCATCATTAAACGATTTAATATTTGATTTCCTTAAATCTAACTATATTTGGAGCATAAATCAGCAAGAAAAAATCAATAGTGTAGTGTTAAATCGATAAAGTATCGATTACTTAAAAAATTGGGATAGTTAAGATCTATGCTAATAAACATCGGAAGTGGAGAAGAATTAACAAATTCCTGGTATAGCACGACAAGGAAGATATTTTCGAATTTGATGAAAAGTTAAAAAAAACTTGAGTCACCTTTATAAAGGTACGTTGGTTTTTAAACTTATATGGTTTGATTAAGTGTTCCCTATCCCTGTCCAGTGGATTCTAATCTCTCTTTTTTCTAAGAACGATATTTTGAAAGATGCACAGTTAATTTTTGGTTAATTGAGCATAATCGAATTAATTAATTAATTTGGTTTAATTGAGTACGGATATACAGGGTGTCCCTGTACGGACAAACCCTGAGAGTGCCAGGTGAAATTTTTACACCTTGAAGTGACTCATCGGTCAAGGAAGGTGAGCAATGGTTTTTTTCGAAATTAGCATAGAATGAGTAATAGGATAGAAAGTTTTGGTAATTAAGTTGTGGGTTTTCTTATATATAGAGTTTTATATAGTTCGTTTGAATATAATTCAAAGGTTTTTTTTTTTTTTAAATTGAAAATTTAAGTTTTGGATTTTAAAATTTATCGAATATACAATAAATTTATTGTTATTAATAAATTTAAAATACATTAATCAATTAAACTTTTGAAAGTTCAGGTAATGCTGGATTTTCTATATAGAGAATAGAGCAACTTCTGCAACAAAATATATCTTCATTAATTTTTTTAAGCAATAGTAAATATAAATATTCTTCTTTTATAAATAAATCAAATATATATTTATATAAACGACGGACTTCGAAATTTAGAAACTGAACTTTGAGAGCCTCGCTCTGAAATAATCTATTTAGCTTATGTATGTATATATTTCGCCCAACATAAATTTTAAATATGTGAGATACATTTCGAATAGTGGATTTTTTACTTTTTCAACGATTCGTTTGGTAGAATCGAATCGTGGATTTTTTTTTAATAAGTCCAATCTACTAACAATACGACCAACATCTGTTTCTACAGACAGTCACTTAGTTTGGCATAGAAACTTGAAGCTTTGAATATAATTTTATTCTTTTTGGAACAGGGTTACACATATCTGTAGAAGTATAATTAACTCCGACCAATTTTTTAATCATTAAACCAAATTAAAATTTAAATCTGAACAAAGCAAATTAAAATTAAAATTTAAATCTGAAGAGACTTAAGAGAATATGTGAATGTGAACTATAATTTAATTGAATTATAAGTAAATTAATTACTATTTTTATCAATATTTACTATTAGTTTTTTAATTTCATTAAAACAGGATACAAATGAAATCTTATGTTAACAATTTAAAATATCAGAGAATCTTTAATAATGAGTTCTTAAATGTACTATATATCTTAATCTATCTTCGATATACAAGTCGTAGTATATTTTGTTCACTAATTTTTGTGATAAAATTCATGACTCTTTCAACATGGATTCGAATACCTGTAACTCTAGTATTTTCACCTGATATTGGTTGCAGTTGAGTTCTACTGTGCGTAAAGGAGGGCATGATTATTTTGGCCCTTTTTTGATTAATTGAATTATTTATTAATTATCCTCAACGTGATGTATTATTTAATGACCCCCATATCTTTTTGGGACGAAAATAATGCTTCCAACAACAGATATTACAATAAAATATTTTAATGTATCATAATGTTTACTATTTGAAAACACTTGTGTATATTACCTAAAAATTTATATAAATATTAGAATTTATTGGAAAATATGTTACAAATTACTTACTAGGTTTTTACCAAAAATTTAAAAGCAATCTATTATCTTCTTCTTATAGTGACTATCCACTCTGGATGCGATTCACCAACAAATGCAGGTCTTGTTTAGATTTTACTGTTCTTATAAGGTTTTCTGTCCTCATGTTGCACCACTACGTCAAGTTTTTCAACCATGTATTTTTTCTGAGACACCTACTGCGTTAACCGATTATCTTTCCAACTAACACCAGTTGTAATATATTGTATTTTTCGTTACGTAGGATGTGACCAAGGTAGTTAATTTTTCTCACTTTCATTAAATTAACTAACAGCGGCTTGGTGTTCATTCTCCTCAGAATTTCTACGTTTGTGATGCGGTCTGATCATATTATCTTCAATATTTTACGATAACACCATAATTCGAAAGCTTCTAGTCTTTTGATGTCTTGCTTGTCCAGCGTCCACGTTTCAACTCCATAAAGTAGTATTGACCATACATAGCATTAAACGATTTTCATTTTTAGTTTTAAATTTAGATCTCTTACCCATCACTTTATACATGTTGTTACACGCTGCCATTGCTTGCTCTATTCTACTTCGAAATTCTGTTTTGTTGCTGGCATAACTAGTAATAAAAGTACCCAAATATTTGATCTTGTCCACTTTTTCAATTCTTTGTTGATCGATTTTCAGTTCGGAATTGGTATGATTGTTCTTGCTGAATATCATGTATTTAGTTTTTTGAACGTTGATTGACAGTTCGTACTTTTTGCAGCTTACGCTTACCACTAGTTTGTCTAACAATTTTTGAAGATCTGTTTTTGACGCCGCTAATAAAACAGCATCGTCTGCAAATTTGATGTTACGGATGCATGTACCATTTATGTTAATACCAATTTCAAGCGAGTGGACGGATTCATTGAATATGTGTTCAGCATATGCGTTGAACAAGACTGGCGACAGAATACAGCACTGCCTTACGCCTCCCAAAATCTCGATGCTATCTGTCTCACCATCTTGAGTCTTAACAACTGCTGTCTGGTTTCAATACAAGTTTTGAATGATTCTAACATCTTTACTGTCCAAGCCTTTGCTTTTAATTTTTTCTATTATTTTCTCACGGTTCACCTTTCAAAAGCTTTTTCAAAGTCGATGAAAGAAGCGTGAATGTCCGCGTTCATTTATCTGCTTCTTTTTGTGATTGTATTTGTTATAAATAACGCGTCTCTTGTGCCCAGCGCGTTTCTGAAGCCAAATTGCGTTTCGCTGATGTCATATTCTAATTTTTTATAAATACGCTCGTGTAAAACTTTCAGAAACAGTTTTAGAGAGTGGCTCATGAGACTAATTGTACGAAACTCATTGCATGTGGACGCATACTTTTTTTTCGGCAAGGTGATAAATATAGATTTCAGCCAATCGCTTGGAATTACTCCAGTGTCATATATGGTGCTGAAAATATGCGTTAATAGATCTAGACCAGATTATTCCATTATTTTTAAAATTTGTGGCCCGAGACAAACTTCTTGGCTTGAATTGTTATTTCTTGTGTCTTTACACAGCTCAGACACGTATTCATGCCATCAATCGATTCTTTCATTTGGATAGGTGATTATAATTCCATTCTTATCCTTCAGCACATTGTGAACTTTTGTTTTTAACCCTGTGCCCGATTATATTTTCTTGTGCAATTTAAAGGAATTATGCATACTGTCTAGCTGTTCTATTTCATTACACTGGTTTTTCCAGAAATCTACTTTAGCCTCTCTTGTTTTTTTGTGAATCAGTTTCTTGATTGCTTTGTACCTTTCTAAGTCAGCCCCTTTGCATCTTCTACGTTCCATCATTAAAATGCGTATTTCATTCGTCATCCAATCTTTTTTCTCAAATTTATGCATTATTTCGTCAACATATCTAAACTATTTAATAATGGGTCTTTGAAAATTTGCGATTTCTGTTCTACGTCTGACGTGTTTCTAATCTGGCTTTGACGATCATCCAAATTGTTTTTTAGTATTTCACTGATCACTTCTTTGATAGGCGCTGAATCTAAAATTGAGAAATCTGGTTTATTGCAGTGTTTAACTTTACTAATGCTTTTAAATGTAATTTTTATTTTGGCTGCAAGTAATTCGTGGTCTGTTTGTATATCTGCGCCTGGGTATGTTTTGGCCACTTTGACAGCATTTCTGAAGCGATTATTGATAAGTATATAGTCTATTTGGTTCCTAACTAGTGAGTCAGTGTTGCTCCTTCCTGGTGGCATTTGGAACCAAGTGTTCATAATGGTCAATGTATTATCGATGCAAAATTCAATTAATTTGTCACCTCTGCTGTTTCTTGAGCCGAGGCCAAAATTTACCAACAACGTTATTTACTTCAACGTTGCCAACTTTTGCATTGAAATCAGCGAGAATAATGGTGGTGTCTTCTTTCTTTAGTGTTTTTATAATTACATCAAGTTCGCTATAAAATTCTCACATTCATCTTCATCACAATCAGTTGTTGGCGCATATACTTGAACAAGATTGACGAAATTATTTTTACCTTTCAGTTGTAGAAGTAATATTCTGTCGTTTTTCGGTATATTATGCTAGAAATATTTTTTTTAAAATTTATTAGATATAAGAAATCCTACACCTTTTCTATGCTCTTTCGCTGGTCCACTATATATGAAGGTATTTTTATCAGTGACGACTTCTCCATTACCTGTCCAATGTACTTCGCTGACGCCAATTATGTCTAAGTTTATTTTGCATTTCTCTAATTCTAATTTTTTTAGTTTGTATGACTGTAACAAACTTCTGACGTTCCAGGTGGCTATGTTTGTGATTTATTTGGATTTTGAATAACGTTATCGGTTCGTAGTTTGCGCGATGGAGTATTGTTGTTTGTTGATACTGTTTGTTTTATTCGTTGGATTTGAACTAGGGAATTTGTTAATGAGGTAGTCTCCCGTTGCTTTCGTCATGCTACTTAATTCTGTTTTTTTTTTTTTTTTTTTTAATTTTCATTCGTAATCGTTATAATCTTAATCTTTGTCCGTGGGCGTTCCTGCCTGTACCGAAAAAATCCATCTATATTGCACAATGAGTTACTGCTTATTGAAACTTGTTGGTGTCAATACTATGTTGTTCTTAGTTCTTAGTAGCTTTGTTTAACAATCTCTTGAGGCTTGTCGATCTCGATCTATTGTCAATTTTTGTTGTGTTTTTGAGTTCTTGATGAGCTTGGACTGGTGAAACAATTCTCTTCGCTGAATCTTTTTTTGAATTAGCTATAGGATTTGCTATTCCATCCAATTCTATGGTTTTCCCTTCGACCACTAGCTTGTTATTCACGATTTCTACTTGTTTACTGGATTTTTTCAGAGTCTCGGCTGTTTCGAATAAATTTTCTTTTTTGTTATCTTTGTCCCTTCGTGAAATCGCTTTTGATACTAAAAGATGATGACTCCAAAATACTTTTCGCTTTCAAAATTTCGAGCGTTTTTAAGAAACTAGTTAAGCTAACAAGAATAAGTCTAACTGACTCTTCTTTCAATTTGCCAATTCAGATTACGTTGTTAATTTCCAATGCCAATTTTTAACCGATTTTTGATAAAATTAACAACAGTTAGGTAAAACTTCTGCTTCGGATTGTTGTATCCCAAAAATTTAAAAATTATTTTTCTTATTTATTTTTTCTTGAAATTCTCTCTGTGATATAATTGAGTGTTGGAGCGATTTCACTTTGTTTTCGAGCGCAAGGATTTTCGATGACGTTCCGATATTGACTTTGATTATCTCAGTCAATATTTTTTCGTGAAACTTGATATTCTCTTCTTGATGGATTTTCAGCTGATTGGCAAGTTTTAATTCAAACATCTCAAATAATTTGGTGATATCAGCGTTGCTATAATTGTCCATTCGATACTTAAATTCAGTTACAAGAATATTTGTTACAACGCTTGAGCTTCGTATTCGCAAATCTATTTTACGCTTAAATGTTTGGCGGTTATATATAATTTTCAGCCGGTTAGTTAGTTTATTTTTATATTTTGGATAATTGATTGGTGATAATACTATAGCAACTTTTTCTTTTATTCTTAAGATTTGAGATTTGATGTTTTTGTTTTACAGCTTCTTCAGTTATTTAATTTAATATAAAAATAAAATTAAAATATCACAAATACCTGTTTGTTCATGCATACCTTTCAACTGTGTGGTGTTGGTTTCTCTCGCTTAACCGATTTTTATTATTGGTAAAATTTACGACTTTTAATATATGGATTAAAAATCTACGCTTCTTGATTAAGATAAATAATTATAAGGATATATTGGTTCTGACACAATTGTTCTGTAAATTTTGTATTATACAATGAAATTTATATGTAATAATTTACGGATACTAATACACTATTGCAATTTAATTTTCCTTTGTTTATAGTTTGGTTTTTTATTCCAATTTGATTTTTTTAAATAATTCTTTAAATATAATTTAAATAATTTTATTGATAAATTGTAGGATTTGCAAGAACTCAATAAAATTGAAATTATATGTAATAATTAACGAACGCGCATTAAAACACTATTGCAATTTAATTTTATTTTTTGCTTATATAGTTAAAAATTTATTTCCACTTAGAATTTAATTAAATATTTTTTAAATAATCTAACCCATTTTTAATTTCTAAACTTTTTAATAATTTAGTGTATTTCTATTAAGTGAAACAAATATTAGTGAGTTCAAATTTAAAACCATAAATTAAAAATTAAATCTATATTATAATATTAGCTTTATTTGGAAATAAGTTCTAAAAAATTGAAGACATATTTTGTAGTATTGCCTTTTTATCTGACCTTAATGTGTGGGCTAATTTTGCATTATAATCTTGTATAATAATACCGACAAAATTCTTAAATTTGGCCTGTATGCCGTCTAAGTCTAATAGACTTTGATTCTTACGTAATAATAAATAACAGGCTTTTTGACACTTTTCCTATGTTTTACGTAAATTATAGAAAAATAATGAACATGCCAAAGAATTTGCATATTTGAATTTTTGTTATTTCAAGAAATATTTTAAACAAGCAACAGAAATATTTTAAACATATAAAATAATAAAAATCAAAGTTTGTAAAAGTGACAACAGAACACTAACGTATATTTTTAAAATCCTTCTCTTGCAGAATTTATTTTTTAATATTCTTCTATACATATGTATAATTTTAAAATATTCATCAAAAGTTCAAATATTTTTCAAACAAATTCAACAAAAATTAGTAATTAACAAGGCAACAATATTTTTAATATGTTATAATAAACTTTTAATTAAAATTTTGCTTGACTTTAAATATAAGATATTAAAAATTCTTCCTTTAAAACAATAATTTTATATTACTTGAACATAAACACCTTTTCCATCACTTTCTTTGTATACGATAAGAGTTTTAGTATCTTGAGAAAATATTGTAATATTTTAGGAAAGTTTTTGGTATTGCATAATATTTTTCCATAAATTATTTGTCATCGGCATTACGCAAACATTATAAAATATAGCTTAAATTTAGTCTACAATCAATTTATTGTATAAAAGGGCGAATTCTTGATTTGTTATTTCTCTCCTCGACAAACTCCACTAAAGAAATTATATGAATAATCACCAGATCGAAAGAGAATCTAATATCGTGAACAAATTCTTAAGCACATTCTTAAAATGCATATTGTGAATGTGATTCCCGAGGCACATTCTGTCTGTACTCAATAATCGTGTAACAAATATGTATTTTATTATTTTAAGTTTTTAATTTTGTGCGTTGATTTGAATTATTATATTATGATAAAAAATTATTGATCGCACCTCGTCTGTGATTGTACACAATATGCAATTTTAATGTTTTTAATAGTTACGCAGGTTATTTACATAAATACGTACTTCGGTCGGGAATTAATTTAGAAAACTTTAACAGAATTTTCAAACACGAGGTTTTCAATTTACTTCTTTATTTTGCTTCAGTAGATATACTCAAAATGACTTATTTGGAATCAAAATTAAATATAAGAGTTTTTATACAAACTATATATAATTCTTTAAAAACATTTATTCGAAGCCTATTTTCGACTAATTACGAACTTAATTTATGTATTATGAAAATTAAAAATATTATATGGTAGGTAACTAAAAATATTTAATTCAATTTAATTAACAATTGTAAACATCACCAACAAATTTTGGAAATGTAATGGAAAAGTGTAAAATTATTTGTAAATATAATTAAATTATAATTATAATGAAATATTGAAATTTATGTTATGCATTTACTTCATTTCATTTAACATGAATAAATTATTATACAACATATTACAATGAGTTATATTTGAATCTAAAGTAGTAATACAGTTTCCGTTTCAGCAAACCTGGTTATCTATTAATCATATTACATATATAACATAATACCATATAAAAAAATTATAATGTTGACTAATTTTTCAGCAACAATATGATAAAATAATATTTCAAAATTACGTACTTATTTATTAACTATATTGTGTATAGGTAATTATTAATTAGTTGTAATTGTTATTTTGAATATAAAACACATCCATCCCTTAAAATTTTTTATTTCATTTTAAACATCAGAGACTCGAAAAATCTGCAGAAATGAGTTTTAACAGAAAGTGCTTTTTTTCTTGTGGTCTTTTTTGAAATGGTACGTTAATCTAATCCCGAAATATCAGCTGATATATTTGAAAAAATAATTAATCATATTTACACTGGTGATATTTATATTTTTCGAAATTAAGTATTTTTTTAATATACCACATTTAAAACAAATTAATAACATCGAACTAAGATCATGAAAATAATTTATAAATAGTAATAACACTCTCTCGTCATTCCAATATCTTTTCATCAGGAGCTACAAGAAAACAACTATTGCTGCCTTCAGCTATTTCAATTTTTTTCTTCAAAATTTTAAATTATATCCAAACATTTTAATCCTTTTTCCAACCGTGAAACAAAATTATATTCGTAAAATAAACCTTTACGGGTTAATCAAGTAGCGTAAAAAAATAATTATTTATATTTTCGGCAGGATTGTATAAAAAGCAATTTTATTTTTTATAATTGTGTTAAAATATTTACCAAAAACAAAAAAATTAATAATTATTATTTCAAAATGAAATGATCATTTTGTTAAGCTGCAAATAATTACTAATGAGTATTATTTTTTTCCCGATTCCTTAAGGGGTTGTGTATATAAGAACCGAATTTTTCTTAAGTTTTAGCATTTTAATTTGGAATACTTTAAAAAATCTATTACTAGAGAAGAGATTTGTTATTTTAATGTTACTTTTTAAATATATTTTTAATATTATATTTAATAGATGATAGAGAGAGGCTAAAAATCCTTTTGTGGTACTAAAACTTTTTTTTAAATTGAATAACTTTTGTTTTGAATATTAAATTATTTTAAAATTATATTTTAAACCCGAAGTGTTTAATTAAATCGGCAAATTGACAGCTGTAATTAAAATAATAAAATTAAGAATCTTGCATTAATAAATCTCCTACGGAATTACAAAATATAGTGTGATGGGAACAAGTCAGGTTAATCTATACCGGATAGTAGAATTATTGCATATCATGTAAGAAAGTGCAAGTAATTCAGTTTAAGGTTAAAAGATACATATTCATTTTGTTTATATGTTTCCTTTCAGCATAGCTATACTAGCAATATCTCTCCTTATGCTTGCTTCCGCTGATCCGAACAAATTATCGGTCGCTTTCTAAGTTACCCCTTTTTTGGCAACGGAAATATGTGCTTGAGTCTGATATTGTTAAGGTAGGATACTCAATTACTAATGGAATGTAAAAATATACAATAATTATTTATTAATCGTTCGTAGAATAATTTTAAATATCAAAGTAATTTCTTATCAAACTTAACAACCTCCAATTGTTTATTACCTTTAAATTTTAATTCAGAAGAAAAATGTGATTAGTAATCCTAAAACGTAAAACCGTAAACCCTTAAATTTATAGAAAAGTCGTTCAAGTTGTATAGGTTGTCGGTATTCTAAATAATTTGATATTTCTTAATAATGACAGTAGTGTTTTTAATCATACATATTATATAGATTTAATTGTTCGAGAATTTGTCATAATATTAAGCTGATGCGCACCTGTCCGATATGACTTTTAAAATATTTTATTAATATTTATTTTAAAAAGCAAAGGGTTAACTGCAAACTTACTAGATTAGAGATTCAGCTCAGTAAAGGTAAAGTATAGTAAAAGTGAAATAGACCCCTTTTAAATATCATTGCTTCTGATCAATTCTATTAATTCTCATAAGATCTCTTTATATCCTATTAATTCTGATCAGATTTGCTACCATGAATTTTGATCAGTTCTACTTCCCTTTATAAGGGGTCTATTTCCCATTTACTATACTTTACCTTTACTGAACTGAATCTCTAATCTATTACGTTTGCAGTTAACCCTACTACAATTGACCATTACTGAAACTCTATATAGAAGAAAGTAAGATTATATAATTTTGGTATTCTTATTTATTACTTTTTAGTAGCATATTACTATTTATAAAGGAAAGTATTTTTAAAAAATGTTTTTTTTATTTCATACTTTTTAGTCGGTCAAATATTTTAAGTTTTAGTCAGAAACTGTAGAATTTTTATATTCTTTATATAAATTTACTATAATATGTATATAGTATATATATATAAGAATATCTTTGTACATGAAACTGTCCATTATGCCACTAATTTTATGAATTGGCCCGATTCCATGGCCAGAAAAACATTCCTAGATCATTACGTTGCCTCCGCCGTGCTTTATGGTGCCTTTCAAAGCAGTGTCCTTTTGGTATGCGCACTAATCTCAATCCGTCGGAACCCATCATGTTGAACTTTGATTCATAAGAAAAAAGCATTGTTCTCCATTTGGCAACAGTCCAGTTTATATGCGTCTTTGCAAATTCTAACATTGCCCGCCGATAATTCTAACATTTCTGGCCATCATCTACCTTCCTTTCTTTTTTTTCATCATTTCTATTATTTCTACCGGATAATTCATCCCTTTATTTTTTCTCTTGTAGTACTGTATTATTCCATGCTGCTTCTTTGATGATCTTGTTGAATTTTTCTGTTTCTCCCTCTAGCTGGTCCTTGTTATTAGTCCTCAAGTGGATTTTAATTTGAATTTCCCTACCAAACGATACCCAGTCCGTATTGTTGTTGACTAATGTTAGTTTATTCTGTTTTTTAACAATAGTTTCATATAATTTTAAAATTACTGCTGAGTGATCAGCGTCCATGTCATAATTATTTTCTATCATCATGTAGTTTTCAGATACTTTTTTATAAATAAAGAAATCTAGTGGGTCCGGCTTTTTATTTCTATCTGTAGGCCAGAATGTTGGTTCACCTGTTGATGTAAACTGGCAGAAAACTTCAGAAAGCAGTCATTCTGAAGTTTTCTGCCCCTAGTAAGTGTAATTCTCGAACCCCAGTCCGTGTGTTTGGCCTTTAGCGTTATAGTCGCCACCAAGTAAGAATCTGTCCTCTAGTGACTCTAGAATTCTTTTAAATGTCTGTTGTTCTATTTTACAGCCTGGTGGGCAGTAAAGTGCTCCCATTTTGTAGTCTCTGATTGTTGCGCTACTCTGTGTTGATAAATGTGATTCTGTTATAAAGCACGGATCTATCTTCTGGAAAAATTCTAGGTTCATTTTCGTGTTAATTATAATAAATATAATAAAAACGCTATAATAAATATAATAAAAAAACTATAAAATTAAAATTCACGAAAATTTCGAAAAAAAGTAAATTATCAGTTTTTTCTACTTTCAACATAAATAACAAAATGACTTACTTGCGGTTTACACTAGACTTTTTCTTAGAAATGTTCTATCTACGAAATGTCAAGTGTAAACCAGACAGGATTTCTGTCTCGACAGAAAAATCACGATTTTTCTCTAGACAACTTTTCAGATTTTTTTGAAGATTTTTTTTCACATTTGTTAATTTGCAAATGGCGATAATTCATAAAAATGTAAGATTTGCTCCTGAAACTTAAAATTTAATAATTTATCGGTGATTATTTGAACGAAAAAATTAGTTTTGTATAATTATCATAATTATGTTGAGGTTATTTTATACCACCCCTTTTATCACCATTGGGATTGCATTTTTCTGAAGCCAAAGAAATGCATTCTGAATATGAATATATTGCATATTAAAAAAAAAATATAAACAATAAGCATTGTATGCATGCTACATCCAACAAACATAATATAATTATTATTGTGCGAAATATTAGCTTCAAAATATTTATCTTGGAACGATATTTAGCTTCAATTTTATAAAGTAAGTAAAATGAAAATTAAATAATCTTATAAATTTGTTTATACTAATAATTTTAAAGAAATGATTTACTTTATTTTGTATAGGTATATTTTTGTAAATGAAGGATTTATTTTATGTGGGACATCAGAGCAGCTAAAATCACTAGATATACAAATTAAAACTGATGATACCGCTGCAAAAAATATGGTATATATTTTTTTTTAAAATATATATTTAATTAATATTGAAAAATATATTTTTTACAGGAGTGTATATTACATACAATTTCTTCTTAAAAATGTAGATTTATAAACCATCTTATTGCTATTAACCTATGTATAAATTCAATTTTTGGTTAATAGCAATAAGATGGTTTATAAATTTTTAATTTGTTTATAATATATATAATTAATAATTTTGAAGTAATTTTCAGGGTTAATTTTGACTTCGGTGTAAGTTTAGTTTTACTTCATTTTGAGTTTATGCAGAATTCAATAATGTAGCCAAAATGAAGTCAATAGACTTCATATTCTTTTCTAATTTAGGAACATGAAAGTATTCCTAATGTTTTCTAAAAGAATCAAAAATAAAGTCTCCCACATATATTACACTTTATTTTAGAATTAATTCGGAATACGCTTGCTTAAAGGGATATTTCTTCATTTTTCAAAAGGTTGTGATTCTATTCAATTCAAATACTGTTTTATTTAATTTAATTTTTTTTTTATATTTTTCAAATTTTTAAAGCTAGAATATTTTTATATTTATTTATATTTTATTTTGTAATTAATTTTATAATTTTTGTTTGTTAAGTGTAAAAACTTTTTGAAAATTTTGTGAAAAATAAAAATTTAATATATTCTCATTTACTTAATAAAAAGATTTATTGATAAAAAAGTAAGTTTTGTTTATTATATTTATATATAAATAATAAATTTAATAAAATAAATGTTGATAAATAAATTATATAATATAAATAATTCGCGCCATTCTTTTTTTCTTTCAAAAGCTTTTTCAATGGAAGAAACAATAAAAATCATAAATTTATACCGGGAAAATGAGGCAATTTGGAAGGTATCCTCCAAATTATATAAAACGATTGATTTAAAAAGAAGGAAGGGAGTCCATTGCAGAAGAAATGCAAACAAGTGTGGATTTTGCAAAAACAAAAAATTAAATCACTTCGGTCTACGTTTGTGGTTGAAAAAAAAAAAAAATGAATTTAGAAAAAATCAGGTTCTGCAGGAGATATTCTTCAGCTAAATTTATTTTATTTGGACGAGATGACGTTTTTAGATGAAGCAATTTGTCTTCGGAAGAGTTCATCAAATCAGAACCATTGGTATTTTTTTTTTGGAATAATAAAACAAAAAAATTAATTTTACAAATATTTATTTTCTTTTACTCCACTGAAAATCCACATTTCCTTCATTTACACAATATTGAGATGTATTATCTCTTATTCTATTCTATAAGCGAACTTGTAGGAATCACATTCATGTTTATTAATGGAACTGAACGTTTCTGGTAACTGTTTTGGTTCTAAATCATCCGTAGTGACAACAGTTTTTTCTTTGGTTAAATAATTATGTAGCACACATGATGCTTTGCCTTCGATGATCTGGCCAGTGGTGTCTGGCTTTAGTTCGATTGGTCTGTGGAAAATTCTAAACCTATTTGCCAGCCTACCAAATGCACATTCCACTTGTCATCCGTGCTCGGTATAACCGGTAGTTGTATATTTCTTTTACTGGTGTTAATTTAATATTTCTTGAAAATGGTTTCATCAAGTTTTTTGTTAATGGAAATGCATCATCTCCAATAAAATTACGCCTATGATAGAAGTCGACTCGCCTCTCGCCTCGTCTCAACTTTGACAATTTGCTATGATAGAATTCGTCCAAACACTCGCCGGCGATAGTTTTAGCGAATATTCGGTATGATGGAAGTTGCTCTCGACTAGCGTTTTAGCGACTACAGTCGCCGTTTTACTCGACCAGAAATTTTTGAGCGACTAGTACAAATTTATATCAAAAAAAGTTTGAATTTGTTTTAAAGTGATTTTTAAGTTATTTTAAAAAATTTATATATTGAATTTTAAATAATTATTGAGTGAGATTTTATAGTTTTTTATAGATTTTTTTTTGTTAAATATTAAATTTTAAAATATGTAAGTGTAATTATAAAAAATACATAAAAATATTTATATAATATGCAATATTTATATAAAAAAATATATTTTTAAAATTTTCAAATTATTTTATTTTAAATATGATTGAATATGAATTACTCTATACTGCTCATATTTAAACTTTATTGTTTAATAACAAAATACAACAAAATTTGAAAACTAATATTTTAAATTTATATTTGTTTAACACAAATTTCTTAACAATAATATATTGTAACACAGTTTTTTTTTAAAAAAATTATTTTACTTTAAGGCCTGTACGGAAGTCGAGTGAAATGAAATGTTAACGCGATCTCCAAACCTCTCCAAAGTCTCTGGTGAAATAGTCGTGAAAAAGTTGTGAAAAATAGACAGGTTTATTTGACATTTGGATAATTCAAATATTTTGATAATATTTTGATAATTCAAATGTTTGTTTATGTTTATATTTTTTTTAATATTTAAATTTGACTTAAAAATCAAATTTGAGCAAATTTACAAATAAAATTTAAATTATTTGAAAAAAAAAAACGTAAATGTCACAATTTCATCGTGAAATAATGTTCAGAACATTATTTCGCTATGAAAAATAATTGTAGACTTTTTGCGCACCATCTGTTGTAAAAAAAAAATCATTTTTTATCACAACTTTTTCACACGACCTGCGTACGACCAGAGCGAAATCATAAGCGTAAATTTTCATTTCTGATTTCACGATGTAAAATTTGTATGAAAATTTCATTTCACTAGACTTCCGTACAGGCCTTTAAATTTAAATTCTACACCATAAAAATAAAATTCAAAAAATTTAAATAAAAACTTCGAAATTAATGTCAAAAACAGCTGTGCTGCCAATGAAGCAAAATAATAAGCAACGAGTTGCCGTTTTTTTTTTAACATACGTTAATAGCGAGGCGACTTTAATCATACCAAATTAGTCGTTGGTCGAGTCGAATGGCGAGTCGAGAGGCGACTAGCGAAGCGAGAGTCGAGTCGTCTTCTATCATAGGGGTGAATGTGGTGTTTTTATATGCTGACCTTTTAAGTGCACTTGGCAATGGAAAATTTATTTGCCCATATTGCAAGTTTTCATAAAGGTATTATTCTTTGTACACTGTGTGACCCCACAAATGTAAAAAAAATGTACCTGTTGGTGTTCCTTGTCGAATGATAGAATTGTGCATATTTTTTTTTATATATATTAACCTAAAAATAAAATGTTAAAATTAAATAAACATACGCGTACCTTAGGATTATGATTCCATGAAATTCCTTTATATCCATATATAAATGGCTATTGTCCAGCCATGATTTTTATATCCATATATAATTTAATTATATATTATTCTTATATTATATTTATGGCCAATAGCCGGCTTACGAATAAAAAAATTTAAATAAAAATAAAAAAAAATATATGTATGTGGTATTGCCAAATTAAAAAAAATAAAATCAATTGTGAAAGAAAATTGGCAATAAAAATCAATTGCGCGAAATAAATTCTTGCAAAATTTAGGGTAGTTAGGATTTAATTAGGAAAATCCGAGGTGGAGCAAAAAAGAAAAAATTAAGGCACGGCAAGGAAGAAAACTTGGATGGGATGGGGAAATTGGGAAAAAAAACTTGTTCACCTTTAATTGACCCATCAGTCAAGAAAGGTGAGGAATGTTTTTTTTTTAAAAAAAAGATAGTATGTTTTTTTTTGTCGAGGAAGAACGATCAACGAGCTTAGTTGTGTGCTAACGAGATTTTGAAAAATTAAAGACATTTAATAGATTTTGTAAGAGTATGATAGTATTTAAAGGATTTGGTTTAGTATAATAAAAAAAATATATAAAAGTTAATTAAAAATTACACAAAATATTAAAGATTAATTATTAAATAGTATCATTAATAATAATAATAAAAATAAACCCCAATTAAAGAGTGAACTATATAATAAATTATAGTAATAACAATAATCTAAACTGAAGAAAAAACCTTTAGAAAATCTAATAGTGGAAATTTTTTTAAAAGTTAGACTGAATTGAAAAGTAAATTTAAGAAAAGAAATAAAATAATAATATCGAACATAAAGATAATTATTTAATATAAAAAGATAGATAGAACAGCCGAAGAATTGGAAAGAAACATTTTTTTTGTGTTATATAGTATCAGTTTTTTTTTGTTTTATAAATTTGAAAAAAATCATAATTGAAATTCAAATTCAAAATTAGTTTAAAAAAAATTATATTAATATTATAATATATTAATATATATGAAACCCAACAAAAGAGAAATATATATATATATTGGTATAAATATATATATATTATTTGGTACATATATAAATCCAAATTGGAGTGCAACGTCATCAGCGGGATTCCACCAGCAGATTTTTTTTTTTTTGTATTTTTGGTTAATTCTGGTTGTGACGTAATCGTCATATATATATAAAATTCTAAATCTTTTTTTGGTGTAGATTTTTTTTTGTGTGAAGCGCTTTCCTGACATGTCACGAGAGGAGCTGTTGTAGTAAAAAGGTATGTAGGAAACAAAAAAAAAAAAAAAATCGATAAATGTATTAATATTAAATGTAAAAATTTTTATTACTTAAATTAAATATTTTTTTTTAAGTTAGCAAATATTATCTATATATATATTATATATATATATATATATATATATATATATATATATATATATATATATATATATATATATATATATATGGAAACGAACCATATTAATAAATTATAATAAACTTAATATTAAAATCTAAATAAAAATAATGAATTAATCTTTTAAATTATTAATGTTAGAAAAATCATTATTGCCTGAATCTATGCAATAATTTAAAAATTGAATAAATAAAATAAAAAAGAACAACCAGAATATACAAGAATAAATAATTTAATTAAATAAAAATATATTTTATAACGTTTTAAAAGAAAATTACGTTTTATTATTTAGGGTTTGGGTTGGGTATTTTCAGCTCAAGGAAACCGTTGAGATGACTGGCTGAAACCTAAAAAAATCGCTAAATTTTGATTATATAAGTATCCGTGTCCTTCTGCCCATATCTTTTCCTGTTAATATTTTTATTAATATTAATTATGGAGAAGTGAAGGGCTTTGCTGATTTGAACGTGAGTAGGATCGTTTTGCTTGACCCACGCCCCACAGGCTGAGGTATTAGCCGGCACACTTCTTGGAGGGAAGTCCCAAAACGATCCAGGAACACTACTGATTAATAAATTTGGTCTTAATAATTGTTGTGATTTTCGTTTGTTATCGGTCATTCTAGACCTGGCGCCCGTCGTCTTTAGTGTTCTAACCTGATAAAAAAATTCCTCCATGGTCATAGGCTAACCAGTACCTTTACCATAAAATAGTTGGTTACAACTGCACTGTCGTGTGCTCGTCCATTATATCAAACATCAATAAAAATAAATTTATAATGGGTGTCCACAAGCGCAAACAGCACAATACTATGAAATCATTTACAATCGTAATAATTGGATCCCTGGTTTGGTCGAGCTTTAATTAACCTTAATGTGTTTTCCATCCAAAGCACCCAAAGTATGTGGAAAGATCCAAAAAAATTCAAAATCCTTAGAAATTTTATTCCATTCTTCAGTAGTATCTGTAAACTAAAAAAAAAAAATCAAAATCTTTAATATTGCAAATAAAATTATTATTTATTTTATATTTTTAGGAAAACTTTTATCATGATGAAAATGCCAACCCAAATTATGAATTTGATCAATTCATTGAATATAATGATTATGATGAACAAAATTTTGATTTAACGAGAAAAAGTTCACTCTCATCATTCTACTACAATACAGTTTCATCAACAGAAAAGAGAACACATGACTACATCGATCCTAGTTCAACACAATCAAAAAAAAAAAAAAAAAATATGAACCAATATTTGTTATAAAAAATAAATATGTTGAAGTATTGAAAACTTTAATCAAATCCACTGAGGCAGAAGTTAATGATGAATGTTTGTCGTTTGGAAAAGGCATTGGAATGCAATTAAAAAAATTACCACCTCTTAATCTAAGCCAAGCAATGCAGGAAATACAATGTGTGGCTTCAAAGCATGTGGAACGTGTGTTGCTTAAAAAAAATACAAATAAAAATGTGATAATTGTAAGCAATCAAATTGTTGAACCACTGTCATTTAAAAATTTACGATATGTAAACAAAATAATATCACCAAATACAATTGCATTTGCTAGCTCAACACCAATTAAAATTAAAAATTCAACTGAATCTAACTCTAACGTATTAATGCAAGCAATGGCAAATGCTAATTTATCAATAGATGATTTTTAGCAATAATATAAAATAATAATAATTTTGTATTTTGCGTACTTATTTTAAATATTTTAAAGAACTTGTATTTTGTTGGATGTGATTACAGATGTTATTATTTGTAGTCGTACATGCAACAAAATACAAGTTTTTTAAAATATTTAAAATAAAGATTTCTAGTATTTTTAAATATGTAATATACATAATAATATTTAAAATAATAATTCTTTTTTTTCTTAAAATAATTTATAAAAACAACTCTAATGTTTTTTTTATTAATTTACCTTCATATAAACTGGTTGTAAGCAAAAATTGCCTCTAGTACTTCAGGTACAAAACATGATATTGTTGATCTTGAAACTCTTGATAAAAATTCCAATGATCTGTATGAGTCACCTGTCGCAATAAATCTTAATGTTAATGCTAGGCATACTCTGGCAGAAATAGAATATCGTAATATTGTATCTTTTTTTTCTATTGTTGGATTTATCTTAAAAAAAAGTATTTATTTCGTTAAAGCGTTTTGAAAAGTTGTTATATTCAATAGTTATATTTACCATATTCAATAATTCTTCGATTTGTTCCAGAGAAGGACGCATAAAATTTTTGAAATCTTTCTGTTCACCACACAGTATATCTTTTAATAATGTATCTTCTAAATCAAATCTTTGGCGCTTTGCTAAAAAGGGATTGATCCAATATTTCCTTTTCAATTTGTTTTTTTTTCTTCTTCTAGCTCGCTTTGTTCTAATTCTTCAATATATTTCAATTTTATTATTTTTATAAGTAGTTGTTTCCTTGTTGACGACATGATTACAATTGAAATGTTAGACAGAAATGTGTGACATCAAATAGTCAGCGTGTTTTTTTTTACCTGTCAAAACAAAATATCAGATAGAAATGTCTAACATTTCTATCCATTTGTGGCTAGTGCAATCACAGCGTTATCAATCAAAGTAACGGCATCTACATCACAATTAAAAGCATGCAAATTATATATAATATCTCGTACTTCATAATTAACAATGTTTTTTCAAAAAATATGTAATTCCAGAAAAAAACAACACGTACTTTGTATGTGTCACCGTAGTGGTACTCGTGTGCTAAATGATAAAAAAAATTTCGTGTGCCCATAAAGGTTAATAACATCTATTATTTGAAAGCCTCTTTCACTGAGCTCAGTTTTTATAGCATCAGGATTACATGTTGGATGCAGGTTCCTGACCATTACCTTTATAGGTTTTCGTTAACTCTCTATATTCTGCTTCTGTTTCTACGTTCACTTTTAGCTGGCTGTTATTTAACATGTTGACTTTGTAATTAATTTTCCCTTCGCTTAATATTCCTTGACGACTGGGTAATCCTTTACGATACTTAAAATTACCGGGAGAGGCATGAGCTTCCTTCCACCTTTCGGCTTTATTGCTGACTGAATATCTTTCCCGACTTTCCTGTCAGCTACGCTAATTTATTTGTTGACTACTGCTGTTTTCGGCGATGTTACAGCCTTCGTAGTTTTCTCTTTCACTATTTCTGCTGATGATACAGCTTTCCTCTTTTTGCTGGCTGTTTTTGTTTTCAGTATCCATTCTGTTTCTGGAGCTGGGCCAGCGATGATTTGCTTAACCACCTTAGATTTAGGTATATGTTCTTCCTCCATTAGTTCTATTACTTCCATTTCATTATTTGAATTTTCTCTTGATTGTATGTTTTTGTACTTTATGTTTTCTATTTCTTTTTTCATTATCTGTTTATTCATTCTATCAATTACTTCGTTTAATTGTTGATTTCTGATATCCCAACTCGAGTTGAAATGATTTCTGTTTCCATCTATCATATTTGTTGTCATTTTTTTTACCGGAGTTTCCGTCACCTTATCAGTAAAACCGATATCTTTTTACTTAGTTATTGCGCTAAGTACTCGCATACACCCGCTATCGTTAGCTTTACTAAGTAAGTTTCCAGGAGGCACCCGGCAGATAACTATGTTACCTAGCTTCTAAGAGGAGAGAGTGTTAGTTCAGAAGGCCATTCCTAGTTTTTACCAGAGCATACGGTAGAGTTATGTTCTGTATAGGGCCAATACCACCATACTGACGACAGAACCACGCAGAGGTGGTATTATTGTTCTTGGCTTTACTGGCGGAGATAATGAAATTGACAGATAGTCTTTTTGTAGCTTTGTATTTTTGATATTAAGCGATTGATTTGATATTTTGTTCACATTATCTAAGTATATCAATTGTTTACAAGTTTCTTCACCACTTTTGTCCAGTATATTTATTTTAAACGTATTAATAATGTTATTTTCTTTCAACTTACATACACAGTAAAACTAATTCTAGTTAAATTTATCTTTATTAGATCTAGTGAATTATTTAATTCAGATTTCTAATTAATTTCTTTATTAGATCAGTTATTGTAGCGAGTTTTTCTGGTAATTCAATACTTTCCAACAAATATTCCTGAATTTTCCAAATATTTCAATAACTAACTAGAATATTATTAATATTCAAGATATCATTTATTAAATTAACTGGATATTATGCTACATTAATCATTATATCTAATCATAAAAACTGTTAATCGTTAAATAAAAAAGAAACTGAATTGTTTTGTAAATAGACTACAAAATCAGTTAAGAATATTCATTTTAAATGGAAAAGCAGTGAAAATAAAAAAATAGCGGTAACTCTCGAGATATTATTGAATTTTCTCAAAGAGAGAAAATTTAAAAACGACTAATTTTAAAGAAGAATTGACTGAAAGAGCAATAGAATTAACTAGTATTATGGTCATTATTAGGACTCATTCTTTTACCATATACTTATTGCACGTTGCATTATCCCTCCCTCCTTCTTGTATTAGAATTTCATTTTCGTTTAGTTTTCTAATAAGAAAGACGTTCCGGAAAATTTAAAAAAAATAAAATTTTGTTTATAATTATTATTAGTGTAATAAGTGTTTTTATAAGTGTTTTTTTATAATTATTCATAATAATTTGATAAGTGGTATTTTATAATTGGTATATTGAAAAAAAGGTGAATATAATATATTTTATTTCTCATTTAATAATAAGTTTTCTAGGATAGCGTCACAAAAAATTTTTTTTAGAATTGCGACACAAAAAAAAGCAAATTATACGAACTATCCAGTGAAAAAAAACAATTTATTCTAGTGAAATCAATACAAAATACTGAAAATCTAGTGAAAAATTAATAAAAATCTAGTGAATTAAAATATATAAGTATTGAATATTACTAAAAATCTAGTGAACTAAAAATATTGTCTTGAGTATACCTATAAACAAATATTTATATCGGTCATATTCAATATATATATATATGTATTAAATAAGGCCGAAGTAAATATATTTATTTACAAATTTAATTTATAACATTTTCGAGTAAAATTATAATTTTGGGAATTGACATACTAATTACATACATATTTTCATATACTAGCAAAAAAGTTAAAGTTAATTCAATAGATTTATAGTGATATTCAATTCTTATATATTTTAATTCACACGAGTTTCATTAATTTTTCACTAGATTTTTATTATTTTTTATTGAGTTGCAATAGGTTTTCAATTAATTTTCACTAGATTTTTAATATATTTTTTATTAAATTAGTATAAATTATGCCAAATGTTTTTTTTTACAAAGATTTTTTTTCGTTAAAAACATAAATTCAAAAAAATAACTAACAATAATTCTACATTTTACAATAAAATATTATTATTTAATTTTAGAAAATGAATAAATCTGAATTGGCTAATTTTTTAATAAATGAAGGTATCGATGAAGAAGTGGCTAATATCCTTAAAGGTTTTCATATTTTTATTTAAAAAAGTAGCATCGTTGATCTTTAATATCAATTTTAATACAAATATGAAGTGTTTTATATGTATGGAAGAAATTCCTGGACTTTTACGTGGAATTAAAAACCATTTTATATATGAACACAATGTTCCCTTCAGTTATGGGGACTCAAAAGGATATTTTGTGTGTGTGGAAAATAAATGCCATCAAAATTTTTCCTCATTTCAAAGTATGACTAGACATTATATAAAAAAACATCCTTTTTGTGATTCAAGTTCAAGTCAATTTTCTGAACGAGCATTTGATTTTACAAATAATACTTTTTCTAATCAATGTCAAAATAATGAAAGTTTTGAAAATATTTCACAAGATGAAACCACAATTACTGAAGATTATATTAAGTTAATTATAAATAACTTTTTTTGTGAATTGCGATGTCACTCTAATGTACCAGAGTCAATAATAAGTATGTTCTGGGAAAAATTTGTATTTGTAATAGAAAAAATTTCGGAATACTATAAGCAAATAGTTCAAACAAATTTAACATTAATTGGGCAATCAGAAGCAGCCCAAAATTGCTTGTTTATTAAATTTAATATTTCTCATTTATTATCTGTAACAAAAAGCTTTAAAAGCCAAGTTAATTTTCTGAAGAATAAAATTGGTTACGTAATGGGAACAGAAATTCCACTTGGTTCACGAATAGATAATGTATTTAAAAATGGGATAGTTATTCAAAAACAAATTTTAGAAACATTTCAATATATTTCTATAAAGGATACGTTGGTCGTTTTGTGTCAAAATAAGAATTTCAGTACAATAATTGAAAATGAAAATTGTAGTAAAGATAGCAATATTTTGAGATCATATTTGGATTCTAATGATTTTAAAAACGATTCTTTTCTTCAAAAATATAAATTAACTTTACGTTTAAATTTATATTATGATGACTTGGAGATAGCCAATCCTTTAGGTTCTAGAAGTACATTTTACAAATTAGGTGTTTTTTATTACACAATTCAAAATATTCAAGGAAAATTTAATTCCAATATAAACAATATATTTATTTTAGCCATAGCTTATACTGAAGATTTAAAAAAATATGGATTTGATAAAATACTAAAGTCATTTACGGATGAACTTAAAGAATTAGAGAGTGAACAAGGTATACCAATTAAAATAAATGATCGAGATTTTATACTGAGAGCTACTCTTGTCCGCTGCGTTGGTGATAATTTAGCACTTAATGACATGTTGGGATTTGCAAGTCCCGCATCTAAAGTTTTTTGTCGGCAGTGCATAGTAAACAGAGATGATTTCTTAAATGATTATACGATTATGCATCCAAATCGTAATATATCTAGTCATGAAAAACATACTAAGCTGGCAAAATTAGATAATAAATATATAAAAAAATATGGAGTGAGAAGCGATTCAATTTTAAATTCCACACGTAACTTTCATGCAGCAAAGAATTTCAGCTTTGATCCATTTCATGATTTATTAGAGGGTATTGTACCCATGGAAATAAAATTAGTATTGAATTATTTTATACATGACAAAAAAAAATTTACTGTTGCAATAATAAACGAAAGAATAAATTCATTTCATTATGGGTTTACAGAAAAAAAAAATAAGCCCAGTCCAAATTTTACAAATATAATGCTACGATCAAAGTCAAATAAAATAAAACAGAAAGCTGTACAGTCATGGTTACTTCTGAGAGCTCTACCTTTTATGATAGAGGAATTTTTATCAATTGATGATTTTGATTATATAAGAATATTGACTCTTTTAGTAAAAATCTTAGAAATTGTGTTTTCAGATGCTATAACACAATATATGATATGTGAGCTTAATGATTTAATAAATATTCATCACAAATTTTTCAAAATATTATTTCCGAGTACAAGAATGATTAATAAACATCACTATGTTTTACATTATGTTCATAATATTCAAAAGTCCGGTCCATTATTATACTCATCATGCTTAAGATATGAAAGCAAGCACAGTCCTCTAAAACAACAAATAATTAATGGTAAAAATTTTAAAAATATTCCAAAAAGTATTGCCAAAAGACAATTACTTAAACAAAACTGTTACATAAATACCGCACAATTTGAAACTTATGAAGTAGTAAAACAATCTTGTAAATTTTCTCACGCCTCAAAATTTTTAAGCAAAATTTTTATTTTTGATAAGTGTAATGAATATAATATTGAACCTTATGCAATATGTATAAAATCTTTGATTTTAAATGGAATTGAATATCGTCCTAATTTAATTATAAATTTGACTGAAAAGTATTCACAAAATGAAACTTCGTTTCCATGTTTCAGTTTGATCAATGAAATTTTTGAAATTAAAAAAAATATTTATTTAAAATGTACAATTATAAATATAACTGAATTTGTTGAGGATCTTAATGCTTTTAAAGTTGATGAGATTAAAGAAACTGATGCAACTGTTATTATTGATCTGAAGGAAGTTGAGGACAGAAATCCCAACGTATTTTGGCGCATTACAGGAAAACCTACGAAATATATCGCCATTAAATACAGATATTTTTAACAGAAAAAATTATACCAGATATTTTATATTAGATTTAGATATTAGATTATTATATTTTATTAATATTTTACTTTACTTAATCATTGAACTTGTTCTTCGTTAAATTTAATAAATAATTAATACTAACTCATAAATTTATTTAACAATTAAATATATAACTAAAAATAGCCGAAGGTGTTGATGAAGCTGTTGCTAGAGATATTGAAGAAAAGGATTTAATAGCTTTAAATATAAAGCTAGGCCCACGAAAAAAATGTCTCAGAGTTTTGAAACAATTTCAGATCCATAATGATAATGATCAAAATATTATATTTATATCTCAGCCAACTATCTCTGAGCACTTACAGATACCACAATCGCCTTCAACTTCAATTGCATCAACTTTGACTTTGACAAATCAATTTTCTCAATCACCATCAACTTCAATTTCATCTTTCGGTGAACTGGAGGAGCGTAAAATATATGGCATTGTAACTATAATTTGTAAATTTATAAATTTTTTAAAATAAATATTTATTTATAGGATCGTAATTTGGTAGCTGTTCTTCAACAAAACATATTGGGAAAAAAACTAGCTGAAAAACTATTAAAAAATGAGGAGCTAGATTTAAAAGAAATTAAATCTTTTAACAAAATTGTTGTTGACGATTTAATAAATATTTGCGGATAGTAAAGTTTTTAAATGTTATAGTATAGTATCATTAAATGTTATATTTTTGAAAATTTGTAGTTATCCTTCGAGGCAGAGCAAAGAAAATCTTGCAAGGGCCATTGTTTATAATTTCAAACAGTTAGGACAATATATTAATGAAAACAGTCCAACTCATGTAAGATCTTAATATAAAAATACGATTAATATTATTAAAAAAAAATATTTACAGGCTTTATGGTTTGACGCGAGAGGATCAAAAAATGGTACAAAAGCAGCCGGAAAAATTGAATACCGTTTAGAGAACGAAAGATTAAAATTGAGTCCATCACAAAAAAAAAATATCAGAAATCTAACAAAAGTAATTTCTAATGATGTAAGCAACAACGATAAAGTAGAGGAAATGAGCAAGCTCATACCAACTGAAGAAAATTTTGATAAAATCAAAGAGCTAATGAAAATAACAATCGGTTTCAGAAATACAATGAAATCTAATGGCGACACATTTAAAATGTTTGTGACAAAATTCCCAAGCATTATTTGCTATAAAGGAATATTAGTTAGTATATATTATAGATGTTTCTAAATTCTCATGTATACCTATGTAATTTATTTATTTTTTCATTTAATATAGATTGAGAATGACTTTGAAAAAATGGTAACAGCTAGTGGTTCTATTTCAGTTTTTTTAAATATGATAACCAATATTAATGTTGATTCTATTTATGCTGATAAATTCCAGAATGGTAATTACTTTACTTGATATTTGAATTTGCTCTTAAAGTAATATAATTGATTACAGATTTTCTTTCTGCTTTGGTGACAACATATAAGCTTCTACCAAATAGAAATTTAAAAAGGATTCATGCTCAATTGGAACCAGATTTGAGCAACTGGGAGAATAAAACGTTAGAAAATTTTCTAAAACCATTAATTCAATGGACAGATGTAAAAATATTATATATTTTTTTTAAATATTATATTAATAATATATATTTTTCTTATTTCAGAACCAGGCTGGTATCGATAATTTTATAAAAAATAATAAGCAACTTCAACCATTTATTTTGTGCTTATCAGAAAAAACATTTGGAAGTGGTCAATATTATATAATAGTTGATGGAATCTACATAGATTGTGGAATTGATATTGTTAATGCTTTCAATATCTTATATAAAATGCATCATGTTTTTAACTTACAATATGATGCAAATCTTTCAAAATTTTTTAATTTTTTCGATGTTTTTATTTATAAACTTCAAAAAATCAATCCAGTTGGTTTAGTTATGGCATTTGCCAATAAATATAAAAGTGATTAATATATTTTTTGTAAAATTATGAAATTTTTTTAACATACTTAATTCCTATCTATTTCTTATTAACTTTAATAAATACACATAAATAAATTACTATTATTTAGTAAATTTAAATTTATTTAAATATTTTTTTGATTATTTGTGTTAAAATTCATCTAAAATACCAGAGATGCTTTCAAAATAATGTCTAGAACTTCTCTAAAAATCTCGTGAATTCCAGTTGTTGAACCTATTCTTGAAAATAAATGTTAATAGAATTCTGTATTAAACAGCAAGAAATTTAACTAGAATCTATTGAAATTTATTGTATGACCAGTAGATTGGAATAGACTTCTCTATAAATTTCAATAAAATTTCTGTTAAAATCTTTATATTTTTGCTTGCAATTCCGGTAAGATATATTGAAATTCTAGTTTTGTCAACTGTTTTTAGATTACCTTTTAAATCTAATTTCTAGTTCAGTTCTCTAGATAAAATTGCAATTCAATAGACTTCTCTATAAAATTCAATTAAATTTCTGTTAAAAACATCATATCTTCTCTTAAATTCAGGTAAGATATATTGAAATTCTAGTTTTGTCAGCTGTTTTTAGATTACCTTTTAAATCTACTTTCTAGTTCAGTGCTCTAGATGGGCTGACTTATTAAAGAGAGAGTTTCAGTCATCCCATTGGAATTGTGGAACAATTTTTAATTACTAGAATAGTCAGTAAATTTTTTTAACTAGATTTTAAACTAGAAAATCTAGGAGTTGTGGTCTAGTTAAATTTCATGTAGAATCTAGTGAAAAAAATTTAGTGTGTAGAAGATATAATAGTTTTGTTGGAGACTTAATTATTTTTGTTGGAGACTTAATTATTTTACAAGTTTCTTCACTTTTGTCCAGTATATTTATTTTAAACGTATTAATAATGTTATTTTCTTTCAACTTACATAGAAGATATAATAGTTTTGTTGGAGACTTAATTATTTTAAAAACAGATTCTGTACTTTCCTGATAACAAAATGCTATACTACGATTTGTGGGATCTTTCAACTCATTAAAATACTCTGGATCGCTTTTATAGTTTTTGGAATGTATCAAAGGAGAGTTTTGGAAATAAGTGGATATTTGTGGATGATGGTAAAACAGGTGCCAGTTTTGATCTATTCTTTATGGTGACGGGCTTTTGTAGCACATATTTGCTCATCAATTGACAGCATTTCTTCCATTGGAAATGACAAAAACTTTGTTGAAATTGAATCAATTACAGGTCTATTTTGTGAAGTTTGTCATTTGTAGTAATAAAATTATTATTGAAATGTCGATTTGACCGAATATTTTCGAATGTTTTTTGGCTCATTGTATTTCTTAAAATATCCTGTCCAATAATTGAATTCCAATACATTCTAAAATTGGATACAGAGACATAATACATATGCCTATATATTTCATCAAGTCAGTTGTTGAAAAATTATATGGTTTCGAATTCGAAGGATTTTTAGAAACACTATATCGAACACTTTCCTGAACAATTTTGTTCATCAATTCATCATCAAAAAAATATTTGAAGAATTGGAATGGTGTTTGCAATTTTTAATATTATCTGGTAAAGTTGTGGTACCAGTAAATGTTGATGGCACATTTATCATATTCCTACGTCTCCATAATAAGTTCTTTACCTTTGAAATCTCAGCATAACGTAGATTTTCGTGAAATAGCTGATCATCAGTAAAAGCAATCGGTTCCCCTTGAATTGGTTGATCTTTAGAACAAGTTGGTATGTCCTGCACTGGCTGATGTTCATCTACTAAAAGGGTTATTTCACTAATTTTATTTTTTTCCAAATAATTTTCCAGCAGTTCTTCTATAGCAACAACAAAATCTTCATCATCGTTTGTATCAAGCTCATCTTCACTCCCAGATGGTATATTTTGAATTAAATCAAATACTTCGTCACTTTCCAAATTTTCCAAATCAATTTTTTTATTTCCATTTTTATAAATTAATGGCATCTTGTATCCTTGTATGATAAAATCTAATTAAAAATACCAAAATGTAGCCGTTACATATATATATATTACTATATATATATATATTACTATATATATATATATTACTATATTATACGACAAAATCAAATGCAATTAAATGTACAAATGCTCATTGATTCATATATGAATCGACTAATATTTTTGTTACAAAAACTGTAATTATACACATATTGAAAATTTAATTATGTATATTGATATAAAAATACATAACACAATAGCAGAAAATATATGAAACTTACCCTGATTGTAGATAATAAATAATTACACTTATAAAATCACTAAAATCGCTTAATGTACTTTACCAAAAACTTTATCACAATAAACGTTAAACTTTGTTGTAACAGAAAAAAGTAGGTTACTGTGTTGTTTTTAACGATGTATATAGATATAGATGATTCAAATATGAATCGGTGCGCAGTCACATCAATTTCTTTTCTAATACAACAATATGAACAATAAATTTGGTTGATGCAAATATGAATCACGGCGCACTGTAGGGTTTTTAAAAATAGGATTTGTTCTAGAATTAATTAATGTTATTTATATAATTATTATAAATATTAGTACTATATAGTATATTATAAAAAAGTTAATTCCATTTGTGGAACAAGTAATTTTTCCTAAATAATATGTAATTAATATTAATAATATAATATAGCATTTTCAGGTCAAATTTACGATTTTACAATTAATTGTAAAAAACGATTTTACAATTCAATTTAACGATTTTACAATTCAAATTAACGATTTACAATTCAAATTAAATATTTTACAATTGTAAAACGCGGTTTTACAATTCAAGTTAATACAGTAATCATTATTAATAAATTATATATATGTAATTATTATTAATAATTGCGTGTTTATTTGTAAAATCGTTTTTAAAATATGTAAAATCGTAAAATCGTTAAATTGAGCTGGAAATGCTATAACTAAATTATCACAATCTGAATGCATGTTTTATTACAAATTATTGTTAACACAATATTTAATAGAAATGGTTTTTTAACATCAACCAATATACTTTTATTTAAATGATTTAAATTTTTCAATGATTCACAACACTTCAAGTCTGTCTACACAAAGTCGTTACCAGCGTCTTTTGACATTCCAAACCGACAACGGCCACGGCATGAGACTGTCTGAAGCATAATCATGATCATCTGTTCATGCTGATCATGATCATCTGTTTAAAATCAGACCAGTTTATGATCATTTTAATGAAAATTTTTATTCAGTGCCGAAACTAGCCCGTTTGTGCGTTGATGAGCAATTGTGTTCTACGAAAATGAGAAGTTCTTTTAGACAGTACATGCCCAACAAGACCCATAAATGGGGTATAAAGTTATTTGTATTGTATTGGTTTTTCATATAGTTTCGAAGTGTATTGTGGCAAAAATGATAATGTGGTACTGCCGAATTCACCTGATTTAGGAGCAACTGGTAATATTGTCATTCGCCTTGCACAAACAGTACCTGATTTTAAAAATCATATCTTGTACTTTGATAACTTTTACACTTCGCTGCCATGCACCTATGGTTTATCTAAGAGGTCGAGGAATTTATGCGTTGGGTACAGTTCGTGCAAATCGTGTCAGTAACTGCAAGTTGTAATCGGATAAAGTAATTCAAGATCAAAGACGGGAAAGAGGCTATATGGAGGAGTATGTGGGCACTGCTTATGGTGTAGACATAACGACGGTACTGTGGAATGATACAAAAAATGTTCGACTTTTATCTACATACGTTGGTATAAAACCATTTTTAACAACTAATGAGAATGCCCAACCTGAAAAAATAGCGCGATATTATAGAAAGAAAAAAATGTTGATGTTGATTTTCCTTGGATAATCAGAGAATATAACTATCATATGGATAGCGTGGGATCTCATGGTCGGTCTAATAGGGCGATACCATATCCGTCTCAAAACAAAGAGTGCATCTCTAACATTATTTTACCATTTCACAGATATGGCAATGGTCAATTCTTATATATTACATAAAAGAATGAATGCTGGTATCAATACTGCTGAACTACCAAAATTTCATATGGATGTTGCTAATGGTTTGTGTCGGTTCCACCAAAAACCAGAAAAAAGATCCATTGGCAGGCTAGCAAAAGAATCAGCAAATACAAGACCTTCTTCTGTTAAAAAATCATATGGATTAGGTTTAGATGCTCGTTATGATGACATTGGCAATATGCCAGATCAATTAGATCATTCAGAAAAGCGAACATGTAAATTAGGTGGTTGTAAATCAGAAACTCAAATGCACTGTCTAAAATGTTAAGTAAATTTATGTTTATCATCAACAAAAAAATGTTTTCAAATATACCATTCTAAACCATATTTTTTATAAAACATAATTTTAAAAAAATCACACCTGCCTTTTTTATTTGTTCTGTTTTGCCCACCTTTTGGCGGTTTACCTATTTCCTTACCTGCAGGTAAGACGATTAATCAGATTTTATTTTCAACTTCATATTCATGCTCTAAAAATAAAACGCATTAAAATAACAAAATATAATTTATTCATCGCAAAAAAAAAACTGTCCTGCTAGAGCTAGAGGGTTAATACATAATATTGTTTTTTTTATTCTTAAAATAAATACGTTTAAAAAAATTTATGGTTTTCAGAGTTCCATTTATTATTTTTGATTCTAAAACTGAGGCAAAAATAAATTATACCTTGCAATTTGTCAGTAAACGAACTATTATGACTTAGGGAGTGTAAAATATAAAAATAAAAAATGTAACGAAATTCTACACAAAATGTTAAAATTAATGTTCTTGTTGTAAAGACATTTTCATCAGTTAATTAACTTTAGCATAATATAACACTATAGTGAAGAATCCCTAAAGATTTCGTTACATTAATTAGCATTCATATAATCTATGTCCCACAAAATAAAATTTTTATAAGCTAGTTTTTCTATTCTTATGATATACGAGTATATATATAGGATTTCCGGTACTAAATAAATTTTCCAGCTCAAAATAAACTAGATATGTCCAATTCAAAATAAACTTAGTCCATTTAAAAAAAAACTTGGTCCAATACAAAATAAACCTTTGTAATTTTTATAGAACAGAAATTTCTATATAGTAATACTCTAATTTATTATATAGAAAAGTGCAATATTTTTGAATGATCTACATTAGTGAACTGTAATAATTACTATTGCTTTTGTTTTTGTATGCACGTGTTTTATTAATAGTAATTGTTTTTATTAATTTAATAATAATATTTAACTATTTAATTAAATGTTATGTCTACAGAGTAAGTTATAGTATTAATAAAGTTATAGGTAAAGAAAGTGGTTTTTTGTAAATTAAAATGAGTGAGCCTAGTGAAAATTATGTAATTGGATCTCAATCAGATACCCAAGAAAACTCTATCGGAAGTAGCCGTAGGCAAAGTAAATTATGATGTAACCAAGACATACTTTAAATTAATTTATTATATATAACATTTTGTAGGAGTAGCTAAAAATAATAAAATAAACATAGTACAAAAAGAACTATTAATTCGAAGATGGTGAAACTGTAAAAAAAGCCGTATCAAGTATTTTGACCGCATATAGAAGAAATGACTGCGACATAATAGAAAAACCGCGTGGTGGTAAACGATATGAAAAGTTAAATGCTGATGTTTTGGATAAAATTGAAAATCTAATTGAAAATAATGCTGGTATAACTAAAATTTAAAGTAGCTAGAGAAAATATTAATATCAGTAAATCTACAATTGCTTCTGGACTTATAAAACTGAAAATAAATTTGAAAAAAGCGTCAATTCAATTAGATCGCAAGAATTGTAACAGCACAATATCATTAAGAAAGAAATATGCTATCCGCTTCTCCGTATTAATGAACGAAAATGTTTAAACAGTTTTTATTGGCGAATGTGGCTTTAACTTGCACTTGCGCCGAATTCAAGCACGGTCAAAGGTAAACACTAGAGCACCAATTGTAGTTTCGACTGTACGTGGTCGGTATACAAATTCAATAGCTGCTATGAATAAATCATTTGCATTATATAATTATTTCATCATCATCAAAAAATTCTGCAAAGTTTTTGAATTTTTGGTAGAATATTATTAGATAAAATAACTTTAGAAAACCCGGATTCAGAGGCTAAGTTAATAATGGATAATGAAAAAATTCATAAAACTCAAATGGTGAGAAATATTGTGGCAGCAACTGATTCGGAGTTGATATTTCTTTCACCGTATTCACCTATGTTGAATCCAATTGAAAATAGATTTTCAAAGGTAATGAATATTTTAAATAATCCAAACAAATGTTCAAAAATTTTCTTTTAAAAATGCATATAAAGTGAATTTAGTCCAAATTATTACAGTCACAGAAAGCGTTTGTTCAATTACTGAGCAGGACTCCTGCAATTATAATATAAATATGAGTTTAAAAATCCCAGATGCAATTGCAGGACGTCCATTGTATTAATATTTAATTTGAAATTTTAATTGTTTTTTATGGTAATATTTTTATTACTATTATAATTCAATTCAATTAATTTTAATTTTATGAACTTTGTATATTTTTACATTAAATTACCTACAAATACATTTTTATATTATGATACCATATTATCATTTTCTGAAAGGTTTATTTTGTATTGGACAAAGTTTTTTCTGAAATGGACGAAGTTTACATAAATAAAAGCTTTGTAATGGAATTAAATTTTTCAAAAATATTTTAATATTTTATTTTACAACATAACAGCGAATTCATACTGAAAGCGGTGGCATTTGCTATCATTCCATATGTAATACAATAAGAAATTTTTTTTTGTGCATTTGTGTGTTTTTTTTTTGTATTAAATATGTAAAAACATAGTTTTAATAGTTTATTTTTATCTTTATACCGTGCAGGCTTGGTATTGTGTTTGCTATACTTGCTATACTATATAAAACAATTTTTTTGTTATATCTAGACTTTCCTCTTTTGTAGTAATAATTTCTCTATATCTAGATTACTTTGTAGTTTGTACATAACGTAAATCACATATAGGAAATAAAAACCGAAGCAGTAATCATTTTTCGATTTACTGAATATTTTTCCTGATTTCCATCGCCTATTTTTTATTTATATTGCTAAAATAATTTATTTTTACAAGACAAATTACTTTAGAATTTTTTTTAAGTTAGCTATTTATGAAATTATAGAAAGCGTTTTTTATATAAATCCAGTGTTTTTAGCTTATTGGTAAACAATCATACTACCACCCTATGTACCAAATTTCATCCAAATCTGATAAGATTTTTTTTGAAATTTTTCCGTAGAACCAAAATACATAGGCTTTAGGTTCTTCTTAAACGGGGAATTGAGCATGGTCCCAATGAAGTAGCAATTCCATCTTGTACTAGGTACTGTGTGAAAAATTTCATTAAAATCTGACGAGCGGTTCTAGGAGACGTTGCTGGCACATGCAAATTACGCGTACTTTAATTTTTTTTCGGATTCCCGACCTCGAAAACGCATAGAAAAAATATTTCAGCAATACCATCAAATCCATCACCAGACTTCAAGCACTTAATTTGCAAGTACGCGTAAGTTCGGCGGCTAGGCATCCCGAAAAAGCAATTCTATCGTTGCTGATGTTCAGCGCTTTGCCAGACATTGTTTTCTTGGTAACTACTATCTTAACCTATTCAAACTATTTAGAACTAGTGAATGTCAAATGTCATACGGAAAACATTATTTCGTTAACGCCACGAGATGCTACTGAAATAATTTTGACCATGCTAGGATTTGCGAGAATGGTATGTCTTATGTTGGTTACTGTATCACAACATTGGTTGTAGACAAAATTTTATTGGAGAAGTTCCAATATGATTGTCCAAAAACGACCATATAATAAAAATATAGCCAACAGATTATGTTGGCACATTTCTCTAGCTTATAGATAATTGTTTTCTCCTAGTATATAAAAGTAAATAAAAATAAAATAAAATTATTAATTAAATAAAAAATTAAAAACTTTACCTCTCTAGTAATCCGACTATTTTTTTTCCAAACCACCACGGTGGTTGGTATATGTAATTATATTATTTTATATGAAATGTCAAGAGAAATGTCATTTGACATTTCAGATTAGAATTACAGAATTTCCATCTGTGGGTGAGCACCGGGAACAACAAATTATATCTCGCCGGTCGTACAGAAAATTCTAATCGGTTAAAATCGGTACTGGCGGAAATTGAATTGGGTGGAGCGGAAGGAAAAGAAAAAAAAACGTGTTTCGGGGCTTCGGAATCGAGATCTCGCAGAGAGCAGACGTGAAGTCTGCGGAAATTGATAGTTTTTTTGTTTTAGTTTTTTCTAGTTTTGTTGAGTTTTTTTTTAGTTTAAAAGATAGTTCAATTAATTCTTTTGTCACAAAAAAAGAAAAAAAAAACTAAATATCTAAATAAAAAAAAATATACGTTCCTGAAAATTTAATTTCCGTGTCGGGAAAGAAAAAGGAGTTGGCGAAATGGATTAACCGAGAAGCCGGTATGATCCAGGAAAATTGAGGGTCGACCGCGAAAAAAAATGGTTAAGCTGGTTGGCGAGGTTCCTAGAATTTACCAGGACGTTCCTGTAAAAAAAAAACAAAAAAAAAAAAACATTTTTTTTTTGGTTAAACCTATTAAATTTTTTTTAAAAGCAAATTAAAGTGGTGTTTCCACTGTGCTGGTGTTCCAGTATATATATGGAAAAAAAATATTTTTAAGAGTTCGTAGAGTAGTTTTTTTTGGTTGTAAATTTAGTAGTAATTTTGTTATTTTGATTTTGTTATGAATTGTAGAGTAGTTTTTTTGATTTTTTTTTCCAATTATTATTTTTTTTAATTTGTATTTTGTCATATTAGTAGAGTAGCTTGTTTTTTTATTTTGAAGAGTAAATGTTTTTTGTTCAGTATTGTTAAATTAGTTTTTTTAATTTGGTGCTAAATTTTTTTTGCTGGTGGTAGTTTAGTTTATTTATTATATAAACATTAATTTTTAGCCGGACTGCGCCAGGCTAGTCTGGACAGCACTGTGCAGGAATTAAAAAAAAGGTATGTTTTTTTTTTTTGTTAATTTTTAATCATTGTAGGTAAGGAGACCAAATAATATTGAACTACCAGCAGCAACGCTATTTAGTGTGCTAAATAAGATAGTTGGTTTGATTAAAAAAAAAATTTGATTGTTCAATAAATAAATTAGGGATTAGTTGGAAAATCAAAACAAAATTGTTGTTATTTTTTTTCATTTGTTTATTTGCTATTTTTTTTAGGTTGCTGAATTTTAGAAGGATTGATGACGTCGCCGCATTTCCCCTGATTCCCTTCCTTGTTGATGATGATTTGATTTGCAGGTAGGATCGATTGGTTGACTCACGCCCCACAGACGAGCTAAGCCGGCAAAAAGGAGGAAATCCCAATCGGTCCTTGAAACTTTCAAGGTATTTTTTTTGATATAAATTCGGTCTTGTTCCTTGGTGGGCCGCGTGTTGTGGATCACTCAAGACCTGGCGCCCGCATGATGTGAAAACCTTGGAAGTTTCTAAATCGCGTCTCCTCCGCAATATCGTGAAGTAACCAGACTCACTTGGTTTTGTTAAATTTTTTGGGTATTTAAAATTTTTGTTATGTAGTTCAGTGGCGCTCCAAATTTTTTTTGTTGAATGGGCCAAATTTTTATTTGTTGGTCGAAGTTTGGTAATGGTGCACGGATACCATTGCCACCCCACATAATAAAATTAAATAAATTTAACATGCCAAAGCCAAGTGGTGTCTTCCGGTTCTGTAGCAATTTGTCAACCGAACTGTGCGGTGTTACACATTGCTGAGCGTACACAACTAGTTGATTTAGGTTAGGGCAGAAATCGGGAACCTTTTCATACAAAGAGCAAAATCAGAAAAAAATTAGAAATTTTAAATTAAAGAGCCGTAATCATATTTCATAAATCGATATACATATAAATAAATAAAACCCACTTATATAATCAGTATTTAAAATTATATCTTTTTATAATTCTATTAATGCAAAAGCAACAGATTTGTAGGTACTTCAAACTTCTCGGTCTACATTCTATTAAAATTTCCGTTCTCTTTTTTTTCAAACTCATTTTAGGGTTTTCACAGAACACACATTATTTTAAACTGAAATAAATTATCGAAAATTATACTGTAAAATTTAGTTTAAAATTTACTATGTACATAATATATAAGATTTTTTTCAGTCAATAGTAAAAAGAAGTGGGTGGAAAATATTTAATTCTTCACTTCCTGAAATCTTAAAAATACTGAATTTAAATTAAATTAAAATTTTAGATTTCATTCTTGTAAATTAAAAATTAATTTCGGTATCGGTATCGGTAGGCATGCTCATGGCAATATTCGGTACTCAGGGCTTAATTTCTAAAAAAAAAAAATCGGAACGCATGGAAAAATACTGTTTATTTACTATTTTTTATACAAAATTCCAAAATTCTAAAAGACTATAGCTAGAGTTAATTTCAGTTTAAATATATACATAAAAAATTATAATAAATTCCATAATAAATTAAACAAAAAAAAAATTATAATAAATTCCATATTTTTTCCATATTTTCATCATATTCTTTAGCACTCCTAGTTCTCGATTGAGAGTCTAGGGCGCTATGTTTTCCTTTGGCTATCAAAATAAGTAAGCGGAGGTCCAACAAGTTTTATAAATAGCAAATTTGAGAAAGTTGTAGTCAATAAAGACGAACGTGTTGGTGTAACTATTAAATTCATAGCAGAAAATCCTCGCTCACATTCTGCACTTGAAATTGCTATTGTAGATATTGCTGTAAAAAGTTGATTTAGATTTGTACGAATTTCAGTACCAGTCGTATCTATGAATGTTCGAAAATCTCTCATTGCAGTTTCTTGATTTACATTAAATCTTTCTGACAACAAACAAACCTCTTCTTAGTATGTGGCCTGAAATTTCTTAATTTCAGGCCACATACTAGAATTAGGATACAATACTTTAAACTGTGTAAGTAATTTTTCAGATTAATTTGCATCATTGTGTCCAATTACAAACATTCTTGAACAAAGGTTATTGGCCAAACTCCTATAAAATTGACCACTAGATATTATAACTTCTGTTTTATTTCCAGTTACAAGTTCAACACCACGAAATTTTTTTTTTTGCACTGCCGCTATTGCTTCGGAATAATACCTTCCAGGTTAATCTACCATGGATTCAAAAATACGAACTTGTAAACATATTTCCTGGTGAGCTGTAATTATTGTACATTTTCTTTCTTCCAGTTTTAAAGATAAATGCGATAGCTCTATCATGGCATCATACATAATGTAATGTATACACATTACCGCGATTTAATTTATACTGAACTTCTTTTATTTTAATGATATAAAACAATGTAAAAACAATATATATGAAAACTGTTATATTTTTAGTGTTAAGAAATTTAATTGTAATAATTAGTTTGTAAGTATTAATAATTGAATTATATAAAATTGCTAGTTATTTTTTAATTGTATTAGTAAGTAAGGAACCATATATAAAGGGTCGAAAAAATTGAAATAAATTAGAATCAAACTTGCATTCTCATAATTCATTTCGGCTTGCTTAAGCCTTTCAAATATAAGCATTTGTTGGCTTCCAAAGCCTTTAAAATATTGGAATTTCAGGAAAGGCTTCCGCGCCAGATAACACGAATTTAAGGCTAATATAGCCAAGACCAAAGAGCAAACCTTTGCTTCTTAACAATAAAGGTAACTAAGGCAATTAACTTTGCCATAATCATAGGCCATAAAGGAATATATAAATATATTTAATATTTTTATATATATCCAACTTTTTATATTACAATAAGTCCAAGATTTTGAACAAAAGGAAATGATGTTATTTTCAAAGCTAATCTACGAAATTTAGCCTTTTCGTATTCGTCTCTTCTGGCATCATTTGAAGCTTCAGTAAAATACTTAAATAGAGCAGGATAATCTATCCAAAGCGCTTTTACGGTTCTCAAAGAAGATGAAACCCAACGAATGTCTAAAATTCGTCCGATTTTCAGTATAACCTGTTTAAAGGATTGCGAACATACTTTTAGATCTCGTTGGTTCTTAGGGGAAGCATGATATAGCGTACGTATTTTATCAACAATTGTTCTAAGATGATTAACACCAGTAATTTCTTTCACTGTATCACCAACACATAATTCTAGCCGGTGGTTCAAGCAGTGCCAAATAATAATATTAGGATACTTCTCTAGAAACAATTTAGCAACTCCTGATTTACGTCCCAACATAACAGCAGCACCATCGCAAGTTAAAGAAACAAGACACTCTTGTAAAATAGCTTCTGTTAGCCCAAGGATATTAAATTCAGCTAATAAAGTGGTAAATATACATTCAGCATTTTGTTTCTGCAATTCAATCAAGCGCAAAAACAAGTTTTCTGGATGTGTCTTATTTATTAACTGAACTCGAATATATACAATAAGACATGAATTATTGAAGTGAAGTTAATTCATCCAAAATAATTCCAAATTTGGGTTTACTATCAACTATTCTCTTAAAAAGAGTTCTTTGCATTTGTTCAGAAATGTGCATTAAAATATTTGTGCAAGTAACTTTTGAATGTAAAATTTTTCCCATATCGACGCCATTTAGAATTTGTACATCAATCTCCGACTCGAACCCATAAGATGGATGGTTTAACTATAAGATGTACGAAAAATTCGTTCTGTAACAACGAATTCTTTTTTATGCATATCTGCTAAAACACCTGCCATTATATTTTTATCTTGTGTAGAAACAACCTTTTCTGCTTTTAAATGTGCGGCAGATTTTCAGTGTTCGAAGATTTTTGTTCTCAGTGAGGTTTGATTTTGAGTAATTGTTAGTCCATTAGGAGAAATATTACAATCTATCCAACTATGTTCTAATTTCAATCCTTGTTGTTTTTCAGTGCCTGAAGACCTCACATTTTTGCAAACAGAACAGCCAAGTTTTCCATTTAAAACCACTAACCAAGGATTTTTAGCGATGAACTCAAGTTTTTGTTTTTGATTCCATCCACTAGGAAGGTTACTCAAGTCTTTGGATGATGATTGGTCCGTCATAAATTCAGTTTCAACCACATTCATTATAGCAGGATCACTTGCCTCTTCATTTACAACATTTTCAGGATTTTCCTTAGTTCTTTTAGTAGGAACAAAATATTCCAAAAGGTTGTTTTTTTTGAGACATTTGGGAGCTTTTTATTAAAAGTTAAAACTAATTATAAACCTTTTCTATATATATTCAGTGTAATTAAAATGGTTCCAAAAACGACGAACGAATGCTGCGGCTGCGAGTTCGCCCCCTAAGCCCCACCGGCTGCGGTTTAACCGCCTTCCTTTCAACCGAGCGGGAACGCACTGGTCCTTGGACCGGAAGCTTCCCAGCTCACCATGAGGCGCGTCAAGAAGTCTGCATAACCCCCAGTTATCTCCAAAACCTCAGCCACCTGGGCTGCCGACAGGCCGCACTCCACCAACTTCCTTTGGAGGGCATTCGTAATGGCCCTCATCGCGGCCACCTCATCCATCTCCTTCTCCACCAACCCACCACTGCATCCAACTCCACCTCCTCCCACCCGCTTCACGGTCACGCAGAACGCCGCTCCTCGGGTACAGCCTCTGCAGCAACCTTTCCCTCCACCACCTCCACGTCGGTAACGTCCATTTTGGACTCCCCTAAGTCCATAGCACTGGACGCCCGCGAGGTCGCCGCCGAACTCCGCTCCACTCGCACCTTCATTCGTTTCTTCTTAGTCGGAGGTGACTTAAAAGACACGCCCGGTGGTTCACCACCCCCTGTCGGGGTCTTCTTCCCCATATCCGTTGCTTTCACAACAATGGGACCACACCCAAACACAATATTTAATTTTTTCCACGCTATACAATATAACAAACAAAACCACAAAACCCACAAACAATTATATAGAAATTAATTTCTATACAAAAAACAAAGCAAAATCATTCAGAAATTATCTCTATAAAAATTGAATTTCTATAATAACAAATTTCTATACAAAAATTTTTCAACACAATACAAAATAATTTCAATAGAAAATTTTTAAAAATTTTAGACAATTGAAAATATAATTCGCAAGGCAACAAAAAAAACACGTCCACGTTCAACCAAAGTTAAAACATCAGTAGATAGGGACAGAAGGAATCTCGTTTATCCATTCATGCGCGTCACTAATTAGATGACGAGGCATTTGGCTAGAGAAAACTCAGTATGAATTATTCATTGCATACATCATAGTTTTATTGCGCATCATGAAATTTTTGCTAAATGCTTCGTATATTTTGTTGGTATCTAGCGACACCGAACTGCCAAGGGGATGCGGCACCCAGATGTAATTTAGAGCGAGAAGCTCTTGTAAGATGACTCCAGTATTATAATACCAATCTTCGGATAATTAAATCGTCATATAGGTAATATCACCATTTCTGCCAGATTCAATAGCTTATTCAGATTTGGACTTATTCAGACCGCATCGTCGTAATGCTATTAAATCTTCTCCAACATAGAAAAGACCCTCGAAGGACTGATGTTACTATCCTTTCGAGGCAGTCTTCCCAAGAACCCATATGCCATATTCCCTTCTAAGAGGTAGTACAAGCCACAATTGGTTCGAGTACAATTGCACTCAGCCCCAAATTGATCTTGGAAGAGAGGAATACTTCGGTATTTTCCTACCTTAGCAGCGTGAGCGACGCTCATACCATTTCCATTAACCACTTGGCAATCTATAAGGATTCCTTCATCACCTTTCACAGCTATCAGATCAGGAATTTTCAATCCCGCACTAGTGTGGAATCTCTTTTCCTTATAGACCTGATAGCCGATAGATACCAGCGCATCATAAATAGTGTCTCTGACCCTATTGTGCCTCAGGATCCGGCCTCCATGTGTTCTGAAACATTGCTGGACAGTATGATAATTTGTTTCTGAAAGTTCTCTATTATCACTGCCCCTGCAGCCTGCTCTGCAGGCAATGTTTCCATGTCGACCCCGCATCGTTCGAACTTTTGATGGTAATGAACAAAGTCCTCACCTCTAATTCCAGCTCCGGCTCTAACCCAGCGGGTATTCGCTTTGACTTTCGAGCAGGCTGCTAGCTCTCTGCCGTCATTGCTGGAATGCAACTTGTTATGCCACCAAGTTCTAATAGATTTGGTGAACTGGTTCCCCTTATGAGGGTTGCTCACAGAGTGAACCAGACTTTCTAGTTGCTCCAGAGTACCCTGACGGGCATCTAGAATCGGCTCTTGGGTGACTGATGTTACCTCGCTGTGTCTTTCAATCTCCTCTGCATGAACAGGCAGGAGATGACCAACGATTTGTACAAATTGTTTCCCGAGATTACGCCGAGCCTCATGCAGCAGCTCAATCGCAATTGCGGAAACAACCTGTGTACCATCAGTCACGGCTTTTGTAAGTCTACCAAGTAAGATGGCTGGTATCTGGTGATAGAGGGAAGGTAGACCCAACCCTCCAGATTGTAGTGGCGCATATAAATAGGATAGTGGAACATCCTTGGGAAGATGTAACCATCTCCTCACGTAAGAGCAAATGGCTTAGTCCTGCTTTTGAAGGTATATGCCTGTTGTTCCTCCTAGAACCAGTGAATGAGTATACTGCGGCAGCAAGAAATCACGAACCATACACAGCCTTTGTTGTGGTTTCAAAAGTGCCTTGGTAAGTAGATCGAGCTTTTTACGCCACGGTATAACATTCTGTTTTACCTTTGGTCCTTCCAAACGTCTAAGATACCAATCTGTTGTAAGGTGTGGTCCCCAGCATAGAAAGATGCCTCAGACAATATCTTGATTTTTTTGTCTTTGCCATCCGGAACCATCGATAAAATGCCACTCTTACGTGTGTTGAGCTTTAATCCAAGGGTCTCAATACCATCCACAAACTGTGAAATCAATATTTGTAGACCCTGTCTTGTAGAAGCAACTAAAATAACATCTTCAGCTTAAGCTAGACAACGCACTAAACCCCCACGACATGCAAAAGCAATGCTATTGTTGAGTTTAGCTAAAACCTTTTCCAGAACAATATTAAAAAGGATAGGAGACAGAGGATCGCCCTGTCTTACCCCACGGGACACTTTAGACGAAATTTCAGTGTCACCAGCCTGCAAAGTTGTAAAGGTATCGCTATAGACACGCCCAACGTAAGACACGAAGTCCCGAAGACACCCTATCTCATTCAAACGTCCGAGGATAGCTTCATGAGATACGGTGTCAAAGGCGTGCTGCAAGTCCAGCGAAGCCAAGTGAAGTTCCTTCCGTGCTTTTCGGGACCTGTGAAGAATGTTCTTCAGAATCAATAGAATCTGTATGGCCCCATCACAAGGAAGAAAACCCCTCTGTGACTCATCTAACTTATACAACTTTGCAAGTCGGTTAGCCAAAATTTTATGAAAATGTCTTTCGATTATGCATCCAATGGTCAATGGGCGGAACTGACCTATATCATCCTTAGGGATGAATATTGTTCTTTGTCCCGGAAGGCAAACAGGTAGACCACCAAGTAACATACAGAGGTTTAAAAATAAACCTTTCACATCAGCATTCAACTTATTCCAGAGAGATGCAGAGATGCCGTCAATGTCTGGACTAGTCTTCGACTTTAAAGGAGTTGAAGCTTCGTCCGACGTAATGGGAGACCATAAACCAAGTAAACTAGGGACAGGTCCTGAGTGATCGGCACTGTATGGTTTACTTGGTTGTTGAAATTCAGACTTCCAACTCGAAAGAGTTTCGTCCACATCTACAGGATTCTCTACACTCCTATTTTCATCGAAAATCACTTCAGATGCATCTCGAAGCCCCTGCTTATACGCCTTTTGCAGCATTGCGTATCGCTGCTTCTTCCTCTCTCTGGAATTGCCACTTGGCTCTACCATCCTTTGCTTGTTAAGGGATGGCCCTTTTGGTCGAACGCCTCGTGGTAGATGCTCCAGACACCACTTGTTCAGTGATTCTGCAACACCATCAAGCCCACGAATGGCACCCTCCGCTATTTCAATAGCAGCCGACCTGGTGGAAATGCCGTGTGGACAATCTGCCGAGGCGACTTTTGTCCAATTTTGTTCTAGTATCTCTTTTAGCTTGCGGGTGTCATTGCGGGTGTCTCTTCGCCTTCAACCCTTGACCCTAAGCCCCACCGGCTGCGGTTTAACCGCCTTCCTTTCAACCGAGCGGGAACGCACGGGTCCTTGGACCGGAAGCTTCCCGCTCACCATGAGGCGCGTCAAGACGTCGGCATAACCCCCAGTTATCTCCAAAACCTCAGCCACCTGGGCTGCCGATAGGCCGCACTCCACCAACTTCCTTTGGAGGGCATTCGTAATGGCCCTCATCGCGGACACCTCATCCATCTCCTTCTCCACCAACCCACCACTGCATCCAACTCCACCTCCTCCCACCCGCTTCACGGTCACCTTCGACACAGAACCCCGCTGCTCGGGTACAGCCTCTGCAGCAACCTTTCCCTCCACCACCTCCACGTCGGTAACGTCCATTTTGGACTCCCCTGAGTCCATAGCACTGGACGCCCGCGAGGTCGCCGACGAACTCCGCTCCACTCGCACCTTCAATCGTTTCTTCTTAGTCGGAGGTGACTTAAAAGACACGCCCGGTGGTTCACCACCCCCTGTCGGGGTCTTCTTCCCCATATCCGTTGCTTTCACAACAATGGGACCACACCCAAACACAATATTTAATTTTTTCCACGCTATACAATATAACAAACAAAACCACAAAACCTACAAACAATTATACAGAAATTAATTTCTATACAAAAAACAAAGCAAAATCACTCAGAAATTATCTCTATAAAAATTGAATTTCTATAAAAACAAATTTCTATACAAAAAATTTTCAACACAATACAAAATAATTTCAATAGAAAAATTTTAAAAATTTTAGACAATTGAAAATATAATTCGCAAGGCAACAAAAAAAACACGTCCGCGTTCAACCAAAGTTAAAACATCAGTAGTCAGTAGATAGGGACAGAAGGAATCTCGTTAATCCATTCATGCGCGTCACTAATTAGATGACGAGGCATTTGGCTAGAGAAAACTCAGTATGAATTATTCATTGCATACATCATAGTTTTATTGCGCATCATGAAATTTTTGCTAAATGCTTCGTATATTTTGTTGGTATCTAGCGACACCGAACTGCCAAGGGGATGCGGCACCCAGATGTAATTTAGAGCGAGAAGCTCTTGTAAGATGACTCAAGTATTATAATACCAATCTTCGGATAATTAAATCGTCATATAGGTAATATCACCATTTCTGCCAGATTCAATAGCTTATTCAGATTTGGACTTATTCAGACCGCATCGTCGTAATGCTATTAAATCTTCTCCAACATAGAAAAGACCCTCGAAGGACTGATGTTACTATCCTTTCGAGGCAGTCTTCCCAAGAACCCCTATGCCATATTCCCTTCTAAGAGGTAGTACAAGCCACAATTGGTTCGAGTACAATTGCACTCAGCCCCAAATTGATCTTGGAAGAGAGGAATACTTCGGTATTTTCCTACCTTAGCAGCGTGAGCGACGCTCATACCATTTCCATTAACCACTTGGCAATCTATAAGGATTCCTTCATCACCTTTCACAGCTATCAGATCAGGAATTTTCAATCCCGCACTAGTGTGGAATCTCTTTTCCTTATAGACCTGATAGCCGATAGATACCAGCGCATCATAAATAGTGTCTCTGACCCTATGTGCCTCAGGATCCGGCCTCCATGTGTTCTGAAACATTGCTGGACAGTATGATAATTTGTTTCTGAAAGTTCTCTATTATCACTGCCCTGCAGCCTGCTCTGCAGGCAATGTTTCCATGTCGACCCCGCATCGTGCGAACTTTTGATGGTAATGAACAAAGTCCTCACCTCTAATTCCAGCTCCAGAGCTCCGGCTCTTCCAGCTCCGGCTCTAACCCAGCGGGTATTCGCTTTGACTTTCGAGCAGGCTGCTAGCTCTCTGCCGTCATTGCTGGAATGCAACTTGTTATGCCACCAAGTGTAATGAACGTATGTTAAATCATTTTTATTTTAGCCAATAATAATATTGGTTTACCGCGCTGCACGTCTAATTGGGGTAGCTTAAGCCGGAAAATAGGGGGGTTCACAAATGCGCGTAACATTCATACAAAAATTGCGTGCAAAAATAAACTAAATAAAACAAATAAAAAATCAAAGATAAAATATGCTAATAAAATTAATAAAAAAAAATAAAATAAACTACTCTAATTTTTAAAGTCCCTAAAACTAACATGTAATACCAAAATTAGATAATTATGTACAATGAAATGGATTTAGATGTTTACCATTTTAAATTTTACCCACCCAACCATGTGATCAATACTAAAAACCAAAAATAATACTAAATGTATGATCACCCTAAATATTATTCAAAACTACTTACTTACTTAATCATTACATAAAAAAAAATCTTAAATCCTGCGAAGAAAAAATAAAAAAAACTTATTTAAAAAGAGACATTATTTCGTCCATTTTGAAAATAATTTTATTTAAAAAAAAAAAAATCCAAAATAAATTCAACAAAAAATTTTGTACAGTATATACAAATATAAAATAATTCTGATAAATAAAAAAATAACTTTACAATAAAAATTCTAATCAAAAATTAATATATTTTACAACAACAACTAATAATTAAAATTTTGTTGTTGTAATTAATATATATTATATACTATATAGGAAGCCATTAATTATTATTACAAATTCAAATAATTGTACACACCCTTTATACTACTTTAACCATTCTGATCGCCTAGTATAAATTATTCATATTCCTATTCGAATATGAGATTCTACTTTATTTGAATTTATATTAAAATTAAATACAAAAATCTTCAAAATATAGATAAAAAAAAATATAAAATTAATAAAATTCAAAAAAAAATAAACTAAATTGACCAACTAAATAACTCAAAAATTATATATAAAAAACACTTAATGCATATTACACTAACAACTATTTGTTACAATTTTGTTGTTGTAATCAATATGAATGGAGAAGCCATTAATATTATAAATTCAAATAATTTTGCATATGCAATTTGTACTACTTTAACGATTCTGATCGCCTAGTACAAATTATTTATATATGAAATATGAAATTCTTATTTGAGTTTATAATAAATAAATAAAATTAGATAAATCTTCAAAATATAAAAAAAATAAAAATTAAAGAATATAAAATCGAATTGAATTTAATAAAAAAATCTAAATTCTATATTAAAAATAAATCAATTAAAATATGGCAGAATATTCCATATAAATAAAACAAAAAAAAAATAAAACCTAAAGTTGAAATTTCTTGAACTAAAAACTAAAACGTCCTAAGAAATCACGTAATTAAATTATATATATATAATATATGAAAAATAAAAATAAAAACCAAAAATTAAATATATATATATATATATGTGAAAAAAAAATATAAAATCAAAAATTAAATATATATATATGTATATGAAAAATAAATAAAACCAAAAATTGCCAAGATTTCCTAAGCCGTAAAATTTTAGGGCATTTACTAGGAAATCCCAAGTAAAAATAAAAAAAATAAAAAAAATAAAATAAAATTAATAAAATAAATAATTTGAATTAAAGTAATAAAATCATCGCGAAAATAAAAAAATTAAATAATTAGGAATGAATTCAAATTTCTATTTTCGTAAATAGCCAGGTAATGACTTATAATGATTTTGAAACATTTAAGTAACATTATCTTAAAATTTGCGCTGAAATAGGTTAAAAATAACTAAATAACTAACGTAGGTTAAAAATAACTAAATAACTAATATTATAACTTTCGAGGAGAGCGGTTGTGTTTGAGGTGTGCGGAGTGTATTATTTTTAAAATTATTAATTTGTTACATAAATATGGATATTTTTTAATTTACTAAAGTAATTTATAAACATTTGTTTTTATTTATTTCTAATCTATTAGAATTTTTAATTGAAATATTTTGATATTGTTGTAATTTATTAAATCATTCGGTGAATTTTTCAAAATTGTCGGCAATATAAAAAACTAAATAAATTAAAATAAAATAAATCAAGTGTGAATCAAGCATAAGTATAAATATATACATATATTGTTTCTTGTGTTTTTCAAAAAATTATTTTAAAAATTATATATAAAAATAATAGATTTAATTTGCAACAAAAGTGACATAGAAACTAAATAAATATATTAATAAACAAAAAACTAACAAATTTATTGAAATAATATAATAATATTGTTTTATAGACATATTGTGTAAACAAAAACAGTCATCAATATTTTTGTGTTTTTCGTGTTTGTCGTCATCTGTTATTTTTTCGTCATATAATTTGGACTTTGAACTTTTGAATTAGCTGTTTAAGCTATATTAATATTCATATCTTTGTTGTTGTGCCAAAATTATTTTAATAAAAACTATTTTGATATTACAAGTATGAATAAGTGTAATAGTAATAATTGCTGTGTTAACGATAATACATCCACACCAAACTTAATTGCTTGCAATGGTATATGTTCCAAATATTACCATTCTCAATGTATCGGCTTATCTGATGGAGCAAATAAATTTTTGGGAGAATTTAATAAATATTTCACTTTCTACTGCAATGAGTGCAAAACTATTAATCTCTCTCATATAATGCTTGCAGTTAAATCAAATAATGACGTATTGAAAACTTTTTCTGAGTCAATTGCGTCTATTATTAAAATTACTCTAAAAAATGAAAAAAAAGTTTTTAATGTGGAAGAAAAAATAACATCAATTTTACAGCATGTTGACGAATTAAGTTGCCATATTGATAAAATTGATAATAAATTAAATATTCAATCGAAAAGCTCTGCATTAGTTGAAAATAAAATTAATGATTTGTATACTAATTGTAGCTCATCTAATGAATTAAATATTAGTAATGACGAAATTTTGATGGAAAAATTAAAGTTCCAATTAGATTCTATACAATCATCATTAAAAAGAATAAAAATAATAACTGAAAGCAATTCTCTAAATTTGCAACAATCATTGGACAAAAATAGTTCAGAAAATATATAAAGTCACCATAAAATATATAATGAATTATGCACATTAAGAAACAATGATGGTGATGGTATAGTTGAACTTATAAATCGTTTAATTAGTTATGGTGATGAACTTGTAACAACTAAAGTAAAATTCAATGATATTATTGATGAAATTAACTTAAACTGTACCACAATTGAAAAGAAAATTCCAAATGACACAGTACAAGTCAGAGATTGCATTTCTATTTGTGAAGAGATTTTCAACATTGATAATAATTTTAATAACTATTATAATAGCCATAATAATGATAATAATAATAATCATATAATTAATAATAGTAATAATAATTTTATTGAAAATAATAAAAATAATAGTAATAATAATAATACTAATTATAATGATAATGATAATAATAATAATATTAATAATAATGATAATAATAATACTTATAATAATAATAATAATAATAATAATAATAATAATAATAATATTAACAATAATAATAATAATAATAATAATAATCATCATAATATCAATAATAATGATTATAAGAACGATAAAATTGATTACAAAATTAATAGTAGTTATGTTTCTTTTAATTTTCTGCCGGATGAAAATTCTCAAATAGCCGCAAAAACAATATTAAATAAACGCCGAAGACAAAAAAGGAAGAAACATGCTATTAAAAATATAAAGCAAATAAATAGCAAAGTGACAAAAATTTGCAATAAAATAGTACCTGATTTAAATAATGTGACGTCCAAATTTACAACTGATGATGTTATAAATGTTCCTGTTTTACCGATCGGTCATGTTTCTGTGTCTAGTTTAAATGTTTCTCAATTAAGCAATACAACAGTACCTGATTTACATAATGTGACGTCCAAATTTATAACTGATGATCTTATAAATGTTCCTACAATAAGCAATACAACAGTACCTGATTTACATAATGTGACGTCCAAATTTACAACTGATGATGTTATCAATGTTCCTGTGTTACCGATCGATCATGTTTCTGTGTCCAATTTAAATGTTTCACCAATATATAATAAACTTAAATGTATATTCTTATCTAAATTAGATAAATCTTTTACTTCAGAAGCATTAGAAGTATACATTAAGCATAAATTAAACATTGAATCATTTAAGATTGAAAAGATGCATAATTGCAAAAATTATAATAAATATGCATCTTTTAAACTATATGTAACTGAAGATTATTTTTCCGTTTTAAATGATACTAAATTCTGGCTACAAGGAATGATTGTACACGAATTTAAACAAAATAATCAACGGAATTCTTTTCAGAACATAATGACAAGTCTGCTGAGACGCAATTAATAAAATTTGGTATTAATATTATATACCAAAATGTACATGGATTAAGGACAAAGACTGATAAAGTTTACTTTAATACATTTAATTGTAAATATGATGTTATAGCTTTAACCGAAACTTCACTAAATTCAAAAATGTTGGACTCTGAGTTATTTCACTCGTCGTTTCAATTATTTAGGAGAGATCGTCACGCTAATACTGATATTGATACAGTTGGTGGAGGAATTTTGATAGCTGTTCGCTCTAATATTAATTGTACGTTAATTAATTTTCCTGAAGATCATAATCTTGAAATTATGTGTGTACAATTATCTGTGGATGCATCATCAATATTCGTAGTTAATGTTTATATTCCACCTAATAGTTCGTTTGAAATATATAATAATTATTTTAAATGTTTGGAATATATATCTTCTATATTAAAAGAACATGATGAAATTGTTTGTGTTGGTGACTTCAATTTGCCAAAAATTAATTGGATTAGATCTTCTGAAGATCTTACGTTAGTTCCTATATGTAACGCTAATATTGATGCTGATATTATTGATCAATTTGCCGACTTAAACTTAGAACAGCATAATGATATTTTTAATGACAATGGTCGTTTACTGGATCTAGTATTTTCTTCAAATACCTATGATTTATCTGTAATACGGTCTGATAATCCAATTGTCTTCGAAGAATCACATCATCCTGCTCTATCAATATCATTAAATATTGATAAGCCACTCAATTTTAATCATATTAATAATTTAAAATTTAATTTCAAAAAAACTAATTTTGATAATTTAAACATAGATTTAGAACGTACAAATTGGTCTAATATTTATAACTGTGATAATTTAGAAAAATGTTTGTTTAATTTTTATGATATTTTATTTAATTTATTTTTAAAACATGTTCCTATTAAATGTATTTCTGACTCAGAACAATCTCCACCTTGGTATGACAAAGAATTAAAGAATCTTCGTAATTTACGTAATAAAAAATGGAAACAATATTGTATTTCAAATGTTGCTGACGATTTCAACTCTTATATTTATATACGTAATAAATTTGATCTTGAAATACATGAAAAATACATGAACTATCTGTCTGATATTCAAAATAAATTAAAATTAAATCCAAAAGAATTTTGGAATTACATAAATCAAAAACGCAAATCTATTGGTTATCCGTCTTCTCTATGTTATAATGGTATAACATCTACAGATCCTATTGTAATTAGCCATCTATTTGTAGATTTTTTTAAGAACTCGTTCTGTGACATCAATGATGTATCTCTAGATTGTCCTAATAGTGTGGTTGAAAACATTGAATCGTTTTCACATTTAAATAATCTAAGTGTTAATATATCTAAGGACTCTATTTTGAAAGAATTATGTGGTTTGAAAGAGACTTCTACCTGTGGTCCTGACGGGGTACCATCTATTATTTTAAAAAGATGTGGTTTCTATTTGTGTAAACCACTAGAATACTTATTTAAATTTTCTATGTCAAGTAATTGTTTTCCTAAGATTTGGAAATCGTCTTTCATTATACCTCTCCACAAAAAAGGTCCTAAAAGCCAAATTTCCAATTACCGTCCTGTTGCAAGATTGTCTTGTATTCCTAAGTTGTTCGAGTCTATTGTAACTAATTGCTTATATTTTCAAGTAAAATCTATTTTTGCAAAGGAACAGCATGGTTTTATAAAAGGTAGATCTACAACTACTAATTTAATGGAATTTTCTAATTTCTGTATTGAAAGTTTTGAGAAACGTCATAGTGTTGATTGTATATTCACTGATTTTAGTAAAGCTTTTGATAAGCTTTCACACCAGTTACTTTTAATAAAGTTAAGAAAAATGGGTTTTAATGAAAATTTCTTACTATGGCTTCAATCATATCTCACTGATAGATCATATAGAGTCATTTTCAATGACATCATTTCGGAAAGCTTCAAAGTACACAGTGGTGTTCCCCAAGGTAGCCATCTTGGCCCACTGTTGTTCATACTTTTTGTAAATGATCTACCAAATGTGATTAAGAAATCTAAACTTTTAGTCTACGCAGATGATGCAAAAAATTTTAAGGACATTAACTCTATTTCTGACTTTATTGAATTACAATCCGATTTAGATAACTTTTATAACTGGTGCTATAATAACCGCTTATTCTTAAATATTGATAAATGTTTTGCTATGACTTTTACGCGGAAATTAAAATATGATAACTATAATTATAAATTTGACTTAACAAATCTTAAACGAACAAGTTCTTCAATTGATCTTGGGGTTTGTCTTGATTCAAAACTTTCTTTTGTTGAACATATTAATATAATAACGAAAAAAGCTAATTCTTTATTAGGTTTTGTTAAACGTCAGTCTCGTGAATTGTATGATCCTTATGTTATTAAACTTCTTTTTATAACTTTTGTCCGTCCTATACTAGAGTATGCATGTCAAGTTTGGTGTCCTTATTATGATATTCATATAAATCGCCTTGAAGGTGTACAAAAAAGATTTCTTCGTTTCGCTCTAAGGAACATGAATTGGAGGGATAATTTTAATCTCCCACCTTATACTGAGCGATTGCGCCTAATAGATTTGCCTTCATTGGAGAAAAGACGCGACTATCTGACCTTTAGTTTTATGCATAAATTAATAATCGGCGATATAGATTCATGTATTTTACTATCTAAGGTTAAATTTAGAATTCCATCACATACTGTCCGTGTTTTTCATCCTTTAATGATTAAGAATCATCTGTCTAACTATGGTGCTTTTTGTTCTTTGTCACGAATGTTTAAAATTTATAACGATAATTATTTAATTTTAAATTCTTTTAATTTTCAGACTAAATTGTTTAAAGATAAATTCTATTATTAAAATTTTTGTATATATTTTTATATAACTAGTACTTAGTTGATCAATAAATAAATAAATACCAGACTATTAATAAAAGTAGAAAGTGAATTCCAGGGAATACCTGTCTTCCATATCAACTTCAATTTATGACTGTCCACTTTTTTTTCTCTACCACAGATTTTAAGGGTATTTATATCATTTTGAACAATGAATTTGGATAGCTGTTATTACAAAATAACGTTTATTTCAAAGTAAATTACAGAAATCTAATAAAATCATTACTAATACATATAAAATGTAAGTAAATTAATTTTAAAGATTAATGAACCCACTGAATTCTATTAGAATTCAAAAAAAAATTATCAAAATGATACATTAGGTAAATTCCCTAAAATCAGGTAAAACATAAATAGGATTCCCTATTTACATAATAACTCCATAATAATTTGTATCCCATATAATTTATTTTTGTGGGGATAAACTACCAGTTTTCTTTTTGCTTATTATTTTTTTGATGTTGGAACATTGATAAGTTCTACACGGGATTGTGTCTTAACTTCATAATCGATACACATAAAATTATGCAATCCGAAAATCCTGATATTCAATCTTTAATTGCAACTATTCATATAAAAAAATGAACCATTACAGAACAGATACGTTGGCGGTTATTACCAGCGAAACGGAACTGTATGATGGTTTAATGAAAAAAAAAATAATAATTAATCCCGATATAGTTCAAGAAATTTTATATTATAATACAATACTTAAAAAAAATAATAAAAAAAAACTTAATAACTTAAAAAAAATAATTCAAAATAAAAAAAAAATAATTCAAAATAAAAAAAAAATAATTCAAAATAATAAAAAAAATAATTCAAAATAATTCAAAAAAAAATACAAAAATAAAAAAAAATAATAAAAAAAAATAATCAAAAAAATCCAAAAATAATAAAAATAAAAAAAAAATAAAAACAATAAAAAAAAATCAATTTAAATTTTCCTTCATCGGGTCACTGATGTTGATGTTGTTGTTGACTCAGTTTTTTTCTTTTTTTTTTTTGTAGCTTCCGCTTGCGTTGCTGATTTCGTTTTTTACTTGACGGCTTTGCTTCGCAGCTATTAGGACATCGGGGCGCCGCCAACAATACATCACTTTCATTGCGATAGTTATAATACTCCCACCGGCCTCTCGCCCATTTCACCCTCACTCGTACTCCGGTTTTCAAAAATATGGTGCGGTGCTTTCTTCCTTGCTTTAACACCTGTTGCAGTGGGACATTACTTAGTTCGTCGTACGACATTTTGAACCACACTCCTTCTCTTGTTTGTACGTCGTACAGTTTCTCCCCTAGATTACGTGGTGGGGCCGGTGGAAGCGGTGGACGTGGTGGTGTATGTGGTGGTAGCTGAGCTTGAGGGAGAACCTCGGGCTCAGCAGCGTGCGCTGGAGGTGATACCTCCGTTTCATCTAGACTCTCTTCCCAATGCTCGGGAGTGGTCGGAGTCCGAGGGATATCCCAAGACAAGTACTCCTCCAACTCACTCTCGTCCATCATTATTGCTAAACTGAAATGTATAATTTTGTTAATTTATTCTCCCTACATTCTAATGGATATGGAAATCTGGCAATCTTCGTTGAGTTCATATATATATATATATATACACATACTCTAAAATTAATAAACAAAAGCCTTTTCCCTAATATTATATACAAAAAAAAAATCATTAATACACAGCGAAAGTAAGTTTAAATAACATAATACTAATTTTGGGTACAGAAAAGAAAAAAACTAATTAATAAACTCGATTATAAATATGAACATAAACTAAACTAAAGTAAATCACAATTCTATGTTGCATTATAATTAATCATTATTAGATGCAAATGTCGGTCGGAATTCGGCTAAATACGGCCAAATCTCCGCATGTCCAGTACAATTTGCATACTAAAATTTTCGTTAAAATCCACGCATAAAACATAATCTATTCAATGTAATTTATTTAATAAACATTAGTCATTTTATCATATAATTACCAGAATCAAATTTGCCGGTCGGAATTTAGCTAAGTACAGCCAAATCTCCGAATTTCCATTGCGAAACCGATACTAATAATACAACAACAAAATTACTAATAAATAAAACTTATTTGTAAATAATCAAAGTAATTCAAAACTTTGGAAATCTACTAGCACCACATTTGCCGGTCGGAATTTAGCTAAGTACAGCCAAATCTCCGCATGTCCATTGCGAAACCGATACTATAGAACGCCAAAAATTCAAAATACAATCAAATTTACAGATAAATTTCCTGAAACTACACTAATAATTTTATATATTATTCCTATATAGATACAATACTAATACAAAACGTCAAACCTAATAATGGACATTAATTAGCTACAAAAAAAAAACCAAATTGAAACGTATTTCCGAAAATTAAAATTTCAACCTATGAATCAATATTTAATCACTACAAGGATAATACATAAAATATTAATAAATAAAAATCGAGTGCCAGAAACCGTGATGTTCTTCAGGTTCTTTCTTGTGCATCATTTGTAATAAACAAATGTTCCACTTTTCTAGACACCTTGGTTACTTTCAAGTCCCTTTTCGGGATACTTATCAGGTCCCTGGTCGGGCGCCATTTGTAATGAACGTATGTTAAATCATTTTTATTTTAGGCAATAATAATATTGGTTTACCGCGCTGCACGTCTAATTGGGGTAGCTTAAGCCGGAAAATAGGGGGGTTCACAAATGCGCGTAACATTCATACAAAAATTGCGTGCAAAAATAAACTAAATAAAACAAATAAAAAATCAAAGATAAAATATGCTAATAAAATTAATAAAAAAAAATAAAATAAACTACTCTAATTTTTAAAGTCCCTAAAACTAACATGTAATACCAAAATTAGATAATTATGTACAATGAAATGGATTTAGATGTTTACCATTTAAAATTTTACCCACCCAACCATGTGATCAATACTAAAAACCAAAAATAATACTAAATGTATGATCACCCTAAATATTATTCAAAACTACTTACTTACTTAATCATTACATAAAAAAAAATCTTAAATCCTGCGAAGAAAAAATAAAAAAAAACTTATTTAAAAAGAGACATTATTTCGTCCATTTTGAAAATAATTTTATTTAAAAAAAAAAAAAATCCAAAATAAATTCAACAAAAAATTTTGTACAGTATATACAAATATAAAATAATTCTGATAAATAAAAAAATAACTTTACAATAAAAATTCTAATCAAAAATTAATATATTTTACAACAACAACTAATAATTAAAATTTTGTTGTTGTAATTAATATATATTATATAGGAAGCCATTAATTATTATTACAAATTCAAATAATTGTACACACCCTTTATACTACTTTAACGATTCTGATCGCCTAGTATAAATTATTCATATTCCTATTCGAATATGAAATTCTACTTTATTTGAATTTATATTAAAATTAAATACAGAAATCTTCAAAATATAGATAAAAAAAAATATAAAATTAATAAAATTAAAAAAAAAATAAACTAAATTGACCAACTAAATAACTCAAAAATTATATATAAAAAAAACTTAATGCATATTACACTAACAACTATTTGTTACAATTTTGTTGTTGTAATCAATATGAATGGAGAAGCCATTAATATTATAAATTCAAATAATTTTGCATATGCAATTTGTACTACTTTAACGATTCTGATCGCCTAGTACAAATTATTTATATATGAAATATGAAATTCTTATTTGAGTTTATAATAAATAAATAAAATTAGATAAATCTTCAAAATATAAAAAAAATAAAAATTAAAGAAAATAAAATCGAATTGAATTTAATAAAAAAATCTAAATTCTATATTAAAAATAAATCAATTAAAATATGGCAGAATATTCCATATAAATAAAACAAAAAAAAATAAAACCTAAAGTTGAAATTTCTTGAACTAAAAACTAAAACGTCCTAAGAAATCACGTAATTAAATTATATATATATAATAAATGAAAAATAAAAATAAAAACCAAAAATTAAATATATATATATATATATGTGAAAAAAAAATATAAAATCAAAAATTAAATATATATATATGTATATGAAAAATAAATAAAACCAAAAATTGCCAAGATTTCCTAAGCCGTAAAATTTTAGGGCATTTACTAGGAAATCCCAAGTAAAAATAAAAAAAATAAAAAAAATAAAATAAAATTAATAAAATAAATAATTTGAATTAAAGTAATAAAATCATCGCGAAAATAAAAAAATTAAATAATTAGGAATGAATTCAAATTTCTATTTTCGTAAATAGCCAGGTAATACCAGACTATTAATAAAAGTAGAAAGTGAATTCCAGGGAATACCTGTCTTCCATATCAACTTCAATTTATGACTGTCCACTTTTTTTTCTCTACCACCGATTTTAAGGGTATTTATATCATTTTGAACAATGAATTTGGATAGCTGTTATTACAAAATAACGTTTATTTCAAAGTAAATTACAGAAATCTAATAAAATCATTACTAATACATATAAAATGTAAGTAAATTAATTTTAAAGATTAATGAACCCACTGAATTCTATTAGAATTCAAAAAAAATGATCAAAATGATACATTAGGTAAATTCCCTAAAATCAGGTAAAACATAAATAGGATTCCCTATTTACAATCATAATAATTTTTAATCCATACATTTATTTTTGTGTAGATAAACTACAAATTTTCTTTTTGCCAATAATTTACTTTTATGTTGGAACGTGGAACTTGCTCAGATTGATAAGTTCTACACTCCACAAGTTCTACACGGGTTTGTAACTTAACTTCCAAAATCGATACACCTAAAATTATGCAATTCGAAAATCTTGGTGTACAATTTTTAATTCTTCATATACAAAAAAATGAACCATTACACAAGTTCTAATAGATTTGGTGAACTGGTTCCCCTTATTAGGGTTGCTCACAGAGTGAACCAGACTTTCTAGTTGCTCCAGAGTACCCTGACGGGCATCTAGAATCGGCTCTTGGTTGACTGATGTTACCTCGCTGTGTCTTTCAATCTCCTCTGCATGAACAGGCAGGAGATGACCAACGATTTGTACAAATTGTTTCCCGAGATTACGCCGAGCCTCATGCAGCAGCTCAATCGCAATTGCGGAAACAACCTGTGTACCATCAGTCACGGCTTTTGAAATAGGATAGTGGAACATCCTTGGGAAGATGTAACCATCTCCTCACGTAAGAGCAAATGGCTTAGTCCTGCTTTTGAAGGTATATGCCTGTTGTTCTTCCTAGAACCAGTGAATGAGTATACTGTGGCAGCAAGAAATCACGAACCATACACAGCCTTTGTTGTGGTTTCAAAAGTGCCTTGGTAAGTAGATCGAGCTTTTTACGCCACGGTATAACATTCTGTTTTACCTTTGGTCCTTCCAAACGTCTAAGATACCAATCTGTTGTAAGGTGTGCTCCCCAGCATAGAAAGATGCCTCAGACAATATCTTGATTTTTTTGTCTTTGCCATCCGGAACCATCAATAAAATGCCACTCTTACGTGTGTTGAGCTTTAATCCAAGGGTCTCAATACCATCCACAAACTGTGAAATCAATATTTGTAGACCCTGTCTTGTAGAAGCAACTAGAATAACATCGTCAGCTTAAGCTAGACAACGCACTAGGCCTCCACGACATGCAAAAGCAATGCTATTGTTGAGTTTAACTAAAACCTTTTCCAGAACAATACTAAAAAGGATAGGAGACAGAGGATCGCCCTGTCTTACCCCACGGGACACTTTAGACGAAATTTCAGTGTCACCAGCCTGAAAAGCTGTGAAGGTATCGCTATAGACACGCCCAACGTAAGACACGAAGTCCCGAAGACACCCTATCTCATTCAAACGGCCGAGGATAGCTTCATGAGATACGGTGTCAAAGGCGTGCTGCAAGTCCAGCGAAGCCAAGTGAAGTTCCTTCCGTGCTTTTCGGGACCTGTGAAGAATGTTCTTCAGAATCAATAGAATCTGTATGGCCCCATCACAAGGAAGAAAACCCCTCTGTGACTCATCTAACTTATACAATTTTGCAAGTCGGTTAGCCAAAATTTTATGAAAATGTCTTTGGATTATGCATCCAATGGTCAACGGGCGGAACTGACCTATATCATCCTTAGGGATGATATTGTTCTTTGTCCCGTAAGGCAAACAGGGAGACCACCAAGTAATATACAGAGGTTTAAAAATAAACCTTTCACATCAGCATTCAACTTATTCCAGAGAGATGCAGAGATGCCGTCAATGTCTGGACTAGTCTTCGACTTTAAAGGAGTTGAAGCTTCGTCTGACGTAATGGGAGACCATAAACCAAGTAAACTATGGACAAGTCCTGAGTGATCGGCACTGTATGGTTTACTTGGTTGTTGAAATTCAGTCTTCCAACTCGAAAGAGTTTCGTCCACATATACAGGATTCTCTACACTCCTATTTTCATCGAAAATCACTTCAGATGCATCTCGAAGCCCCTGCTTATACGCTTTTTGCAGCATTGCGTATCGCTGCTTCTTCATCTCTCTGGAATTTCCACTTGGCTCTACCATCCTTTGCCTGTTAAGGGATGGCCCTTTTGGTCGAACGCCTGGTGGTAGATGCTCCAGACACCACTTGTTCGGTGAGTATGCAACACCATCAAGCCCACGAATGGCACCCTCCGCTATTTCAATAGCAGCCGACCTGGTGGAAATGCCGTGTGGCCAATCCGCCGAGGCGACTTTTGTGCAATTTTGTTCTAGTATCTCTTTTAGCTGATTGAGGTCGTAGCCACCACTGGTCATTGCGGGTGTCTCTTCGCCTTCAACCCTTGACCCTAAGCCCCACCGGCTGCGGTTTAACCGCCTTCCTTTCAACCGAGCGGGAACGCACGGGTTCTTGGACCGGAAGCTTCCCGCTCACCATGAGGCGCGTCAAGACGTCGGCATAACCCCCAGTTATCTCCAAAACCTCAGCCACCTGGGTTGCCGACTGGCCGCACTCCACCAACTTCCTTTGGAGGGCATTCGTAATGGCCCTCATCGCGGCCACCTCATCCATCTCCTTCTCCACCAACCCACCACTGCATCCAACTCCACCTCCTCCCACCCGCTTCACGGTCACCTTCGACGCAGAACCCCGCTCCTCGGGTACAGCCTCTGCAGCAACCTTTCCCTCCACCACCTCCACGTCGGTAACGTCCATTTTGGACTCCCCTGAGTCCATAGCACTGGACGCCCGCGAGGTCGCCGACGAACTCCGCTCCACTCGCACCTTCAATCGTTTCTTCTTAGTCGGAGGTGACTTAAAAGACACCCGCGGTGGTTCACCACCCCTGTCGGAGTCTTCTTCCCCATATCCGTTGCTTTCACAACAATGGGACCACACCCAAACACAATATTTAATTTTTTCCACGCTATACAATATAACAAACAAAACCACAAAACCACAAAACCCACAAACAATTATATAGAAATTAATTTCTATACAAAAAACAAAGCAAAATCACTCAGAAATTATCTCTATAAAAATTGAATTTCTATAAAAACAAATTTCTATACAAAAATTTTTCAACACAATACAAAATAATTTCAATAGAAAATTTTTAAAATTTTTAGACAATTGAAAATATAATTCGCAAGGCAACAAAAAAAACACGTCCGCGTTCAACCAAAGTTAAAACATCAGTAGTCAGTAGATAGGGACAGAAGGAATCTCGTTAATCCATTCATGCGCGTCACTAATTAGATGACGAGGCTTTTGGCTAGAGAAAACTCAGTATGAATTATTCATTGCATACATCATAGTTTTATTGCGCATCATGAAATTTTTGCTAAATGCTTCGTATATTTTGTTGGTATCTAGCGACACCGAACTGCCAAGGGGATGCGGCACCCAGATGTAATTTAGAGCGAGAAGCTCCTGTAAGATGACTCAAGTCTTGCAAGTAATATAATACCAATCTCCGGATAATTAAATCGTCATATAGGTAATATCACCATTTCTGCCAGATTCAATAGCTTATTCAGATTTGGACTTATTCAGACCGCATCGTCGTAATGCTATTAAATCTTCTCCAACATAGAAAAGACCCTCGAAGGACTGATGTTACTATCCTTTCGAGGCAGTCTTCCCAAGAACCCCTATGCCATATTCCCTTTCAAGAGATAGTACAAGCCACAATTGGTTCGAGTACAATTGCACTCAGCCCCAAATTGATCTTGGAAGAGAGGAATACTTCGGTATTTTCCTACCTTAGCAGCGTGAGCGACGCTCATACCATTTCCATTAACCACTTGGAAATCTATAAGGATTCCTTCATCACCTTTCACAGCTATCAGATCAGGAATTTTCAATCCCGCACTAGTGTGGAATCTCTTTTCCTTATAGACCTGATAGCCGATAGATACCAGCGCATCATAAATAGTGTCTCTGACCCTATTGTGCCTCAGGATCCGGCCTCCATGTGTTCTGAAACATTGCTGGACAGTATGATAATTTGTTTCTGAAAGTTCTCTATTATCACTGCCCCTGCAGCCTGCTCTGCAGGCAATGTTTCCATGTCGACCCCGCATCGTTCGAACTTTTGATGGTAATGAACAAAGTCCTCACCTCTAATTCCAGCTCCGGCTCTAACCCAGCGGGTATTCGCTTTGACTTTCGAGCAGGCTGCTAGCTCTCTGCCGTCATTGCTGGAATGCAACTTGTTATGCCACCAAGTTCTAATAGATTTGGTGAACTGGTTCCCCTTATGAGGGTTGCTCACAGAGTGAACCAGACTTTCTAGTTGCTACAGAGTACCCTGACGGGCATCTAGAATCGGCTCTTGGTTGACTGATGTTACCTCGCTGTGTCTTTCAATCTCCTCTGCATGAACAGGCAGGAGATGACCAACGATTTGTACAAATTGTTTCCCGAGATTACGCCGAGCCTCATGCAGCAGCTCAATCGCAATTGCGGAAACAACCTGTGTACCATCAGTCACGGCTTTTGTTAGTCTACCAAGTAAGATGGCTGGTATCTGGTGATAGAGGGAAGGTAGACCCAACCCTCCAGATTGTAGTGGCGCATAGAAATAGGATAGTGTAACATCCTTGGGAAGATGTAACCATCTCCTCACGTAAGAGCAAATGGCTTAGTCCTGCTTTTGAAGGTATATGCCTGTTGTTCTTCCTAGAACCAGTGAATGAGTATACCGCGGCAGCAAGAAATCACGAACCATACACAGCCTTTGTTGTGGTTTCAAAAGTGCCTTGGTAAGTAGATCGAGCTTTTTACGCCACGGTATAACATTCTGTTTTACCTTTGGTCCTTCCAAACGTCTAAGATACCAATCTGTTGAAAGGTGTGCTCCCCAGCATAGAAAGATGCCTCAGACAATATCTTGATTTTTTTGTCTTTGCCATCCGGAACCATCGATAAAATGCCACTCTTACGTGTGTTGAGCTTTAATCCAAGGGTCTCATACCATCCACAAACTGTGAAATCAATATTTGTAGACCCTGTCTTGTAGAAGCAACTAGAATAACATCGTCAGCTTAAGCTAGACAACGCACTAGACCCCCACGACATGCAAAAGCAATGCTATTGTTGAGTTTAACTAAAACCTTTTCCAGAACAATATTAAAAAGGATAGGAGACAGAGGATCGCCCTGTCTTACCCCACGGGACACTTTAGACGAAATTTCAGTGTCACCAGCCTGCAAAGCTGTAAAGGTATCGCTATAGACACGCCCAACGTAAGACACGAAGTCCCGAAGACACCCTATCTCATTCAAACGTCCGAGGATAGCTTCATGAGATGCGGTGTCAAAGGCGTGCTGCAAGTCCAGCGAAGCCAAGTGAAGTTCCTTCCGTGCTTTTCGGGACCCGTGAAGAATGTTCTTCAGAATCAATAGAATCTGTATGGCCCCATCACAAGGAAGAAAACCCCTCTGTGACTCATCTAACTTATACAACTTTGCAAGTCGGTTAGCCAAAATTTTATGAAAATGTCTTTGGATTATGCATCCAATGGTCAACGGGCGGAACTGACCTATATCATCCTTAGGGATGAATATTGTTCTTTGTCCCGTAAGGCAAACAGGTAGACCACCAAGTAACATACAGAGGTTTAAAAATAAACCTTTCACATCAGCATTCAACTTATTCCAGAGAGATGCAGAGATGCCGTCAATGTCTGGACTAGTCTTCGACTTTAAAGGAGTTGAAGCTTCGTCCGACTTAATGGGAGACCATAAACCAAGTAAACTAGGGACAGGTCCTGAGTGATCGGCACTGTATGGTTTACTTGGTTGTTGAAATTCAGTCTTCCAACTCGAAAGAGTTTCGTCCACATCTACAGGATTCTCTACACTCCTATTTTCATCGAAAATCACTTCAGATGCATCTCGAAGCCCCTGCTTATACGCCTTTTGCAGCATTGCGTATCGCTGCTTCTTCCTCTCTCTGGAATTGACTTGGCTCTACCATCCTTTGCTTGTTAAGGGATGGCCCTTTTGGTCGAACGCCTCGTGGTAGATGCTCCAGACACCACTTGTTCAGTGAGTCTGCAACACCATCAAGCCCACGAATGGCACCCTCCGCTATTTCAATAGCAGCCGACCTGGTGGAAATGCCGTGTGGACAATCTGCCAAGGCGACTTTTGTGCAATTTTGTTGTAGTATCTCTTTTAGCTGATTGAGGTCGTAGCCACCACTGGTCATTGCGGGTGTCTCTTCGCCTTCAACCCTTGACCCCTCTGTAACTTGCCGGGTTACGGATATGACCAGATCTTTGTAATTTTGCAACTTACGACGTCCCTTAATAGCTTCCAGCGTCCTTACTGGAAAGAGATTATGCAAATAGCAATTTATGGGTGTCTTTAGCCCTTGCATTAACCAATTGGCCTCTGCTTGTGCTAGAAGACGTTCTTCCTATAGTGACCATCGAGCTTTAACTCTGTCAACATTTATATTAGCATTGGCTTGCACAGGATGCTCACGCTTCATGTGCTCGCCAAGGTTTTTCTTCGAACTGCAGGTCTGATTACATACTTCACAAGTGAGAGTAGTAGTTCTTTGTTGAGTAGCAACCGTTCGACCTGAGTCATTTGAATTATATTCCGGCGACCCGCAGGTCCTGGAATTTCTTGATTATTTTCGTTTTCTTCATTAATAACAATTCAAAACCCATATGATTTCATCTTCCAGATTCAGTTCTTCCCTGCAGACGCTTAACTGGTTAAGCCATGCAGTTCCGAACCGATTAGCCATTTATCGTTCCAAGACAGAGAATGTAAAGGTATTATAAATGTTGCCCGACCTGGCGCCCACGAGGAGGACCCTGGATAGGATTTAAGAGAGTCATAGTTACTCGCGCCGTTTACCCGCGCTTACTTGAATTTCTTCACTTATTCAGAGAACTGGGCACAAATCACATTGTGTCAACACCCGCTAGGGCCATCACAATGCTTTGTTTTAATTAGACAGTCGGATTCCCCAAGTCCGTGCCAGTTCTGAATTGATTGTTAATTGATAACCGTTATAAATATATAAAAATATAATAATCCGAAAATTATTAATTTATAATATATTATTAGCTAAAAAGTTCCACAATTGGTTAAGTAAACTTCTATCCGGGGAACAAATTTAAATAAATAAATTTAAATAAATTCTATTTACCCAGAACGAGTACATAAACCATGTTATTGTTTCCCAATCAAGCCCGATTATCTCAATCTTCAGAGCCAATCCTTATCGCGAAGTTACGGATCTAATTTGCCGACTTCCCTTACCTACATTATTCTATCGACTAGAGACTCTTCACCTTGGAGACCAGCTGCGGATATTGGTACGGCCTGTTAAGATGTTTGCGTGACCCCACCATAAATTTTCAAGGTCCGAGGAGAAAATATCGATACAGCAGTACATGCCATGCTCTTCTAGTCCATCTACCATATCTCTCTTCGAAAGACTTCCATGGTAGTACGACTATAAAACAGAAAAGAAAACTCTTCCGATACCTCTCGACGGCTTCGTTATGGTTGTTTCTGTTGCCAGGATGATCATAAGACCACTTTTAATAACAAACGTATACTCAACAGGTTACGGAATTGGAACCGTATTCCATTTCGTTCATTAAAATTAATAAGATATATAAAAATAAATTTCTAATAACTTATAATTTTACGGCTTTCGCCTTGAACTTAGGACCGACTAACTCGTGATCAACCACTGTTCACACGAAACCCTTCTGCACTTCAGTCCTCCAAGGTCTCATTCAATTATTTGCTACTACCACCAAGATCTGTACCAATGGCGGCTCCATACAACCTTATGGTAAACACTTCTAAGCACACCATTGTACCCACCTACTCATTAATGTATCAAAATTTATAAAAAATAACTTTAATATAAATCATGTACATTAACGGTTATGTATAGGTATACAACTTAAGCGCCATCCATTTTAAGGGCTAGTTGCTTCGGCAGGTGAGTTTTTACACACTCCTTAGCGGATTACGACTTCCACGTCCACCGTCCTGCTGTTTTAAGCAACCAACGCCTTTCATGGTATCTGTATGAGTTGTTAATTTTGGCACCTTAACATAACGTTTGGTTCACCCCACAGCGCCAGTTCTGCTTACCAAAAGTGGCCCACTGGGCACAATATATCATAACCTAAAACTTCATATCAAGAAAGTTTAGGTTCTTACCCATTTAAAGTTTGAGAATAGGTTAAAGTCGTTTCGACCCTAAGGCCTCTAATCATTCGCTTTACCAGATAACATTATTTTATATAACTTATTAATGCACCAGCTATCCTGAGGGAAACTTCGGTGGGAACCAGCTACTAGATGGTTCGATTGGTCTTTCGCCCCTATACCCAATTCTTACAATCGATTTGCACGTCAGAACTGTTTCGGTCTTCCATCAGGGTTTCCCCTGACTTCAACCTGATCAGGTATAGTAATAATAATAATAATAAAAAAATTGATCTTTATTCTCTTATTAATATGATTATAAAAGTAAAATTAGTTTTATTTTAATACATTGCATTATTAAAAAACAATTATTAGCAAATTAAAAATGAAAAAACAATTTGTATATTAATTTATATTACTTAGATATACGTATACTAATATTAAAAATAACAAATATTTTAAATTTCATGTTTATTTTATGTTAACTTTTATGTTAACTAATAAGTGATTTTCAAACTTTTATAATATAAAATAAATAAGATAAAAAGTTAGAAAGCATTCTATATTTAAGAAAAAAATAGTGATGAATGCCCCATCAAAATAAAATTTACCAAGTATGAAATGGGGTTAATCGTAAAAAAAAAAATCATATGTATTTCAGTGAATAGTTCAATAATATAAAGCTTATTTAAAGTTGATTTATTAATTTAAATATAAAACAAAATATAAAGTAAATGCTCAAATAAACAGGAAAAACTTTGACGTTCTATGCAACAGCATTTAGAAGATTTTCAATCTGATTATGATCAAATCCAAAAATCCAGATTTTAACTTCACGAAGAAAATGTGATAAAATACGTATATTTCTCTAGTATTATCTGGTAATTTATTAAATAATTTGGGCGCAGTAATGGTAAAAAATTTTGCAAAATGTGTTGTATTGAATCTTGGAACCATTGTAAAATTTCTATTATTGATACGTAAACTATAGTTAGCTAAAGTTCTACTTTCTAAATATCCACCTCGAATGAAAAATTGTTTTAAGATTTTAAAATAATATAAATGTCTGATTGGAAGAATTTTTAATTTAATAAACAATTCAAAGCTTCTGTACCGACGATTTTTCTTGCAAATTATTCTTATGACATGTTTCTGAGCAACAAGAATTGGCTGAATTTTATTAAAATAAGTACCACCCCAACATACTATTCCATATTGAATTTTAGAATGAAATAATCCATAATAAATCATTAATAAAACTTTTTCCGAGCAATACTTATTTAAATGATAAAAACTTCCTATTGTTGACAGTAAATATTTTTTTAGATTTTCAGTATGTTTTAACCCAATTTAATTTATCATCAATTGTAATTCCTAAATATTTGAAAGAATCAACTATTTCGATTTTAAAGCAATCAGACGTACAGTCTAAACTTGCACAAAACGAAGATTCATTCATGAAACTAATTGCATATTTTTTACAGTTCTGATAGTGAAAATAAAATAATAATCAATTTGTTTAACACCAGATATACTAAAAAACATAATTTTGGTTTTACTGCTGATAATTAACTTATAAGCATCAAACCATTTTCTTAGTAATTCTAGATCATTATTAATGTCAGCTACTAGATTTAAAGGACTGACACAAGCATATGCGCAACCTAAATCATCAGCAAATGCAGTATTTTTAGATTTTAAAATTTGTTTCAATAATGAATTGATGAAAATTAAGAATTGGGCCCAATACAGAACCTTGCGGAACGCCAATATTAATATTTTTAGTTATACTGTAGCTACTCAGAATTTTAACTCTTTGAGTCCTGCAGCTTAAATATGATGTAAACCAGATATGCATGAACCCTCTAAAACCAGCTTTATAAATTTTATCAAGCAACAAATTATGGTTCACAATATCAAAGGCCTTTGTTATATCCACAAATAAAACCATCTTTCGGGTCACAGCATATATGCTCAAGGTACGCTCTAGTTAGAGGTAGAAAAAATAAATAAATTCATTTATATACATAACTGTATAGAACGCCTCGGGATTGTATTTATATATAAATAAATATATATAAATTGATCCCATATTAACAGTTAAGTTAATTTTGCCATTAGGTTTTTATAAATAAATACACAATGACTTGCACACATGTTAGACTCCTTGGTCCGTGTTTCAAGACGGGTCCCGAAGGTATCCTAAATCTTTAGCATTGTTAATCATATAAATGCATATAATAAAATATAAAATATAAATATAATATATTAATTATAACATCCGAAAATGTAAGCATTATATGAATAAAATCTATCAATTATTTATCCGATAATATTTAATTTATTTAAATATTTATTAAAAATAAATAAAAATAAACTCTTTAAATATATCTTATGATAAATATTAAATTATTAATAGATTACAATGTCCACATATGAAAAAATTGCACACTATTTATATTATATAAATAAATATATAATATTGTTAATGATGAATTCTTCATATTTAGGATATTTAGGTTCATCGAGCTTAACCTCTAAGCAGTTTCACGTACTATTTAACTCTCTATTCAGAGTTCTTTTCAACTTTCCCTCACGGTACTTGTTTACTATCGGTCTCATGGTTATATTTAGTTTTAGATGGAGTTTACCACCCACTTAGTGCTGCACTATCAAGCAACACGACTCTTAGGAAATATCTTCTAATAATCATTAATGTCATAACGGGCTTAGCATCCTCTATGGGTAAATGGCCTCGTTTAAGAAGGACTTAGATAATTAACTTATCATATTAGAATATAGATATTCCATATACTACATCTGATATTTGCTAATATAACAAAATCATTTAGTGCTGAACTGATTTCTTTTCGCTCGCCGCTACTAAGAAAATCCTAGTTAGTTTATATTTTATTTAGTTTAACTTTCAGTTACAATTTTGTTTATCATCTTTTATTAGTTATTCACTTCAAGTATAATTTTATTTATGACTTTATTAACTATATTAGAAATGATAATTATAAAAATCAACCCGAACAGTTCTAACTTTGAACAACGACTCTCTTTAATTTCTCAAAACTAATTACTTGTTAGTTATCATTTAAATTAAAATATCGCATGCGATATTTGTAAGAAACCAATCAGCGTTCGAATTAAATTTAATTATTTGGCAATCAATTAAGTACAATCGCTCTAAAAGTTCAATGTTTTATTTATTGAATTATTGAAATTGTAATTAGACACCGCTGGAAATTCTATTAATTAAAGCGATATAAAATAATTTAAAAATTAATGAAATTAATTTTGCTGATTGATTTTTTTTTTGTAATTTATTTTCAGAAATTAGTTGTGCAGTTGACACAGGGTGTCTCTATTCACAAAAAGGACATAAAAAACTATTAGAAATATTATAAGATACTAAAATTAATTAAGAAATATAAAATATTAATATAAGAAATACTAGGTATAATTTACTATGAAAAACTACAAATATACTCAAAATAAAAAGAAGACAATTAGGAATTCTTATATAATGCAAAATAACAAAATCTTATATAATACAAAATAACAATAACTCTATTAAAAATATCCAAACAACACACTAAACGCAAGCTAACTGATATCGACAAAAACCAAAATCAAAGTGACAATATGAATTGATTTCTGAAATATTTTTTAAACACAAAGCCTACCATGTGAATAAATTTAAATTTCTTCCGTAAAATATTCAAATTGAATTAGAACAAAAATGTAAAATAATTTTAAAGGCATAGCAACATGTAAAATTCTCAAATTGCAAAAAAAAATATGTGAAAAAAAAAAATATGTGCAAAAAAAATTATACTATATTGTGGGACGTTGTGTCAGTATTGAATATAATTTTGACAGATTGAATAATATTTCACAATTTAATAAATATTTGTAGTTGATATGCGTTTGTCGCATTGTAATTTGTATGCGTTTTGTCGCATTGTAATTGGTAAGCGTTTGTCGCATTGTAATATAAATTATGAGTTAAAAGGAGTTTTTTGTAAACTTTGGAAGAGTAAAGTTGATTAAAGATTATTGTAAGATTTGTTCCGCCATATTAGAAAGATATATGAGTTTTTGAATTTCGATTTGTTATATAAAGAAAAAACGGTCATCTTACAAAATAATAAATAATAACAAAAAGAAAATAAATAATACTGTTGATTGCATAAATAATTTTAATTGTGTTTGATTTATTGAGGAATCTTGACAAGTTGCCCCACAATTTCAGAAGTGGGATATATCGAAAAAAATAATTACTGAAAATTTTAATAAAATTAACAGTAATTAAATTAAATCATTAATAAAGGATAACCTGAAAAGAAAACATTTTTATATATAATGGAGATTTTTTCAATAAAGGCATATACTGTTTCGGAATTGAAGGAGTTATTGAAAAAACAGAAAGCGTCTATAACGGGAAATAAAAAACAGTTATATGAAAGATTGAAACACATACATACAAATGTTTCTAGTGGTGAAATTCAGAATGAGGTTGGAGACGATTATGCTGTTCGGCAACTTTTAGTGAATCAAGATAATTTAAATATGGAATCAAATGATGATGACGAAATGATTGAAGTTCCTCCTCAACAAAAAAGAAAATTTAATTCTGAAAATAAAGAAATGGAATTATTAAGAAAAGAAGTTGAATTACTAAAACTTAAAAAAAACATTGAAGCAAGGTCATATTAATGAAGATGGCCTAAAGTTAAGAAAAATCAACTATATAGAATTAATGAATAATTTTTATGGTGGTGAAGATTTTGGTATTTGGATAAATCAAATACTTAATGTTAGAAAATTATATAATGTGGATGACAACGAAATGAGAGTCATTGTTGTTGCTAAATTAAAAGGAAAGGCACTACAATGGTTCCATTCCAATGCTGAACATATCAATTATGAAGTTGATCAATTATTAAATGAATTAAAATTGTTATTTGATACTAAATTAGGCCGATCTCAATTACGAAAAAAATTTGAAAGTAGATATTGGAAAGTTGGTGAGAAATTTTGTGAATATTATCAAGATAAAATATGTTTATCTGGTGGATTGAATATTAGTGAAGATGAACTAATTGATGGTATGGGAGAAAAAAATTTAATGGATCAAGCAAGAATTCAGCAATTTGAAACCAAAGATAAATTATTACAAGCGTTTTCATCAATTTCAAGGTCAACAATATTTAGTAAACGTAGTATTGATCATCACCATGGAAATACTGCAAATAAAAATAATAAATCATTTATAAGTAATATAACATCCAACTATCAAGATGTTTCACCAGTAAAGTGTTTAATTGTGGTCAACGTGGACATATTTCTACACAACATGTACTCATGTACCTGATTTACAACTTGTGCCGTCCAATTTTTTACCAAATATTACTAAAGTACCTGATATACAATCAACTTCTGTGCCGTCTTGTGAAATAAACAATCTTATGTCTAATTCGATGTTATCTAGTTTACATACAACACATGTACCTGAACCTGTGCCGTCTAATTTTATACCTAATAATACAAATGTACCTGATTTACAATTAAATGTTAAAAATAAATTTAATGTTTCTTCGAGTGAATGTAATATAGTAAATGAAGTTCAAAATTTTAAATGTATATTCCTGTCGAAACTTCATTCGACATTTACACCAGAACAACACCTTAAAAACTTTATCAAATTTAAATTAAATTTTGACAATATAATAATTGAAAAGATGACTAACTGTAAAAATGACGATAAATATGCTTCATTTAAATTATTTGTTCCTGTTGATCGTTTTCATATTTTGAACGATAAAAATTTTTGGTTGCATGGAATGGTAGTTCATGAATTTAATCAACGTAAAATGACAAATTTTCGGAAACTTCAAAGAAACCGCAAACGTCGCAATTAAAAAATTTATACCAAAACGTTCGTGGATTACGAACTAAAACAAACAATTTTTTTTTTAATTCATCTAATACGAAATATAATGTCATAGCACTCACAGAAACTTCTCTTATTGCATCTATTAATGACTCTGAATTGTTCAAGTCTTCATTTCAAGTTTTTCGAAGAGATCGTCACTGCAATTCAGACATACAAACTGTTGGAGGCGGTGTGTTAATAGCAGCTAAAAGCAATATTACATGTGTGCTTGTAAATATTCCTGACTGTATGGATCTTGAAATTTTATGTGTAAAAGTAGTCATTAGTGGATCGTCTATTTATTTAGTAAATGTTTATTTACCACCTCATTCATCCTCAGAAAAATATGAATCGTTTTTAAAATGTATGGCTTTTATTGCTAGTCTCCTTAAACCTAAGGATGAAATTATATGTGTTGGTGATTTCAACACATAAATTGGGTTATGTCGCTGGATGATGACTCGTTAATTCCGGTAACTACTAATACTCAAGACATGATCATTGCTGATAGCTTCTCGGAACTTAATTTTGAGCAACATAACGATATTGCTAATCATCAAGGTAAGACACTTGATCTGGTATTCTCTATGAATGTATATGATATTGCGGTGAATAGATCTGAATCTTTACTAGTACATGAAGAAAACTATCATCCAGCTCTAGAAATTATTTGCAATACTATAGACTGTTCAAGTTATGCTCAAAATAATAACTATAAATTTAATTTTAATAAAACTGATTTTAATAATTTGAGTATTGATCTAGCACTTATAAATTGGTCTGATATTTTTAATAATTTAAATTTAAATGAATGCATTGCAAAATTTTATTATATTATTTTTAATTTATTTATAAAACATGTTCCCTTACAATATGTGCATATAGCTGAACGCGCACCGCTGTGGTATGATAAGGAGCTTAGATCTCTTCGTAATCTAAGGAACAAGAAATGGGAAAAATATTGCCGGTCAAATAGTTTAAGCGACTATTATGTTTATATTTCTTTTAGAGATGAATTCAATATGAAATCAGAAAGAGCATTTTTGAACCATCTTTCTGAAATTCAAAAAAATTTAAAATTAAATCCTAAAGACTTTTGGCAGTCAGTTAATGGCAAACGCAAGACGACTGGATATCCAAACTTACTAAGCTTCAATAATACCTCAAGTAGTGATCCTATTATAATTGGTAATTTGTTTGTGGATTTTTTTAAAATTTCGTTCAGTGACCCGTTTTCCAATAGCTCTGAAAATATTGCTGATAACATTCCACATTTTCCACATTTAAATGAAATTAATTTCGACATTTCTATGGACTGTGTTCTAGAATCCATCAATGTACTCGAAGAATCCACTGCATGTGGTCCCGATGGAGTACCCGAAATAATAGTTAAAAAATGTGGCCCTTGTTTAAGTAAACCGTTACATTATTTATTTAATCGTTCTCTTAATACTCAATGTTTTCCTGACGCATGGAAAGTATCATTTATAATTCCGGTTCATAAAAAAGGTCCAAAAGAGTTAATATCAAATTATCGTCCTTGTGAGTAAATGTCTTTATTTTCACACTAAATCGTTAATCGTAAATTGTCAACATGGTTTTTGTAAGGGTCGTTCCACTACTACGAATCTAGTAGATTATGTATCTTTCTGTATCGAAAGTTTCAAAGAACGCACGCAAGTTGATTGTATCTTCACTGACTTTTCTAAAGCGTTTGATAAACTTAATCATAAGATCCTACTTATGAAATTGAAAAAAATAGGTTTAAATGATAATTTTGTTTTATGGATTCAATCGTACTTATCTAATAGGGAATACAGAGTATTGTTTAATAATGTGGTATCTAATAGTTTTGTTGTAAACAGTGGTGTCCCGCAAGGTAGTCACTTAGGACCTTTATTTTTTATTTTATTTATTAATGACTTGCCCTCTATATTAAAATTCACAGAATGTTTAATTTACGCAGACGATGTTAAAATATTTAAAATTATTAAATCAAATACTGATGCGATTCAGTTGCAATCAGATATAAATGCTTTCACTTTTTGGTGTAAAAGAAACTGTTTAGATCTAAATGTTGGCAAATGTGTATTTATGTCATTTTCCCGTAAAAACAATCCGTGTAATTATGACTATCATATTAATGGAATTAATTTAAATAAATGTGAATCACTAATGGACCTGGGTGTTATACTAGATACTAAACTCACATTCATAAATCATATTCATAATTTATCTAAAAAAGCAAATTCTATGTTAGGTTTAATTAAACGTTACTCTCGTGAATTTTCAGATCCTTATGTGTTAAAATCGTTGTTTATTAGTTTAGTTCGTCCAATCTTGGAATATGCCTGTCAAGTCTGGTCCCCCTTTTACGCTACTCATGTGAATCGAATCGAGTCAGTGCAAAAAAGATTCTTACGTTTTGCTTTGCGCCAGTTTAACTGGTTGAATCCACTAGGTTTACCTCCTTATACTGACCGTTTGCGTTTAATTGACTTGCCTACATTAGAAAAGCGAAGAGAATATTTGTGTTTTTCATTCATACATAATATTATTGATGGAAAGATTGATTCAAAAAGACTCTTGTCTTACATTAAATTCAAAGTTCCCACACATATCACTAGAAATTTTAGTCCATTGTTCGTTCCTCCTAGTACCACAAATTATGGCGCTTTTTGGCCAATGTCAGCTATGTGTATGTTGTATAATAATAATTATAAATATTTGACAAATTTAAATATTAAATGTAAAAAATTTAAATACAATTTTTTGTACATATAATTTAATATTTCTTAACAAATTTTGTAATTAATTGCTTTATTTTATTATCTGTTTATTAGATTATTGTAAATATTAAGTAAAATATTATATTTTTTTTTTTTTTGTAACTAGTATTTAGTGGATCAAATAAATAAATAAATAAATAAACAATGTAAAGAACCGAAGAGAATTCCTGGTAGTTGTTTTAAGTGTGGATCAATGGATCACACAATAAAGAATTGTAACCGACAAATCGACTCTACAGTAAATATGGTATCTGAAGCAAAATTAACAAATTTTTTTGAAACGGCAATTCTGTTATTTAAAGACGAAGAAAACAATGATGTAGAGAAGAAGGTAAATGCTTTATTGGATACAGGAAGTGCTGTAAGTTTAATTAAAAATAAATTTGTTAGTTTTAAATATATTAATAAAATTATAAATTAAAAAAATTATTATGGTATTAATAATACTAAATTGAAAATGTATGGTACCTTTGAAACATTTATAAAGATTTTTGATAGAAAACAAAAAATTAAATTTTTAGTAGTAGATAATAATACTATGAGTACTGATATTTTGATTGGTAGAGATTTTTTAGAATTAGTAGGAGTTAAACTTTGTTTTGAAAATAATATTTTGAATGAAAATGAAATTTTGAAAATTAACATAATTAATGATGAAGTTGGTAATAATAATTTAGATTTTGGTGAAAAAAATAAATTAAATGTTGAAAAAATAAAATTGAAAAAATGTATGAAAATTATAAACAACAAATGTTAATTAACGTTAAGCCATTGGTAAATTATGAAATGGTAATTAATTTAAAAAAAAAATGAATTTATTAATGCTAAACCTCGAAGGTTGTCTTATTCGGAACGGGATATTTTGACAAAAATACTAAATGATCTTTTAGAAAATCAAATTATTAGACCTACTAGTTCGCCTTAATCTCCAATTGTAATGATCAACAAGAAAAATAAAAATGAATATCGTCTTTGTATAGACTATAGAAGTATAGAGCCTTAAATAAGATTAATCTACGGGATAATTATCCTATTCCGTTAATAGAAGATCTTATTGACCGGTTGGACAATAAAAAATATTTTTCACTACTTGATTTGAAAAATGGTTTTCATCACGTAAATGTATCTAGCGGCTCTGTTAAGTATACAAGCTTTGTCACTCCATTGGGACAATTTGAGTATCTAAAAATGCCATTTGGACTTAAGAATGCTCCTTCTGTTTTTCAGAGATACATTGTAAAAATTTTTAAACCATTGATTGACAATAAAAAAATAATAATATACATCGATGACATTTTGATTGCTACAGATAAATTAGAAGAACATTTAAATTTATTACAAATGATTTTTAAAATTTTAGCTGAAAATAAACTTCAGCTTAATATTGCCAAATGTAAATTTCTTTATAAGCAAATTGATTTTCTGGGATATTCTGTAAATGAAGATGGTATTAGACCTAACAATAATAATTTGAAAGCAATTAATGATTTTCAGCCACCAAAAAATTTACGTGAGCTACAAAGATTTATTGGAATGTGCTCTTATTTTAGAAAATTTATTTTTCAATTTGTATTAATTGTTAAGCCATTTCAAGATTTGATAAAGAAAAATTCTAAATTTATAATTGGTCCTGACATAAAGGAAATATATATAGAGGAATTATTTCATATATCAGCTTATGAACAAATTCTCATAAAATAATATAAAAATGTAAGTACCCATTCAATGAAGCTTTTCCACAGGCTAGAACCTTTATTTTAAAAGCCCTCTATTTTAAAAGCTCTTTGAATAACTATTTTGTTGAAAAAAAAATGGTCAAATAATGCATAAAAAAAATAACAAATTTTTCATTTTAACTAATTCCCTATTGCGCTATTGCACAGTTGCCGAAATATATGTGTTAATGAATAAATTTTCTTTAGTTAGGAATTTTTTAAATCTTGTTTTTATTTTTCTATTCTATTATTTCGATTTATAAAAATGTTTAAAGATAATAAAATTGATTCGCGGAAAAGTGGCGCTAAATGTGCAGTATCTTCTTGCTTAAATAATAAAAGAAATAATAACTGCCGTTGGTTTCAATTTCCAACTAAAAATAAAGATTTATTTAATAAATGGATTTCGCAATGCAAATGTGTTTTAGAAGATAATAAGAAAACATATTTTATATGTGAAATTCATTTCGAAAATAAATTTTTAAGAACAAAATATTTGCCGAGAAATGCGTTTCCTACTTTAAATTTAGAAAACAAAACCACTGATAATGATAGTTGTGATAATAATGTAAATAGCGGTATTATTAACAATGAAACAATTTATGATTTCGATGAAATAAGTGGTCAATATGAAAACATTAGAACATATTCTAGTTTCAACACATATAATAAAAATGTTAATATGACTTTAGAAGAATTTCAGGAATATGATCCTTATGCAGGTAATAATATTAATAATAGTGAACAAGAAAATATATCTAGTGTACAGAGTAAAAAAAATGAATTTTATTATAAAAAGAAAATTTTGAATTTGGAAGAACAGCTTTTAATGTATAAAAAAAAACTTATGCTAAAGGATAAATTATGTGTAAAAAATAAAAATAAATTTAAATCTATTTTGCGAAAAAATGCTATTTTAAAAAAGAAACTTAAAAATAAAACCATACTTAAAATGATTAAAAAAGCTAATATTTCAAATCCAGCAAAAACATTTACAAAAATGTTATTAAAAAAGAAAAATAGTTGGTCAGAGGATGATAAAAATATTGCACTCAATATTCATTTTGTATCTCCGAAAGCATACAATTACTTGAGAAATGGCTTAAAATTTCATCTACCTGGAAAAGCATCACTCATAAGATGGATTCCAATTAAACATTTACACGTTGGTTATCATGAAAATTATTTACAACAATTCAGAAACATAGTGAAATCTATGGATACAATATCTAAAGAGTGCGTAATAATATTTGATGAAATAACAATTAGACAAGATTTGAAATATGACACTCACAAAGATGAAATAACTGGATTTCTGGACTACGAGTACAAAAGAACTGGACAAATTGCTAAAGAAATTTGTGTGTTTATGGTTCGCGGACTAATTAGTAATTGGAAGTATGTTTTAAGCTACTTTGCATCAGATACAAGTATTAATGGAATTGATTTAAAAAAAATTGTGGAGGAAAATATTAATGTTGCACTTAATTTTGGTCTTAATGTTAGAGCTGTTATTTGTGACCAAGGCGCTAATAACAGAAGGTGTTTTAAATTATTAGGAGTTACGAGAAATTTGCCTTATTTTGTTGGTAAATTCTCCGAAAAAAACAAAAAAATTTATGCGATTTTCGATGCGGTTCATTTAACTAAGTCTATTAGAAATGTACTTTTGAATAATGACTTAGAAACATCAGATGGAATTGTATCATTTAAAATTATTAAATCTTTATTTATTCACGATTCGAAAAACATAACTCGAATGTGCCCAAAATTGTCTTACAAGCACATATTTCCCAACAATTTTGAAAAAATGAAAGTAAGCTTGGCAACACAAATTTTTAGCCGGACCGTTGGAATGGCAATAAAAACATTAGTTAATTTGAATAAATTTATTGAAAGAAAAAATGTTGCTTTATCTACCTCTGAATTTATATTAAAAATTGATAAGCTTTTCGATTGTCTCAATAGCAAAAGTTGTTTTAATAAAAAACAGTACAAGAATGGTCTTCAAAAAGATAATAAAATATTTCAATTCATTAATGAAATGATTATTTATTTCAAAAATATTAGAGTTAGGAATGGAAAAAAAGTATATTGTATTGATGGTATGTGCCAAACATTAATAGCAATTCTTGGGTTGTCACTTGATATATTTTCAGAATATGAAGAAACAGAAATATTTTATTTATTATTGTCTAGATTAACACAAGATGTGTTGGAAAATTTATTTTCATTAATAAGATCGAGAAATGGTAACAACACAAATCCCTCGTTGTATGAATTTAATCATATTTTAGCGAAAATCATGTCAATTAAAATAATCAACAATAAAATTGAAAATTCGAATTGCTTAGAAGATGATGCATCGTTCATTGCAAACGATATAAATGATTCAAATATAGAAAAAGAATTAAATAATATTGTTTTTGAAGAAGAAAATTACGTTGATTTTGAAATAGATAATGAAATTTTTAAAATTGTTGATGATAATGACAAAATTGATAAAAATGACGAAATTGTTAAAATGAATTCAGAAAGATATGTATGTGGTTACAATATTTTTAAAATGCAAAAAAAAACCAATTGTTTGGAATGCCAAAAGGTTTTTTTAAAATCAGAAAGTGAAAATTTAATTTTAGATTCCGAATATTTTATATTTAATAAAAATATTAATAATGATTCCGAAATATTTTACTTAAAAATATTTTACCTTCAGATTTTTTTTTTGGTATTACAAAATTTCATATTGGTATATTTGACCAATGTTTTTATGAAAATTACTTCGGAAAAAATATTAAAAAAAATATAGTGAATATTTGTGTAAATAAAACCAACGAATCGGATAAATATAATTATTGGTTTTCGGAGCAAAATAAGTGCTACAATCACCGTATTCAATTTTTAGATACTTTAATTATTTTGCTATTAAGAAAAAATGCAATTTCATTAAAAGAAAAATTATTGAAAAAAAAATTTGATAACAAAAAAGAAGCACGATTGAATAAACAATCAAAATTTCAAAAAAAAATTAATATTTTAAAATCGTAATAAAAATATTAATTTGATAAACTATTAAATTTGTGTGAATGTTTTGTAAATATGGTATGCTTGTAGATGGGATTTCTTTTTTCAACCTCCCCGTGGTAAATCCTGGAAACTCTTTTTGAGGCTAATGAAAAAATTTAAAAATAAACTAATAAATATCTTTTGAACAATATAAAATGTAAATACTTAAAATATTTTTCAAGCAAATGTTAAAAAACGTAATTAATAAAAATAAATATTATTATCAAAAAATTAAAATATTAACAATTTAAAAATAAAATTAATAAGATATAAAATAAAATTTTTAGAGAGCCTCGATGAAGGACAATAGAATAAACATGAATTATAATTATTAAGAAACCTAGTTTTTAAGATTTTTTTTTATATGTTAAAATTTACATGGAATAATAAAAAAAAAACAGGAAAAATAATAAATAGAATTGTGGCAACAGAGTAACATAGTTTATTTTGTAAATAGTTATTCAAAAAGCTTTTAAAATAGAGGGCTTTTAAAATAAAGGTTCTAGCCTGTGGAAAAGCTTCATTGAATGGGTACTTACATTTTTATATTATTTTATGAGAATTTGTCCATAAGCTGATATATGAAATAATTCCTCTATATATATATTTCCTTTATGGTCCTGAGCAATTGGAAGCTTTTGAATTATTAAAAGAAAAATTGTTAGAAAAACCAGTATTAGCTGTATTTAATCCGGCTGATGAAACCGAGCTTCATTGTGATGGTAGTTCTAGTGGGTATGGTGCTATACTCATACAGAGAAAATCAGATTTGAAATTTCATCCGATTTTTTATTTTTCTAAAAGAACCACCGAAGCTGAAGCTAAATATCATTCTTACGAACTTGAAACTTTATCTATTATATATGCTTTAAGAAGATTTCGTGTATATTTGTTATGACGAAAATTCAAAATTGTGACTGATTGCAATGCTTTGGCATTAACTTTAAACAAACAAATTATTAATCCACGAATAAGTAGATGGGCGTTAGAGATGCAAAATTTTGATTACGTGATTGAGCATCGAATTGGAAAGCGTATGCAACACGTTGATGCTTTAAGCCGATCTAATGTAATTCTGGTTTTAACAGATAATACATTTGAGCAAACTATGGCTGTATGTCAAAGTCAAGATGCTGAATTAGAAAATTTAAGAAATGAATTAGAACTGAAACAAAATACATTTTATGAAATGAGAGATGGTTTGATATATCGTAAAATTGATAAAAATTCTATTAGATTTTATGTACCAAAATCAATGATATATCAAGTTTTAAAGAATTCGCATGATGAACTTGGTCATTTGGGATTTGATAAAACTAATGAATTTATTCGGAGAACATATTGGTTCCCAGAAATGAATAAAAAAATTATTGATTATATACAAAATTGTCCAAAATGTATTTCGTTTAGTATACCAAGTGGTAAAGTTGAAGGATATTTGAATTCTATTCATAAAGGTGATAAACCTTTTGACACAATCCATATTGATTATTTTGGACCTTTAAGGCCTGTACGGAAGTCGAGTGAAATGAAATTTTCATACAAATTTTACATCGTGAAATCAGAAATGAAAATTTACGCTTATGATTTCGCTCTGGTCGTACGCAGGTCGTGTGAAAAAGTTTTGATAAAAAATGATTTTTTTTTTTACAACAGATGGAGCACAAAAAGTCTACAATTATTTTTCATAGCGAAATAATGTTCTGAACATTATTTCCCGATGAAATTGTGACATTTACATTTTTTTTTTTCAATAATTTAAATTTGATTTTTAAATTTGCTCAAATTTGATTTTTAAGTCAAATTTAAATTTAAAAAAATTTATAAACATAAACAAACATTTGAATTATCAAAATATTTGAATTATCAAAATGTCAAATTAACCTGTCTATTTTTCACAACTTTTTCACGACTATTTCACCGGAGACTTTGGAGAGCTTTGGAGATCGCGTTAAAATTTCATTTCACTCGACTTCCGTACAGGCCTTTAGAAAGTATCAAAGATAATAAAAAATATGTTTTTGAATTAATTGATGGATTTACCAAGTTGGTAAAATTATTTGCAGCTACTTCACAAACTACCAATGAAAGTATAAGATGTTTGGATTTGTACTTTAGACAATATAGCAGACCAATGCGTTTGATTAGTGATCGTGGAACTTGTTTCACTTCTGGAAAATTTAAAGAATATATGGAATCGCAGTCAATTCAGCATATATTAATTGCTTCAGGATGTCCAAAAGCAAACGGACAAATAGAAAGAGTTAATCGTACTATTGGACCTTGTATTTATTAGAAAGATATATGAGTTTTTGAATTTCGATTTGTTATATAAAGAAAAAACGGTCATCTTACAAAATAATAAATAATAACAAAAAGAAAATAAATAATACTGTTGATTGCAAAAATAATTTTAATTGTGTTTGATTTATTGAGAAATCTTGACAAGTTGCCCCACACTATATATTTTTCGTTGATGTGAATAGGAATTGAAAAACATAAGCTTATAAAAAAAATATCATGTAATTTTTTTTAAAAAAGAACCGGAACGCCGTTCCGGTCGAAATTAAGCCCTGTACGGTACTCATGTCATGGCAATCTTTGATTAAAAAATTTTATTAGATAAAAATTATCGTTAATTATATATATATATTTCTCATGAGATAAATAACGTAATTTTTTTAAATCTAATAAAATATGATTTCTAAAATTTACGTTATATTTAATTTACAAATCTGGTACAAAAAATATCTGGGTTAATATCGATTACGTAATTATGTAAAATTTACGAGAAGATAGTAACCCCTATTGTTAGTTCCCTTAACTCTAGGGGGAAATATTGGTTGTGATCTGGAGAATTAAAATTATGAATAAGCTTTTCAATTTTTTTATGAAATAAGAGCCACGGACTTTTAGGTAAAGAGCCGCATGCGGCTCCGGAACCGCACTTCCCTGACCCCTGCGTTAGGACATACTTAAAATAGAAATTTGATAAATATTTATTAAAATTTTCTAATCTATTTATTCAAGGATATAGTCAAAATTGAAGCTAATTAATTTGTAATTTAAATTTATTTTGTGATGATTTATTTTTATAAATTTATAAAAAAATATAGCGATTTCATAATATTACATTTTATTAAAAAGTAGAATGATATAATCATTTTTTTAAGTTATTACTTCTATTGATGGTTGTTCAATTCTCTATTGGAGTACGTTATCAAAACTTTTTTACTCTACAGTTTGCAATCTGATCACGTTATTCATTTATAATTCAATATTATTTCTATGTACATATATAGCAAACATGGAATACCAAAAAACATTTATGCTATGCCCTACTTTATCAAAAAAAAAAAAATTATTCAAAAAATAATAAAAATTTGATATGCACATCATATTAAAATAATGCGATAAAAAAAATTACATTATGTTAAAGTATTAGGTTATATAGTTATCTAACTTCCATGCGTGCATACTTTATTTTTAGAGTAAATATACAGGAGACGCTATAATACTATTTTATCTGGACGAACTCTGTCGGTCGCTGTTTTTAGAGCTTTTACTTATCAATATACCGGAGATTAGTTGTTAATATACCGCACATATGCTGTCAAAATAAATGTATTAAGAGCTGATGTGTGCTTTTTATTAAAACTTTTTAAAAAATTTGAATAAGTGTAAAGTATAAGTTTTATACGTTTGATTAGTGGAAATATTAAATTAAAAGTGAATAATAATTATATTTTTATAGTTTAAAAGTGAACACTGTATATATTAAAATTAATAAATATGTTACATTGCATTGTTAAAGAATGTAAAAACAGTTTGTTTAACAATCCAATTGGAAATATAGGTGTTATCCTTTTCAGGTAAATATGTGATAATTAATAAATTGGGTTTAAAGTGATTTTTTGAATTAAGGCAATTTTTTCATTTAAATTTAATTTGAAATTTGTAAAATATCATTCATAATAAACTTTAAAATTAAAATAAAAATACTTGATAAAAATTAGCATCATTTTTGTGACAGAGCCGTAGTCAGGATTATTTTGATATGAGGCGCAGTTAGTATTTCTGACTGAATTTCTAAAAAATATATATGTTAGATTTCCTAAGGATACGAAAACTAAAATTATATGGTTTTCTGCTGTAAATGTATTAGCTGAGGATTATTGTGTTTCGCATAGGGTTGCATTTCAACATGGAACAATTTAAAAATCCAAATTGTGCTGGAAGAAAACTTATTAAGAACACTGCTATTCCTACAGAACATCTCGTAAGTTGTCCCACAAGAGTTCGAAACTATATTTAAATATTAATAGTTAAACAAATAAATTAAATAATATATATTTAAATTTTATATTTGTAGAACAGCTATTGCGAGACACATTTAATATTTATTTTAACTATTTTACTTTCCTTTTCCTAATTATTATTAACACCTTTATACTTTTTCTTATAATAACTTATACTTTATGCTTTTTCTTATTCGATTTACTATATTTTATTTATTGTTATGATGAACTGTGAAGCAAATACTAAATTAAAAAGAAAATGAAGCAGTTATTGTAAATTTTTAATTATAAATATTGTAAGAAAGAATATATTAGTTATTTTTAATTTACATTTAGCAAATAAATTTGATGGATTTAGTTTTGGGCACGTCTAAGTCGTCAACAAAAATGGCGCTGCAGACACATAATGAAGTAAATGTAAGTTAAAAATTTTTAATTATTTAAAATTTATATAATTTATTATTTATTACATTTAGCAAATAAATGTAAGTACCTCAGTAGTTTATCCAAAAATTTATGGCACGTCATCATTAAAAAAAAGTTATGGAAGGTACTGAATACCTTTTTAAGAAAAGGTATTGTTAAACGCAATTTAAAAATAAAAACCTTGCAGAGAAATCTGCAGATAATGGATTGTTTAAAATCTGCTTTAAACGAACAATTAGAAAACAAAAATTTGTTGAACAGTGAAGATGTCAGTATTCTAAATAATATTGGCAATGTAAACAAGGAATTGTTTTTAAGGCAATTAAATAAATATAAGAATAAATCTGTTGCAAAAAAATATTCGCCCGAATTATGAGCATTTGCACTCAATTTAAATTTTTTGTCACAAAAAGCGTATGAATATATTTTAGGAACACATTTAATTCAAATCTGCCTTTTACAAGAACATTAAGTAACTGGTATCAATGTTTTGATTGTGAAACAAGCTTCACAAGTGAAGCTTTTCAAAATATTGCTTAGAGCGCCAGTGCAACTGACGATAAAAAAAATTTAAATTTGGTGTTTGATGAGACAAACACCAATGAGTGCAACTTGTTATAAGGAAACAACAGAAGTGGGATGCTACAAAATTAATTGTTTGCATTGACATTGGTGATGGTGGTAATAGTGATGTTATGGCAAATCAATTGCTAGTATTTATGGCTGTTTGTGTGAAGCATAGCTGAAAAATACCGTTAGGCTATTTTCCAATTGAATCTTTAAATAGTATTAAAAAAAAATGGTAATACTATGTGTCGACAATATTTTGGCTACTAGAGCATATTTAGATGGTATAACCTAAGTACCATATTACATAAGTACTACCATGGCATTACTAGGATTCAATATTGGAAGTATTGAAAGTCCACCAATAAATAAATATAGAGATTAGCATTTATTAGTTTTCCCGATCCAGTGCACATGCTCAAAATAAGTGCGGAATACATTTGCTGATTTAAAAATATTAAAAAATTAAATTACTGTATTAGTTGGCAATAATTTCACGAATGAAATTATTAGTTGGCAATATATAGTTAGTCTACTAAATTTGCAAAACAAAGAACAGCTTCATCTTGGAAATAAGTAATTAAATTTTTTAAATTAATTTCACATACATTTTTAACATAATATAATAAATTGTTTTAGATTACGGGGAGCGCATGTATATTTTCAAAATCAAAAGATGCGAGTGAAATTAGCTGTGCAATTACTTAGTAAATCAGTTGCTGATGCTCTGGATTTTTGTAGGAATATTTTAAAATTAAAAGAAATTGAAGGCAGTGGACCAACCGCAAAATTTATTAGAAAAATAAATAATGCTTTTGATGTAGTAAACACGAGAAAATATGGTGGTTTTGGTTTCACGGAATCAATTTCAACTGAAAATTATTTTGAAATAATTATTTTGTTAAAACTACAATTAATTATATTTCAAAATTAACAACAAATGAAGGGGTTCATTTAATAGAGCACAGAAGGAAAACAGGTTTTCTTGGAATGATTACTGCGCTCATAGCAATTGAACCTCTTTATGAAAGGTAAAACAAACTGTTATATTATAATTTTACTATATAAAATAATATTATATTTCATTTTTTTTAAGATTTATTGTAACAGGTATTCTAAAGTATATACAATTTTATAAGCTAAATCAAAATCACATTGAACTATTTTTTGGTTCAGTAAGAATGCATCTGGGTTATAACAACAATCCAACTGTACGACAATTTCTTGGTTTGTAATATAAACATTTAATTTTAATTATATGATTTAATAATTTATGAATTTTTTATGTAGGTATTTATAAAATATTATTGGTTAGATGCCAATTGAGGGATGGTGGCATTGAAAATTGCATGCAATTCGAAGATAATAAAATATTGCAATTCACATCTACTAATCCATGCAATACAATAAACAAAACCACACCTCGGGATAATATGATAGATGATTCCGATTATAATGAAATTTATAAATGAATCATACTTCGGAAATTTTTACGATTATTTATATGTACATTGTACATGTACCACAACTATTCGAATACTGTACAAAAATCGTTGAATATATTAGCGGTTTTGTCTTAAAAAGCTAATGATTAAGATCCACTGAGAAGAATGTTTAACAGTTTTAGAGGGTGGATATAATCAACAATCCCAGGTTGCCTACAAAACTAAAGGCTTTTTACATATTGCTTCCAATGATGTTGTTGCAGTTCGCATTGCAGTTTGAAGAATTCTGCGATTTTACCAAAATTGGCTGGAAAATAGTAGTGAATTCACTCAGAAATATTTTCAAAAAATGTCAATAGAAACTCAAAAATCATTATTGGATAAAAATCTATTTCAAATGCAAAACAAACATATGTTTGAAAACAATCATTATAATTTATTGATGAAGGCAATAATAGAAAGATATTTAAACACCAGATATTATTTTATAGCAAAAAAAAAAAATTCAATTCGAAATAACTTTCAATAATAATATTTTTAGGAATGAAAATCGTTTTATATCATTACATATATTTAAATCATCATTATTATATTTTTACATTATTATTATATGAGAGCATTATTCCAAAGGTGCTGTGGAAACGGCCTCACAAAATATTACATAATATAATACTAACGACAAAATACATTTTTAAAATTTTAATTCTTAATTTAAAATAGCTTTATAATATTAATATTATCATATTACTAAACAACAATAAAATATATATTTACTAAAAAATATGTGTTAGATTATTTTATTTTCATAACTAATCTCAAAACGAATCTCAAAAATATTTACAATTTATTCAAATCTATCATTTGGTATATTAAATATATATAAAAAGAAAGGTTTTATGCAATGGCTGCAGCCGTCACTACAAAAAAAAAATATCTTTTCCCCCACAAAAAACGGCGACACGATTTTATCGATATAGCGTCTCCTGTTTATTTATGCTAAGACTTTATTCCACCAATAATTGCATTATTAATTATTATATTACGTTGAAATATCTTGTAGATATAAAAAAATTTATGTTAACGGGAAAATCATTCATTCATAATATTTTGAATTAAAGATAAAAAGATCAACATATTATAGGAATAGGGTATAAACTTGAATAAGATTTTAGATTATAAATTTTGACAAATTTAAACAGATCAATAAAATGCGAAAAATATATTTTTTAGCATAATTTAAAATTTTCCGTATCCTTTCCACCGATAATATTAATTTATATTTGCCCAAAAACTATATAATCAAAGAAAGATTGTCTTTGGTTTGGCATAATATTTCGGATTATAATAATAATATTTAAAGGTTTGAAATGATTTAGGCAAAATATTATAAAAGATATTGCAATTTGAAAGACTATAAATTCTCCTAAAATTTGTACAATTTTTTTTTTTTTTTTTTTTTTTAAATTTAATTGGTAAATCTTAGCTTAAGTATATAGTTTAATGTATGATAAATAACGTCGTGAAGTGTAGCAGTAGCTCGTCATGGCAGAACTTATGAAGAGTAAGAATAGTCATTGTACTTTACATTAACAGGCTAAGGTTGACTATAGTTGAGTTCCTCTTTCACACAAAAATGTAACAAACACAACAACACCAATGTGATTTTTTAACACCCACTATTCCAGTTTAGTAAATATTGACTTTTATGTACATTCTGTTGATATCTAATGTAACATATAGAGCCTATACATAACGAAAGTATTATATTTAATTGTGAAATTATTATTCTGGTTCTAACATAATGTGATATATACTGCAAAATTTTAAAAGAAATTCTGGTCGCTTAATTATATTATTAAAATTGACAAAGCTAATGTGAAAAAAAATGTTTATTACTAAAAAGTTTAACGAATTTGTGCCTAATGTTGTTAAAAACCAAATACATAAAATCGAGCAAGAGTAAATATTTATTATACGGTTGGCGGTGGCGGGATGTATGGTCACTGGTTTAACTCGAGACCAAAACATATTTGTCGCTCTATCTAAACTGACTCAGCTTTAAATGAAAACCAGTGGAAAATTTGCAATTTGCAATAAAACGCAATGTGATTCAAAGTCACAACCTAGTGTTAATAAGGGTAATTTAAGTTTATAAAAAACTAAATATATATAAAAATATTGTAATTTTAATTAAAAGACTTTTCATCCAGATATGGTGGAACCTAGTCAACCTTCAACATCTTCAACTTCTGCTCAGGATACGGATAATATAAAATTAGCTGTAAAAAGGCTTAAACGTGTTAATGACAAAGATATTAATTCTGCGGTGGTTCAATATCAAATTTATTGCCTTTTACAACAGTAGATTCACCACGTATCCAAAATCTTATTAAAGTTGCTGCAAAAAGAAAGGTGAAGAACATGAGCCGCCCTACATTTAACAATGCTTTAAATTAGCTTTACGAGAAAATGTCACCATCATTCGGAAAAACTTAAAATCGATCAAGCATTTGTGTTTCACTGTGCACTTTTTGTCTGCCCATCACCGATCCTACCGCGGAATGACTTGTCATTGGTTAAATGACAATTTATAGCAGAAATCTTGTGTTCTGGCTTGCCAACGAATTGCAGGCTCCCACATTTTTTATGTGAAATCGCAACTATTTTGCACAAATACGATAATTCTGAAACTGCAAAATATACATATAGTTACTGATAATGGCTTCAAATCTTTCAAGTATAGAATCAGTGACAGTTAGTGCTGAAAAATTTCTAAACCTTTTATTTAAGCTAAGGCAATGTGTGTTGATTTTTAAATTAATTTTTTAGTTCAAATTTATATGTAATATCTATAATTGAATGCTGATATACTTATAATTTTTATTATTTTATATAAATTTATTCATTTAGATTAGCATGGCAACTGCAGGAACAAATGATTTATTTTGTAGCATTGTTTATAACGATAATAATACTTTTATTCATGTCCGCAATATATATTAAAAGCTAAAAATATTGATATTAGCGATGTTATGGCTTTAAATTCTGACGGAATAATTACGCTGCCAACTCAAATACATTATGCAAGCCATGCTATAAATTAAAGTGGTACAACAGATTTCATTAAAGGTCTTAATAGAAATGACATTCTGAAATTAGAATATTCTAATTTGGAACAAAAATCTAATGCAATTGTAAATTCCAAAATACGTCCACAGTAAAACAGATTACATAAAAAAGAAATTAGGTAAATATTTTATAACACCAGGTGCATCCCGGTGGATTTCCACATATGATTCATTGAAGGATATTCTGATTACTGTAATAACAAAAAGAAGCGATTTTAATTTATTTTGAGTATATTCAAAGATAGAAAAATTTCAAGATGAAGAAGTTGAATTTCTTTAGAATATTACAAATATGTTAGTTTGTGTTTCATAAAATGTTTTTAATATATTTACTTATACTTATAGCCTTTACAAAAATGTATGTTTCAGATTTATCAACAAGTAGCATCTGCATTAGATATTTTACAAGGGGATTCCAATACGTTTATCGGTACTTTAATTCCTATAATAATGAAGATGTTGAAAAAACTTGAAATTTTTGAAGATGTTGAAAAAACAATTATATCTTTTGCTTATGGTTTGGCAAACAATATTTAAAACATCTTTCCAAAAAAGGTTATAAACATTTTTGTTGGAATTCTAAACATTTTTTTTGTAATATCAAGTTAAAATATTGCAGATTTCACAGTGTTCTACAAAATTTTCATTATCTAATGGCAACTTTTTGCCATTTAAAAGATGAAAATTTTGAAAACAATTGTTGCTATATAAATAATTTTAAAAATGTATAATTACATATATAGATAAATAGATAAAAATGTATATTTATTTTTACAAATCATATATGCTAAATATATAAAAATAATAAAAATATATTATATCAAACTTATTTTTTTTTAATTTGATTCAAAGTTTTATTCATATCGAATCACGCTCGAATCAACATTTGAGCGGAATCAGTATTTGATCGTACTCAAAATGTGAACGCAATCATATTTGATCGGACAGCTTCCATATTTCATAAATCATACCTAAACTAAGGCTGAACTGATTATCTACAATTACAATAACTACCACAATGATCACAATGTACGATATAGGGTTTTATTATGTACTTAATATTTCTTAGTAATTAATTAAGAGGATTTTAATAATGTTTTTAACCTTGTTGCCAAATTTTATATATTGAAGATTTTCAACCCTATACGGTACATGTTTATAGTTTTGCTCTTGATTCAAATTATTGGGGTATAAGTATTTATAAAAAAAAAATTTCTTATTTTATTTATAAAATTAAATATCGTATTATTTCTGTTTACATAAAATATTTATTTATAAAAGTAATTTTTTTTTTGAAAAACTGGGAAAAAAGAAAATTTACAAAATAATATTTAATAAAAAATATAGCATTTCGAACTGGTAACATTTTAAGAGTCCTACACTTTGAAGATGAATTATTAAGGTTGTTTATATTTGTAAGACTTTCAACAAAGACTTCTAGTACATTTTCAAAATTTAATGCTCCATCCATGAAAAATATTTACAAATATTTACTTTTCTCACTATTATTATTCTTATAAAACTATTTTTTCTATATAAAATAATTTAAAAAAATATATTTTTATTAATATCGGAATCAAAATATCGGAACTAGTTTTGCGGAACCAAAATATTAACCAGATAATTTACACTAAAGAACTTTTTCCTACCTCTTGAATAATTAGAAACTTTTTGGAATATACTAGAAACAAATATTCTATTCAAATACTAATAAGACACAACAGCTTTGTGGTAAATATCTGAATTATAATGACGACTATCTTATGATTATATAGTTAATACTTATCTTCATATTTATCAGGTGTGACTTTAATCTATCATTTACTATCTAATATAAATTCATATTCATCCTTTCATATTTCCAACATGAAGTTTAACAAAAATATACCTAGGTTTTGAGTCCTAAAAATTATCAATAAAATAAAAACTAAGAAAATAAATTTCTAATTTTTCATGTAATAAAGTATGGTTGCTATTTGTAATCGAAAGATTCATCAAAAAAATCTTTTCTTCAGAATCTAAAGATACTAAAACTCTTTAGATTTCAAAAATACAAAAAAAAAACTACGCTTGAATATCAGTTTCTCATAGTTGTTATTGTTATCTACTTTTAATGGAATAATAAAAAATTTTAATGGACAAAATGATATGTATCAAAAAACCTAAATATGTAATAGTCATTTCAAAAAAAATATATAGTGGAATTATGTAATAAAACTAAATTGGTTTAAATACAATGTAAATTGGAACTGATGCACTCAAAGATTAGAGCATAAAAATTAGATGATATCATTACATCGATATTATCATTAGGATTAAAAATTATATTAAAGATGACATTACTAAGTAAAAAATTTAATTTATCGAAATCAGTTTTAAGAAAATTAAAACAATAAGGATTACCATTATTATTATTATTATCATTACTATTACAATTACCATTCTCATAAGCAAAAGTTAAAGACAGTGGAGGATGGTAGGCATCCATAACAGACAGACATTGAGTATTTTCTATAACAATACAGTTTTGGATATCAGTTGTAAAAACCAGATCGAGTTGCCGATTTAAACTATTTTTAACATTACTAACTTTGAAAAGGCTACAATCAGATAAATTATCAATAAATGATGTTTCAATTAAAGAAGTTGCATTAGATGCGACGTAATATGGTTCATCTTCCGATTCAACCCAAACCAGCCTAGGAAAATCAGCAACAATCAACAGATCATCGCAATCATCCATAGTACAATACAAGAAATCGACAGCATTTAAGAAAAGTTGGTAACATTCAATGGGACTAACAGGATGAATATAACAATTTAAAACATCAATACTAAGACGACCAACATAAATTATAATAATTCAACATTAATAGTATTAATAGTATTGAAAAAAAAGTATCGAAATTAGAATGTACCGCAATAAGAACCCCACGCCCAGAAGAATTAAAACCATCTTTCCGAAAAACGCTAAAGTCTGAAGTAAAAAGTTCGTTGTCTTGAAAGGAATCAGTTATATTAGTCTCTGTTAAAGGCGACAACGTCAAAAGGAAGCATTTGCGATTTTAGAAATACTTTAGCCGCTTTAGTTTTAAGTCCAGTTACATTTTGATAATAAAGTGACAAGCATTTTAGTAGTTTGGGACCGAAACCGAAGTAGGTAAATCAATTATAGAACCAGGTGTTCTAGATGAAAAAAATTCCTTAATAAATATGCCGCTGGGCCACGAATCAGAACTAGTAGCACGGAAAAGAATTCTTCAGGAACGCTGATTTTAAACGACGCCACATGAGTATCTTGTTAACTAATTTTGCGGATTCTAATATGATCTATATTAATATTCATAAAATTACACTTTATAAAAAGCTGCTTCTGACGTAGTTCCTGGGTGGAACCGTGAACTAAGAATAATTTTTGGACGCGATACAACACGTAAAGTTGGAGCAGGTGATATTGGTCCTAAACGCAAAGAAGATTCTAATGAGGGTGGACAGGTAGTATTGGTATTAGAATTAACAATAAGTGCACTATTATTATTAGAATTAGTAACACCAATAGTATCTAGTGCAGAGTGGTTAAATAGTGCATTACTTGTGTAATGAATTACACAAGTCACTACACCTGTAAAGTTACTTCAAATTGAATTATTTTACTTCATTACTGGTACTGCCATACTTAAAAATATGGAGTACATAATTACCATATTGATACTTCGTAATTCATTACATCGAATACTTTAAAAGTAATGCACAATTTTACTGCATTCTAGTACTTCACTTTTTTTTGTGAATTACTTTGAAGTATTTTGAATTACTTGGTACTTCAATGAAGTACTTATAATTACTAACCTAGTTTTTGGTAATTCAATGAAGTACCGTGTATTACTTTATAATTCAATAAAGTATTTTGGACTGTGAAGTGATATAAAAAAGTTTTTTTTTTATTAAATTAAATAAAGGAAGTATTTTAAGATCATTTGAATAATTAAAAGGATCGTTGCAAATTACATCAAATTTTCTAAAACATTTAAGAAAACAACACGAACAAAACTATAAAGAATATAAAGAGCTCAAGAAAAAATGTGTTAAAGATGTGACTGCTATTAATGCAAATAAGTATCAACTTTTTGTTATGAAAATTGTTAAGTTTGTGGTAGAAATGTAGCTATCCAAAAAGGAGCAAATGCGTAATATATGCAACGAATTTACAATTGAAAGTTTTGCAGAAACTGATTTTAAATAATTAAAAGAATATTGTGCAATATTTAAGCCAATCTTTCAAATAAATTTTTTCAAGGCTAAAGTTTTACTTTCTATGGTTATTTATTACCATGTTTGGTAACATTAGGGTTCAAATTTAAAAAAAATGTTATCTCTTTATACAATAACATTGTTGAGGAATGAAGTGGAACAATTAAAAATATGCTTAACAAATCGATTTGTTAAATATTATAATTTATCTTCGGATAAATGATGCAATTGTTGCTCCAGTGTAGCGATATCAGAATTAAACTGGATAAAAGGCATTGCATCAAATAACGCCGCTGACCAACAAATTATTGACATAAGTGCAATTGTCTTTAGATATATTCAGCGTAATTCTAATATGAACAATGATAATTGTTGCAGCCCCGACTCAGAACATACAAAAAAAAAATCAATTTGGATAGCTTTTTCGATTTTAATGTAGAAGGTAATTTATGATATTAAAATTTAAGACTTTAATAAATTATTTGATTTTAGAAGAGGAAGACATCAATGATGTAAATCGAACTAATAATAGTTATGTACAATTTTCTGCAAATGAGGAATATAATTTGTATTTAGCTGACACCGCAAGAAATGTGGGTGTATTAAATAAGTATCATCAGTACCAGTTGAAATGCTATTTTTTTCTGCTGGACTAATAAATTCACCAATACTAGGTGCATTATCAGATGTAAATTTTGAAAAAAATGGTTCTGCTTAAAGTTAATGCAAAATTTTTAGATTAACCCTTTGGCGGACAAGGACGTGATATCACGTTATGGGGTGTTTTCTCGTGGGACATGACGTGATATCACGTCAATTTTCAAAACCGTAATAAAGCCAAGACGTGATATCACGTTTTCGTTTTCATATAGTTTATATTAGAATTCAATATATTGTGTCCCCTTAGAACACATATAAATAAAATTGGTGTCCCATTGGAAGTATTTTCAATGAATATTGTTTTGCGCCAAAATGTTTCGACATGAATGTTATTGAAAACGCCACGACGTTATATGCCGTCTTAGAACCATGTGAATTGCATCAGTAATGCAACAAGTGTCCTAGAAGTAACAAGTATTTTTTTTTGTGCGTGAAAAATTGTTTTACTTCAAAATTGTGAAAAATAAATATAATTGGTAAGTATATTATGGTAATTATAAAAAAAATATAATAATTAATTAATAATAAATTTAAATTTACAAATATAAATTATGGAATATATGTATATAAAAAAAATTTAGGAATGGACCAGTATGAAAAAGCAAAGGCACGAGTTTTAAAACTTTTCGAGGAAGTTGATGATGATTTACAAGAATCTGATATGTCTGAAGCTGATGCATTTAGTGCAGGAAGTTCAATAGATCCCAGTTATGTGCCAGAAGAAACTTCTGAAGAAGAAAATGATAATGAAGATGATGTTGATGAAAATATTCAAAATGATAGAGCTGTTGTTGTTGATGAAATAGTTTTAGTGCCGGCAGTAAATCACGGAATTGAGCAAATTGAAGATCGTGTGTGGACTGATGATACGGATGATGTTCCAGATTTCAATTTTGATCATACAAGTGCTGGACTTCAGATATGCATTGAAGATAATGCCACCCCCTTAGAAATTTTTGAAAAAGTTATTACCTCAGAATTATTGTCACTGTTGGTAGATTCAACTAATGAGTATGGGTCAAACTTATGTAATGTAGATAAACCAAAATTAAGATATTCCAGAATGGCAGTTTTTAATCCAGTTGATATGATTGAAATGAAGAAATTTTTGGGACTATGTTTTCTACAAGGCCAAATCAAAACACCGAAGATTAGGGATTTATTTTCATTTATTTTTATATTTTTTTTTTTTAAATGTGCTCTAAAATGAATTAGAAAATATATGCATATATTAAATCTTTTGAATATTCTAATTTATTTTTATAAAATAAAACCATAATAGTTTTTTAGATATTCGCTCTAGTTGCCTTTTTTGTGCCTAAAACAGATAGACGTGAATAAACGTCCTGCCCCATAAGGTGGAAATATGATTGGAAGCGACAAGGACGTCAATGGACGTTGACGTGTATAGAAGTCATGTCCACCCCCATCTTCAACCTAGCTCTAACAGGACTGGACGTTAATACACGTCCCTCCCCTCACATTAGTATTTCAATTTAGGACGAATCAGGACAATAATCCCATTATTATAGTGGCTTCGGTATAGTTCTACATGCTCTAGAACCAGAAATACCGCAAGTGTCCCCCTATAAACCTTCATAAAAATTTTGTGTCCGCCAAAGGGTTAATTTTAATAAAATCAAACATTACGATATAAAATATCAGAATTTATATTTTTATATGGTGGTATTTATATTCAAAAAAAAGTGAAGTACCGGAATGCAGTAAAATTGTGAATTACTTTTGAAGTATTCGATGTGATGAATTACGAAGTAAAAATAATGCAGTATATGACTGCAGTACTCAGTAATGATAATGCATTACAAAAATAAGGCAGTATTTAACAACTCTGATCTAGTGTAATATCCGAATTAGTAGTAATATAAGTTTCCGTGTTATTATTATCATTATTTTTTTTATTTTTGTATTTATTAGATTTTCCTGCCTTTTTTAATTTACCAGTAGCTCTATTTTTCTTACAATTGACCACACTATTAGTTGCAATTGCAGGTAATGTATCACTAGTAACATTTGTAATAACTGATATTGACAGCTGAGCGATAGCAATGTTGTTTTCACTCTGACCTAAGGCTGATAATTAATAACTCATCCATTAAGTTGTTATCAACAGAATTTTTTGTAATAATATTACGCGAAGTGTCGAACATAATTTGATCATTAAATTTCTCGGTAGATAACAATTGATCAGACTGATAATCAATAATAGACTTGGCCAAAAGTTCACAAACAGTTTTGCTAGTTGATAACAATTTAGTTTCGACGCGATCGAAATTAATAATAATTTCGTCGAAATGTGTATTTTGTATTGAATTCGTATTATTGAAATCAGTATAGACTATAGAGTTTACTATGTGATTTCAATATCGACTCAACGTTTGTATCGACTATTTTTTCAAAAATATTAAGTTTGACAGTATTATTATTAATGTTGTCACGAGCCAGCGAGTAATTTTGAGAGTTGGTAAAAATTTCACGTTGTATTAAGTCTAATGTTTCTTTAAAGTTATCTATAAATGACAAATCAATGTAATCAAGTTTTGAAAACAATTTGAGAATCTTCGGAAAATTCTTCGCATTACCAAATAAAACTCGATTCATAATCTGAGTATTAGAGTTAATATTGTTACTAATATTTTCCACTTCACCACTCAAATTATTAACGTGCTTTTGAAGTAATTCGAATTTTCGTTGGTAGTTAAAAGAAAATTCGCAATTATTTTCGACGATACTCTTAATAGTTGTTAAACCAGATGAAAAATCGTCCATTAATAAACTTTTTGCAGGATTGCAATTTTTGCATAATGGCGGTATTAAAAATGCAGCAAATGACCGATTCCATATTTTAAAAAAAATTAATAAAATTTAAATTTTAGAAATTAGGTCAGGTCAAATAGTAGTTAGTCGGTCAAAAGAAAAAATAATTTCGGAAAAGTGACTTTGAACCGTTAAAATAGAAATAAAGCAAGAATAAAATAACTACTCACAATTTTTTTTGACAAATACCACCATATAATATTAAATTAACAACAAAAAACAAAATAACAACAAAAAATAAATTCTCTTGAGAAATTTATATCTAGTTAAGATAATACCGTAACACTAACGTCACTATAAATAATAAGAAATTCTTTTTTTATACTTATTTGATTTTACTTACATATGTAAAAAATAATTTAATCAAATTAAATATTATATTAAAAATTATATTTATTTTTATATTTATTTAAATTATTAGAATTTAAAAAATTAAAAAATTATATCAATAAATATCACCAAAAAGAAAATTATTCAAATTAAATTAAACCAAGAAAAAAAATAACATGTAATAAGTAAAAAAAATTACAAATCACAAAACACAACAGACTCGGTAAAGATCTACAAGAGAATTGCCCTACAATATGAAGTTGAAATTAGTACTCCAGTGTCCAGTGTATGAAAGCTTATTTTAAATATTTTATTATTATGTATATACATATAATAATTTATTGTTTAAAATTGTTATAATGTTATGAAAACTCCAACACATTCGTTAGGGAATAGGAATATAACATATCCTGGAGAGATTAAAATAACAAATATGTATACTCCTCGAACTTCACAAAGCGCTGTAAAATTATTAAAAAACTCTTTATTATGAGGACTCGGAGAATAAAGAAATAGAAGCAATAAGTGGTCGTCAAAAAACGAAAATTACGAACTTACATTATCTTGTAGCAAAATTCAGGGAAAAATATGGAATATTCACCATGAGCTTATAATTATGTAAGATCTACATTAGAAAATAAATTACCACATCCTCGAGCCTAGCCACATCAATAAATGGCCACATCCGCGAAAATAATTGCCACATCAACCATTAGCAAATGTTTTTTTCGGCCATATGTTCCAGAGATTTTATATTGAAATAAACATTATTATTATTATTATTATTATTATTATTATATATTATAGGGTGGATGGAATAATAATCCAACAATCCAACAATTTCACAATTTACATCAGTTAATAACGACTATTACTGCACAGCGAAATTAAAGCTACTGCTAGCGGAAATTGTAGCTTAAAACTGTACAACTTGTTCTTTACTGACTGTTTCAAGTGATGTAATTAATAAAACAAGTAATATACATATATTTGCTGCAGATTTCCATGGTAATAAAAACTTTATTTTTTATAATATTCATTTTATTGGATTATTTTTTAGATTTAGCTGAAGATGACGAGATACCGTTATCCGCCATAAGCACAATTGGGCATAAAAAAGCTGTATTATATATTGCACGATGTGTTGAAAGGAAAGTATGGAAAAATATTCATTGTATTGAATGCATTAGGCTCTCAATGAAAGAGAGTGTGAAAAATCAATTATTATTAATTTAAAATATTTGATACGTCTTTTTTATATGAAAATCACGTTGGTTAGAATAAGGCAGTACGTAAGTATTATATTTTTGAATCGTATTTGTCGAATCGCCAGCGGAGTTCCGAAAACGCCATGCTTTTTGTGACACGCAAAATTCCTAGCAAAAACTGAATTGTGAACTGCATTTTTAGAAGAGATTTTTGTAGGGAAATATTTTTGACGTTATTTTAGATACGTTGAAATAAGAAATACTTTTTATTTGAATTTTGATATTGAATTTATAGGTAAATTTTAATTTTTGTTAATAAATAATATATTTAAATAAAGTAGTATCCAGATTAAATATGGATAAAAAGGGATATTATGGAAGTAGAAGTATATAGAGAAATTAAAATTATTTATAGCAGTGCCAAAAGTAGTCGTTTGGATTTGGATATAGAATCTGTGGCACCGATTGAAAATATAAAATCTGTACCTTCTACCAATAATTGTGAAATTGAAAATATTGAATACAATGAAAATATAATAGATTTCGGAACTGATGAACATAGTTATATTAATGATAATTTATGCAGTGATGAAGAAAGTGATAATTTCTCAGATATTAGTGCCCAACTTAATGAATTCTAAATTAAAAATATTGCGAGTGATATTGCAGAATGGTGTGTCCAATATAATATCACTAATGAGGCAGCAAATGATCTATTAAAAGTTTTGCAGAAATATTATCCTAAACTACCGAAGGATATTAGAACGTTAAAATTATTCCCATATTGGAGTAAAACATATAATATTGAATTTTTTTTGGAATGCAACCAATCTAAAGAATGCGAAATTGTTATTGACATTGGGATTGATGGAGTTCCTTTAGCCAAAAGCTCTAACAATCAGCTATGGCCTATCCTTGGCAATTTTGTGTCACTCAATAATATTTTCGTTATGGGTATATTTCATGGCAACAAAAACCCATTTTCTACTGACATTTTTCTTACGCCTTTCATTGATGAAATGAAAGAAATACAAAAAATGGAATTATTTTCAAAAACAAGAAACTGGAAGTAAATGTAACAGCATTATTTGTGATGCAGCACGGTCATATTTACTAGGTAAATTTAATAAAAAAATTAAATTTTTCATACGTGATAATTCAACTAATATATTTTTTAGGTGTAAAATCCCACTCAGGGTATCTCAGCTGTACAAAGTGTATGTACAATCAAAGGAATTTACAAAGATCACTGAGTTTGCTTTCCTGGAATTCATAATAATATTGCTAGAACAGGTGATGATTTCAGATTAAATACTCACATAGAACATCATGTGCGATCAAATGTGTTATTGAATTCATTAAAAATTTCCTATTGATTATATGAATTGTATGTTGCTCGGTGTAGCACGACAAATACTTCAACGTTTACTAAAAAGAAGAAAGCGTACATTTTCATTAAAAAAAACTCTATTACCTACAGCAATAAATGAAAAATTAATTGAATACCGAAAATGTATGCCGAATGAATTTATTAGAAAACAAAGATCATTTGAAGAATTAGATAATTGGAAAGCGACTAAATTTAAAATGTTTCTTTCGGATACAGGAGTAAATTCTTTTAAAGGAATTTTTGAAGAGAAATATTATAATATTTATTTGTTATTAGTTTGCAGCATCCGCATATTAATCATCCACAAGATTGCTACGATAATAATCAATGTGCTGAGGAATTAATTAAAGAATTTGTGGAACAGTTTTGTGTTTTGTACGGCGTAGAAAATGTATCCTACAACTACAACGTACATAGTCTACTTCACCTACCTAACGATGTCAGAAATTATGGACATCTTAATCGATACAGCGCCTTTAAATATGAAAATTTCATGCAGCAGTTGAAGAGCGGATTTGCTATAGAGCAAATTATTAACAGATTAAGCAAAAAAGAACAGTTTCAAAACATTCAAACTAAAGTACTATATACTGAGTTATTTTCACTGTCCGTTACATATCCAAATAATTTTTGTATGGTTGGAAAAAAAATACTTAAGATAGCATAGATTAAAAATAATATTGTAAAAGGGCATTTATTGTCAAATTTAGAAAACTTTGTCGAATATCCCTTTTCATCCATTAATGTTGGAATATACAGTTGAGGCATAGAATCATATATGTAGAATAAAAAGTTTTAAGACTTTCAACAGGAAACAAATTGGTTTATTTTACATTACAACATTTATAATTTTTTTTTTAAAGGAATGTCTAAACAAGATTCTGATGACGAAACGCAGTTAATTGTACATGAAGATAAGATAAATATTTTATAAAATAAATATAGAGTAGCCAACCAAAATATTTATTTTTATTGTAGATCAATCTGTATACGAAGAAAGTGAAAAAAAATTATATAAATTTCTTAACAATTAGTGATGGAAATTATCCGACTGTAAGCACACAACTGCCGCAATCGCAAAAAAAAAATTATTACAAACCAAAACCATTGTCAACTTCAACAGCGTCAACTTCCAGAAATACAAAAACAAAAATGGATAAATATACAAACACAGAAATTGACGAATGTGGTTACAACCCACATGTACTAAAAGAATTAAAATTCCTTAGTAAAAAGTGATAACGGAGTTGATAAAGCTATGGTTAGGTTTTTTTATTTATATTTTATAAAATAAATGATCAAAACATAGAAAAGTATATTGGAGGTTGCTTAAAAAAAGCTATGCTTCCTGATGAAAAAGCTAATAATTTTTCATGATTTTGGAAAATTGGAAAATATACCCGTAAAATTATAAATTAAAAAAAAAACCACCAGGCAGCAATACACAAAATTGATCATATTTTTGGGGTTATAGAGATATTCATAAACATATAAAACATTAATTAGAAATATACACAAAATATATTTCTTTTATTGTACCAAATAAAAATATAAATTGGATTTATAAAATAATATTTTATTTTAAAATTGTTATAAAGATAATTATTCATAGGACATCCATAAGAAAGTCGAGTTCAGAACAATATTTTATTTTGCTAATGCTTACTAGATTTTTAATTTCAAATCACAGTGTTGTATACGTATCGTATACGTATGTTTGTATTTGAGGTGTTTGCCTTAAAACCCTAGAACTAACTGCTTTTCTAGATGTACTTATATTTCTATTGTTGGAATAGCTTGAGTTGACTAGAAAAATATTGATTTCACTTCTAAAATTTGCCATTAATATTTCATAAAATAATTATTAGTACAATCTAGAGGTTGTGATCGAGAATTCTCAATTCTCGATTTCTCGAGAATTCTCAACTGTTTACAATTTCTCGATTCTCGAGAATTTCAATTTATTTTCTCGAGAAATAAAAAATTATAAGAATGTTTTTAAATCTAAGCAGACTGAATTCAAAATTATGGAACTACAGTTTTTTTATGAAATATTTTTTTCTACATTGATATGGTGTAGTAGTTATTATATCGTTAAACGTAAAATATTTATTTTTTAAAAAAAATCTAGGAAGTAGGCTTGTTGTATTGTAAAAACTTTATGCATTTTTGGTAGGTTGTTCAGTCATTTCTGGTTACTCATTCATTTCATACATATTCATACATATTGTAAGTTTAAAAATTAAAGTGCAATTATCATTTATTTCTTTTTAAAGTGAGGTGAGATTATATTTTATATTTTGTTAAGCTGTTAATCAATCAAATGTAAGTACATTTAGAATATAATATTTTGCGGACTATTTTTTAACTTAGACACAATTTAATAATACATTTTTAATATCGATTTTTTAGCCATAAAATGGAACAGACACGTTACGAAAATTGTTGGCAACATTTTAAAAAAAAACTTGGTGATAAGGATACAGCTATTTGCAATTTGTGTAAAAAATCCATATCATGCAAAGCATCGCAAACGACTGGACTTCATCGCCATTTAACTGGTCATCATAGCATGAAGAGGATTGCTAAAGATGACTGTGCAGCTGCAGGCACATCAAAATCAAATTCAACGCTGGACAAATTTCTGACTATCACCAATGCAAATAATGATCTTGAAACATTGGAAGAAATTGTGGCTAAATTAGCAGCCAAAGATGGTTTCAGTATTTTGGGAATAACTAAAAGCGAGTTCATTCGTAAAAGTATTAAAAAACAGGGATTTTCTTTACCACAGCAGCCGTCAGATATCATGAATTTGGTATATAAGTATTATTGCTTAGTGAAAGGCAAACTAGTTCTTAGAATTAAAACGCTAAAAGAACAGAATATGAAATTTAGTTTGTCCATTGATGAATGGACCAGCTTTAAAAACCGACGATACATGAACGTCCACCTATACTTTGGAGCTTTGGATTCAGTTAATTTAGGATTAATCCCAATAACAGGAAGCTGCCCAGCTGAAAAAATTATAGAAATGATGAACTCAAAATTGGAATCGTTTGGTATCTGTTTTTCCAAAGATATTGTAGCCACTACATCAGATGGTGCGAGCGTTATGGTGAAATATGGAAAATTATCACCTGCTCATCTACAAATGTGCTACAATCACGCTATCCATTTGGCGATTATGTCGGTTTTATATGCATCTAAAACAACAAATAATGAGGCCAGCGATGACGAAAATTCCAATTGTACCTCAAACGAAGATGAACAGGAAGATAATTTTTTGGGTATAGAAGATAATCAGATAGATTCAATTTCTCCAAATCGGTTGATATTGATAATAAATCCCCATATAAATATACGTGACACTATTCAGAAGATTCGAAAAGTGGTTAAACTTTTCAGGAAATCACCGGCGAGAAATAGTGTTTTACAAAATCACGTAAAAGCCGCAAAGCAAAAGGAGCTAGCCCTCTTATTGGATTGTGAGACTAGGTGGAATACCTTAGAGTCAATGGTAGAACGATTTCTTCGTATAATTGATCCTATAAAAAAGTCTTTAGAAGATCTTAATATGGATTATCTTTTGATCAATGATGATATTACTAACGCCAGAAATATTTTGGATGTTTTGCAACCTGTCCGAATAGCAATAGAGGCATTAAGTCGTAATGATACTACCCTATTGACAGCAGAAGGAGTCCTAAAATTTCTTTTTCAAGCGCTAGAAAAAAATCATTCCGTTTTAGCTTTAAAATTAAAAGATCGTATAGGAAAGAGACGGGATAAATCATTAGTGTCTCTTTTGAAATTTTTACAGGATCCATCCTCTCTGGAAAATGTGGAAGATGAATTTTTCAGCATGACCAGCAAAAATGAAATCACCAAATCAGCTAAAAACTTGATGGTAAGGCTTTTCCCTGCACCACTTCATGAATCACGTGGTAATGAAAATTTGGCAGAGCATGCAGAAATAATGGAAATTGAAGATTCAGAATTCGAACCGAATGATATGAACCAGCAGGATACGCACATTACTAATGAAGAAATTCTGAAAAATCAGCTGGAAAATTTCATTCGTGAAAGCAACAAGAGTTCTCAGATATTAGATACAGACTTTAAAACATTGTCGAGAGAAATTAATATATTTTACTAACAATAAAACCAACTTCAACACAAAACGAAAGGAATTTCTCAATTGCGGGAAATTTTGTTTCGAAGAAAAGAACAAGTTTGTCAGATAGATCTATTGATAGTCTCTGCATTTTATATAATGGATTTCGTTTTCTTGTTTTGTTAAAAATAAATATTATTTTAATAAATAAATATAGTTAAAGTTAACTTTTATTAAATATTATATATTACAAATTATAGCATTGATATTTTTTGAATTATTTTTATTTATTTTTACATTAAAATTACAAAAATGTAATGCATATATAAAAATTTTAAATAAAATATAATGAATTTAGTTTTCTTTTTTGGTAAAAATAAATATTGTTTTAATAAATAAATATTGTTAACAATACTATCTAATTTTTTTTAATTATCAGAATAAATTTCTCGATAATTCTCGAGAATTCTCGAGACAAGCGATTTGGGTTTCTCGATTTCTCGAGAAGTTTAATTTATCGAGAAATCACAACCTCTAGTACAATCCAGGGGTGCGCAAAAGGTCGGTCGCGATTTATTGGTAAGCGAAATACTTTTTAGTAGATCTTAAGCTTTTTTTGCATTTTTTTATTGATTTTACAATGATAATTGTATTTTTTTTTTTTTTCAAAAGAACTTAAATATCACTGAGCGCGAAACTAAAGTTACAAAATTAATTAAAAAAAAAATTCTCATGTAATGATGAATCAAACATAACTTTTCATATGATTATGTATGTGATATTTGTATATGTTTCCAATCAATAACAAAATATCAAATTATTAGCTGTTATATTAATTTTCATATTATAGTATGCCATGATTTATTTGAAATTGTAGTTAACTATTTTGAGTAAACATTACATTATATTATTTGGTTTCAGTTATTATTTAATTTTGATCAGTGATGTTGAAGTTCTATGTGATCCTGAATGCAGGGGAAAATTAATCTCAAAAATTGGTGTAGGGATAAAAGTACAGATTTTTAATTATTGTTCAAAAATAAGGATTTTTATAAAAATATAGCGATTAATGAAAAAATTAACAAAAACTGTTAAAATTTGCAAAACAAATATGCCATTTACAACTTTACATGTTGTAAGTTCAATGATTCGATATTTTTAATTGTAGCGATATATTTGGAAATGTTGTTTCCAAAAATGTTGTTTTTTATGTACAGATAATGAAAATTTATCTGTACATAAATTTAGTTTTCTAGGATTTATTAAATAGAACATTTTAGTTTTGGGTTTTTCTTGTTATTTTTTTTAAAACAATTAATAACAGTAAAATGTGAAGTATAGTATATTAAGTTGATAGTAAATAGTATGACGAAGAGAAGCTGTATATTTGGTAATTTGATAAAAAAATAGGAAAAATAATATGTAAAATTAAAAATAAATAAAGGTAACAAATTGTTTATTTTAATAATGTAATAATACAAATTCAAACGAAATTTAATTTTAAAATATTGTATGCATGGATAATTCATTAGGTTCCGATTTTATGAAAGTCGCAATGATATTTCAAAAATAAAAATGGCTTGTATTATGATTTATTTAAATGCAAATGCTCATTGAGTTTGTTTTTATTCTTTTTAATTATTTTCTTTTATTTTATGAAAACTTAAAGATAATATTCTCTTAAATTTTACAGAAAATAAACACAGTTCAATAAAATTAGTATGAATTTGATAATTATAAAATTGTTTTATTCACAGTTTATTAAAATTCCTTAACTGTGAATTGGTAATAAGGTTAATGTTAACTCATAATATAATAAAACACAGTTAATTTGTATATTTGTTCAAAATTGAAAAAATATAGATAATTAAAGACACTGTTATTTTTTACTCATTTTTTATTGTTATAGGTATTTATCTTAAATAATTAATAAAATTGAATATGAGACGACTTAAAATTGTTAAATTATTATATTTTATTAATTTTGTTTTTATATTTATCAAATTTTATTAACATAAATATATAAGAAATAAAAACACGTCTAAACATAACGAAGATTCCACAGTGTGTGTATATTAACTATAGATTATAATTTTAACAGACCGACAAATACGGACGACGGACTCAATTAAAGTATTTTAATTTTACTTTTTAATATATTCAGTAATGCTTAATTGCATTATTGAATATTATATTTTAATAATAAAATTGGCCAATTTTACAAAATTAATTGTATTATCAAAATTTATTTTTAATTAACATCTGGTTTGATTTTCAACACAAGTAAATAATCTGCTTGAACTTGAACTTAGCATAAAAGTAGTAGTATATGGGGCGCTTGAGTATGGGAACCAAATTGCGTGGGTGCGTGGGAGGTGTGATTTTTAATGTGTTTTTAATGGGTGTTAATGGGTGTTGTTAATGGGTGTTGTTAATGGGTGTTGTTAATGGGTGTTGTTAATGGGTGTTGTTAATGGGGGTGTGCGGCGCGCGCCGCTTTTTTTGGTTCTCTTCTTTGTGTTCTTCTTTCTCGTGTCATGGTTGAGTGGATATTGTGTATATGCCTTTTCGCTTGAATGATTTTGGTTTTCTTCTTTGTCCTCGTGTCATGGTTGAGTGGATATTGTGTATATGCCTTTTCGCTTGAATGATTTTGGTTTTCTTCTTTGTCCTCTTCTTTCTCGTGGATATTGTGCCTGCGGTTGAGTGGATGCTGCTGGTATGGAATTTTTTTTTAAAAAAGAAAAAGTGTACTTTTGAGATTTGAACTGGGGAACGTGGTGTTTTATAAGTCTGCGCTCTACCTACTGAGCTACCGACTTGTTGGAAAATCTGCATCTTATTGCTATTATGAACGTGAAAAATAGAATTGATGGTTTTTAAAAAAAACATTTTGGTTCCAACTGGATTTGAACCGTGAATGTTTCTATTTTGCTAAATAAGAAATGTTTGGACATGATTGCACATATATTTATATATCGAAACATGTTTACTCTTGTTAAATCAAAAATGTACACTTGATAAATATATATTTTTGGAGTTAATATATAAGTTTTATTTATAGTTTTTACTCAGTGTGTGTAATGTTGTTGACTACCGTGGATATAGAAGTAATTTCTACTTTTTTAAAAGAATATAAACTGTTACTCGATATTGAAAATATAAAAAAATTAGAAAATCTTGAGGAGAAACTGAAATTATTAAATGAAAGCGGAGTAAAAAAATCACAATTTGGTCTACATTATAATTCTTGTATTTGGTCTGATGATAAGTCAACATCAGGGCCTGATACATGTATTTGTGTATCAATAACCTTTAGATATAGAGAAGTGTTAAAAGTAATAAGAAATTTTAAAAATCTGCTGTATAGAATGCAAAATTTAAGTTTATGAACATGTTACCATTTATACACCCTTTCACCATGATTATAGCAGGGCCTTCGGGATGTGGAAAAACAACTTTTGTTTGTAATTTAATACTACGACATATGGAATTAATCAAACCGAACATAACCAAAATAATCTGGTGCAATCCAGAATTAGGCGCTGTACCTGGAAATTTGCCTTTTGAAAACATTGAATTTTTAAGTAATATACCAGAGCAAATTACTAATGAAAATAATGACAACATTTTAGTGGTGTTGGACGATTTAATGCTCGAGACATATAATAAACAAGTATGCGAGTTATTTACAAAGGGGTCACACCACAAAAATTTATCAATCATTTTATTAATACAAAATATTTTTCACCAAGGTAAATACTGTCGTGATATATCGTTAAATGCTAAATACTTGGTTTTATTTAAAAATCCGCGTGACAAATCTCAGATCGCACCTTTAGCGCGTCAAATTTTTCCAGAAAAAACAAGAGAATTTATGAGAGTATATAATGAAGCTACGTCAGCACCTCACGGTTATATCGTGTTAGACTTAACACAGAACATCAATGAATTATACCGTATACGAAATAATATATTTGAAAAAAATTACTGTGTTTGCTATTGCACATCAAATGATTTAAACAACATAGTTTACTGTGAAAAATATGAAACGATTGAAAAGAAACCAACATATATTACATCTTTTAAAAAAATCTAACAAAAAACTGCGTAATAGTGTATTAAAGACATGTGATGATGATGTTATAAAGGCAATAATTGAAATTGCAATTAATACTTTAAACGGGAATAACCAAGCTCCGAAAAAAATTATTTCATTTTTAAAAAAACATAAAAATACAATTCGCTGCTTAGCCAGTACTAAAAAAAGTTTGAAAGCAAAACGACGAATACTTATTCAAAAAGGAGGCTTTTTACCTGTTTTAATTGGAACAGTGTTATCAGGAATTATTGGAAAATTAATAAGTGATTATCAGTCAAAAAATGAATAATATGCAGCGTATGATAGTTATACCACCCGAAGTTTTTTTAAAATTTAAAAAATTATTGCATGATGAAAATAACATACATATTTTAAATCAAAATATGGAAAAGCTTTTACATAATAAAGCTCTAAATCCTATTCAGAAATGGTACATGTTAAGACAAAACTTAATAAAATATAATAATCAAAAAAGAACAACACCTACTGATTATGTTAAAAAAAACCATTTTACTACAACAGGTAAAAATGTTGAAACCCAAACTAAATTTAAATTACAGAAAGACAAAGAAACACAATACGAATCTGAAATACAACAACAAAAAGATTTTGACAATATTAAACAAGATGATGATGATGTTTTTTACTTTGATCCCGTAAAAGAACAACAACGACAACCACAGTCACAAATACATTTTGAAGATAGTGATGTAGATATGGAATTTGGAATGGATGATGACGATGCAGCTGACCTTGCTTTTACACAAGCATTACCCAATGAACGTTTAAGCAGAAGATTATCTTCAACACCAAATGTGAGAATGTATGAAACAAATACAGGTGATATTATTTCAGTTGCACTACCTGATAAATCACCTACACAATCGCCTATAAATACAAGACAACGTCTGCATACAATTGGTTCATATATAAGACCTAGCATTTTATCAAAATATCCTGAGGAGCGAAATGTAAATAAACGAAAACAATTACCAATAAATAAATCACCACCTAAACAATACAAGTCGAATTTTACACCACCTCTTTGGACTTCTTATAAATAAGACACAAAATTAAAATATATGGCACTAGCAACTATGAATTCAAGAGATGATTTTTACATCACGTTATTTAGTAATGATTCAATTAATTTTTTTCCTGATAATACACTCTCAACTTTTGAAAATAGAATACCAACACATTTAGATTTAACTAAAGCTGATTGGAAGGTTGGTCTTTCGGAAATTTATGTTAACGACTATCTACAAACAGATACTTATGAAAAAGTAAAATCAGCTACTATTTCACTAGGTACCCATGAGGTTACCGTAGGTAGAAATAGAGAAATAGTTAAAAAACGTATGGGATATACATTTTACCATGACGATGATTCAAGATTTAAGTTTGATGATTGGAAATCAAATTTTTTACCAACACTTATTAACAATATCACACCATTGGGCGAATATACGCGCGCTGAAGTTTTACAAGAATTTTATAATGAAGTGCTTGTCACATTATTAGACGACACCACCTATAAGGGTACTTACACTCCCGTTACCGCAGCTAATCAACTTAAAATGATACGTTTAGCAAGATCTTTTAACAAAGAAAGTTTTTTTTTAAAACCAAATTTTGAATATACTATACCAACTTTGATAAAAGAACTCTTTCAGCAAAAACAAAATATACATTTACTGAAAAGCACAATAGTGGATTTGTTTAAAATTGCTTTTCAATCATATGATGATCAAAAAAGAGGTATGATGCTAGTATATACCGATATAATTCAACCGGAAATTTTTGGAAATAACAAAATACGAGCTTTGCGTGCAGTAAATATTGATAATTGTAGAAGACAAAACAATATAGAGTTTAAAAATATACAATATGTTCCGCTAGCAAAAAATAATTTTGAGACCATAGGCATTAATATTTCCGATCAGTACGGTAAGAAAATTGATTTTGTACCAAATTTCTATCCAACAAAAATTGTTTTACATTTTAAGAGATTTTAATAAAAAAAAAGTATATAAATAAAACTGTTTCATAAGACTTTGTTATCGTTTTATTCAAACATGCACAGCGAATACATTAAATACTACCAATCTCAGGCTGGTGGTAATATAAATGAAATAGGACCACTATTACAATCATATCAACGAATTCAACGAGGTCGTGGTCTTGGAAATTTATTTGCAAGTTTATTTCGTTATCTTAAACCTTCATTGGTCACAGGTTTAAATTTACTTAAAGACGAGGCTTTAAAAACTGGCGCCAATATTTTGTCTGATATAGCGTCAGGAGCGAATCCAAAAGAAGTATTTCAAGATCAAGCTAAAGCAGGTATAAAAAATTTAAGAACTTCAGCAATAAACCAATTACATTCAATGTATGGTAGTGGTAGAAAAAGAAAACGTGTTAGTAAAAAATTAGCACAGATAAAAAGAAAACGTAAAACTATAAAAAGACACGTAAAATCAAAATTATATTCAATTAGTAAAAGGCGTCGCATAGGAAAGATAAAAAATAAAAAAAAACAGCGTGTTTTAGACATTTTTAATTAAAATGGTTGTTGAATGTATGAAATCAGAACTGGATCTTTTTACCGTGCCACCTATACAAACAAGTATTTTACGCTCTGAAGAGGTTGTCTATAATCCATTAGCTTCGTTAGATGCTTCGCCTTCTACAATAGAGTTTGTCTCACTCGGTCATGGTGATACATACAGAGATTTATCTTCAACTTATATTAAATTTAAAGTTCAGATTTTAAAAAGTGATGGATCAAGATGGAATAATGATAAAACAGGCACAGGAGCTGATCTAAAAGTTGTACCACAACCAGGTGTGGTAAACAATTTATTACATTCAATGATTAAACAAGTAAATGTCACATTAAATGGAAAGAATGTAACACCTTCCGATTCGTTTTATCATTATAAAGCATATTTAGTTTCTTTATTAAGTTACGGCCAAGATGCTGGAAATACTCATTTGGAAGGATCGGGGTGGGAAATGGATAAGCCAAATGTTCATGATTATAATAACACTGGATCCAAAGCAAGACAAAAAAAATTTAATAATTCTAATATTGTAGAGCTAATGGGAAAATTACATGTAGATTTTTTCAACACGCCTACTTTACTATTAAACAATGTTGATGTGAGAATTTCATTAACATTAGAAAAACCAGATTTTTATTTATTTTGCGCTGATTCGGAAGAGAGTTTTTTAAAAATTCATGAAGCATCGCTATACATGAAGCACGTTACAGTCAATCCTAACATTTTGTTGGCTCATAATACTATTCTTGCAAAGACCAATGCAAAATATCACTTCAAAAGAGGCGAATTAAAGACATTTACAATACCAGCAAATACCTCAAACATTTCACTTGATAATGTATTTATTGGTCAGTTACCAAACACATTATTATTTTGTATGGTAAACAATGATAATTTTAATGGAAAACGATCAAAAAATCCATTTCTTTTTGATCACAATAATTTAACACAGTTTGTACTATACGTAAATGGTGTACAAATACCCAACTCACCAATTGAAACAGATTTTTCTTCACTATGTTGTAATACTAGAGCTTATTTAACATTGTTTAGAGGTACAGGAATACACCATTCTGACAAAGGTCATCAAATAACAAAAGAGCTTTTTGGAAAAGGCTATACAATATTAGCTTTTGATTTATCACCCGATGGTTCAGATAATGAAACATGTCAAAACCTGTTAAATCAAGGTACAGTAAGAATTGAGGCAAAATTAGGCAATTCATTATCATCAACATTAACATGCATTGTCTATGGTGAGTTTGATGCCTCATTAGAAATTGATAAAAATCGAAATGTTTACACAAATTTATAAATATAACCGACAAGAAATAATTTTTTTATTATGCCTGCGATCGTAAAAGGTGGTAGAACATGAAAAATAATAAATTACCATCATATGCCTTAGTGGACATATCTTTTGCCTGCGATAAATTAATTACTTTTGGGCATAAAGTAAGCATTGCAGGAATTGAAGAATCAAATAAATCAGTACACTACGAATACAAATATTTATACCCAACATCAAAAATAAATGCAGAACAACACAATTACATAACAAATGGTAATTTATACAACGATAATATAACTCAAGCTATAAATAAAAAATTAAACAAATTTGATGTGTTATTGGTTAATGGTAAAGACAAAAAAGAGTTTTTATTTCACTATGTAAAGTGTACAACCAAAATTTACGATATTTCAAACCTAACAGATCAGCATGAATACACAACAGATTGCAAAAATTCTTCGGACGAATAAATACACCAAAACTTGTTTTAGAGGCGTGTATGCTTTTAATCGTATACCAAAACATATAAAAAAGAAACCATTTTGTATTGTTGTAAATTCAGATCCAGACACAAAACCTGGCTTACATTGGTTTGCGTTAAATTTTCCAAAAGAAGGTTGTGCCGAATATTTTGATTCTTATGGAGATCAAACAATAAAAACAAATATTATAAAAAAAATCAATCAAAATTCAAGGCAGAAATGTTTTATAAAAAACAGAAAACGCATACAAGCAGACAATTCAACTGTATGTGGATATTATTGCTGTGTCTTTTTATATTTTCGATGTAGAGGAATATCGCTGCAGGAATTTTTAAAAAAATTTAGCTCTAAGAATTTTATTCGCAATGATAAGTTAATTTTTAAAAACTGGCGCCAATATTTTGTCTGATATAGCGTCAGGAGCGAATCCAAAAGAAGTATTTCAAGATCAAGCTAAAGCAGGTATAAAAAATTTAAGAACTTCAGCAATAAACCAATTACATTCAATGTATGGTAGTGGTAGAAAAAGAAAACGTGTTAGTAAAAAATTAGCACAGATAAAAAGAAAACGTAAAACTATAAAAAGACACGTAAAATCAAAATTATATTCAATTAGTAAAAGGCGTCGCATAGGAAAGATAAAAAATAAAAAAAAACAGCGTGTTTTAGACATTTTTAATTAAAATGGTTGTTGAATGTATGAAATCAGAACTGGATCTTTTTACCGTGCCACCTATACAAACAAGTATTTTACGCTCTGAAGAGGTTGTCTATAATCCATTAGCTTCGTTAGATGCTTCGCCTTCTACAATAGAGTTTGTCTCACTCGGTCATGGTGATACATACAGAGATTTATCTTCAACTTATATTAAATTTAAAGTTCAGATTTTAAAAAGTGATGGATCAAGATGGAATAATGATAAAACAGGCACAGGAGCTGATCTAAAAGTTGTACCACAACCAGGTGTGGTAAACAATTTATTACATTCAATGATTAAACAAGTAAATGTCACATTAAATGGAAAGAATGTAACACCTTCCGATTCGTTTTATCATTATAAAGCATATTTAGTTTCTTTATTAAGTTACGGCCAAGATGCTGGAAATACTCATTTGGAAGGATCGGGGTGGGAAATGGATAAGCCAAATGTTCATGATTATAATAACACTGGATCCAAAGCAAGACAAAAAAAATTTAATAATTCTAATATTGTAGAGCTAATGGGAAAATTACATGTAGATTTTTTCAACACGCCTACTTTACTATTAAACAATGTTGATGTGAGAATTTCATTAACATTAGAAAAACCAGATTTTTATTTATTTTGCGCTGATTCGGAAGAGAGTTTTTTAAAAATTCATGAAGCATCGCTATACATGAAGCACGTTACAGTCAATCCTAACATTTTGTTGGCTCATAATACTATTCTTGCAAAGACCAATGCAAAATATCACTTCAAAAGAGGCGAATTAAAGACATTTACAATACCAGCAAATACCTCAAACATTTCACTTGATAATGTATTTATTGGTCAGTTACCAAACACATTATTATTTTGTATGGTAAACAATGATAATTTTAATGGAAAACGATCAAAAAATCCATTTCTTTTTTATCACAATAATTTAACACAGTTTGTACTATACGTAAATGGTGTACAAATACCCAACTCACCAATTGAAACAGATTTTTCTTCACTATGTTGTAATACTAGAGCTTATTTAACATTGTTTAGAGGTACAGGAATACACCATTCTGACAAAGGTCATCAAATAACAAAAGAGCTTTTTGGAAAAGGCTATACAATATTAGCTTTTGATTTATCACCCGATGGTTCAGATAATGAAACATGTCAAAACCTGTTAAATCAAGGTACAGTAAGAATTGAGGCAAAATTAGGCAATTCATTATCATCAACATTAACATGCATTGTCTATGGTGAGTTTGATGCCTCATTAGAAATTGATAAAAATCGAAATGTTTACACAAATTTATAAATATAACCGACAAGAAATAATTTTTTTATTATGCCTGCGATCGTAAAAGGTGGTAGAACATGAAAAATAATAAATTACCATCATATGCCTTAGTGGACATATCTTTTGCCTGCGATAAATTAATTACTTTTGGGCATAAAGTAAGCATTGCAGGAATTGAAGAATCAAATAAATCAGTACACTACGAATACAAATATTTATACCCAACATCAAAAATAAATGCAGAACAACACAATTACATAACAAATGGTAATTTATACAACGATAATATAACTCAAGCTATAAATAAAAAATTAAACAAATTTGATGTGTTATTGGTTAATGGTAAAGACAAAAAAGAGTTTTTATTTCACTATGTAAAGTGTACAACCAAAATTTACGATATTTCAAACCTAACAGATCAGCATGAATACACAACAGATTGCAAAAATTCTTCGGACGAATAAATACACCAAAACTTGTTTTAGAGGCGTGTATGCTTTTAATCGTATACCAAAACATATAAAAAAGAAACCATTTTGTATTGTTGTAAATTCAGATCCAGACACAAAACCTGGCTTACATTGGTTTGCGTTAAATTTTCCAAAAGAAGGTTGTGCCGAATATTTTGATTCTTATGGAGATCAAACAATAAAAACAAATATTATAAAAAAAATCAATCAAAATTCAAGGCAGAAATGTTTTATAAAAAACAGAAAACGCATACAAGCAGACAATTCAACTGTATGTGGATATTATTGCTGTGTCTTTTTATATTTTCGATGTAGAGGAATATCGCTGCAGGAATTTTTAAAAAAATTTAGCTCTAAGAATTTTATTCGCAATGATAAGTTAATTTTAGAAATGTTTTATAAAATTTTCAAATTTTGATCTTATATGTATAATAATAAGGAAACATTTATAATTTTTTAAAGAAATGTCAATAAAAGAACTAAAAATCAAATCAAATATGTTTTTTTATTTATTTTTATTTTTCAGCACATAACAAAGGTATTTCTACAAAAAGTTTTGAAAAATTAAACGAAGTATTAAATTTGGGTAAAAACAAATGTTCTTGCATTAATTTTTTAACATTATAAATTTCACATTTTTTGTTATATTCAGACACATAATCTTTTACATATATTTCATTTATATAATTAAAATATGCATGACTGGTTATAAAATCCCTGATTTCGTTGACCTGCCTCCATTCCTTGTCGTCTAATAAAAATGTTAAATTATGAATTTCGTCATCATTGCAAATATTTTGCACAAACATAATCCAGAGACTATAACAAAATTTCATTGGTGATTTACCAAATTTGGAAATTACCACTATTGGTTTTAATGTAGTTGGATGAAAACCAGATGAAATTTTTGCTGTAAGCTCCTCGTTCAAAAAAAAATGATACGCAAGAAGTAAATTACCAGAATCTTTGCAATTAGGTGTTTCCATTTTGACAATAAAATTATAACTAATCAAAAATAACAAAAGAACCATATATTTTTCTTAAAAAATAATTTTATTGTATTTTAACATATACATGTACATATTAAAACAATTATTTAAAGCACATCTCTTTAAATTTTGTTGTTCTACGGAGTGCACTACACAAAATGTAGTGTAATGTTGTAATTCGGATAATTTAGGTAAAATAAGAGTTAGATCAGTAATTTTAGTTGTTTTTGGTAGATATTTAACAAGAATATCTTTTTTCTGTTTTCCCTTAACAAAAACATTAAAGTGTTCAAGATTTTTAAATATACATGGTAAAGTGTTATATTCTATAACGCCGCTTTCCCATTCCAGGCCGTTTATGTTATCTTTGTTGTATTCATTTTGCTGTAAAATGTCCTGCTTCAGTTCTTGTTTAGGGTATGGTGGTTTAAACAAATAAAACGTTGGTAATAAAGATCCCTGCTGTAGTGTAGCCATTTCTTTTATAAAAAATTGTCTTCCATTACCAACTACGAATTGAAAATCAACAAAAATTATTGTTTTCTGCATTTTAAATAACAACCTATAACTTTGAAAAAGCTTATATAACTGAGCTTAATTTAGTAATTCAGTTAGTTACAAACTGTCAATATGAGTAAAAAGTCAATTGTAAATGAGCTACATAAGCAGGTGAGAATAAATTTTAAGAGACGAAGTGTTAAACAAAAAGGAATTAATGACACCTGGCAGATTGATCTGGTAGAAATGATACCTTTTGCAAAATTTAACAGAGGTTATAAATATCTATTAACCGTAATTGACATTTTCACAAAATTTGCGTACGCTGAACCAGTTAAAACTAAAAGCGGTAAAGATGTAACAAATGCATTACAAAAGATTTTAGATAGAAGTAAAGTGACACCAAAAAATATACATTCAGATCAGGGAAAGGAATTTTTTAATTCACATTTTCAAAGTTTGATGAAAAAATTAAATATAAATCATTATCATACATATTCAAAGCTGAAAGCTTCAATTTGTGAACGTTATAATAAAACATTAAAGAACCATATGTGGAAACAATTTAGTATACAAGGTACTTATGCTTGGCTTTCAATTTTGGATAATATAATACATAAATACAACCATACATGGCATCGAACTATAAAAATGAAACCGTACCAAGTAACAAAGGAAAACGAACAACGTTTATTAAATACAATTTTCAATAAACCCAAATTATACATAAAACCAAAATTAAAACTCAATGACTTTGTACGTATTAGTAAAATGAAAGGAATTTTTCAAAAAGGTTACACACCCAATTGGTCAACAGAGATTTTTAAAATATCAAAAGTTAATTTAACAAACCCTGTAACATATTTTTTAATTGATTATAAAAAGCAACCCATTTTGGGTACTTTTTATGAATATGAATTACAAAAAACAAAATATCCTGATAGTTACCTTGTTGAAAAAATAATTCGACAAAAAGGAAATCAAGTTCTGGTTAAATGGCTTGGGTTTGATGACACACATAATTCATGGATTGACAAATACGATATTTTAAAATAAATATTCCATTTTATTTCTTAATATTGAAATTAAAATGTGCGAAAAAGAAATTACAAATTTTAATTATATGTAATTTATATTGATATTAACAATAATAAAAAATTGTATGTTTTAATTAATTTTTATTAATTTATTTATTTATTTTTATTTAACATTTTTTATAGCCGTAAGGTACAGAATTATAATCATCTAAAAATTTTCGTTTTTTAGATACAGGTTGGTACTTTTTAATTTCAGGAACAACAATTACATTATGTTCTTTAGTTCTACGGAACATATTTGATAAAATTTTAACTGGTTCTTCGTTTTCGTTACTTATTATCATATTTTTAATAATATCGAAATTTATTAATTGTAAATTTCTGTGATTTAAGCAGATACCTTTAACTTTACAGGTAGTTTTATAATTGTTTTCAAAAGTTGAAAAAACTTTAAAAGCATAATTTTTTGGTCCACCGCTTACAAATTCAGTTATATAGCTACCAGGTCCATAATCACCTTCTAGCTCATCCGTCATATCACCAACAAAATTTCCTGTAGGGGGGTTGTATAAATCTGGTTTACTGATATAAATAACTGAGTCTGTATCGTAATAAAGCACTCTGTTGTCAAGTTTTTCCAAATAACTGTACAATTTAATTCTTGCCTGAGCTGTGGTATACGCTGCTATGCAGACATTTGCAGTTAACAAACCATGACTCTCTTCATCAATAGGCTTCCAGTTGACTATTACAGTTTTTTCGTTAATCGGTTGTATGTTGTTTATTATTGTTAGAGGATCTGAAAACATTTCAAATAGCTCTTCTGGTTTATTTAAAATTGTTGTTTTCGGTAAATTTTCACGCTGTCCAAATTTTCCCCAAAATGAATTTAAGATTAATTTCGCTACTGATCTAAGACCGTTATTTTTTGTTATTGAGTTTATATCTAATTTAATATTTTCATTTTTTAAAAAATCTTCAATATATTTTAATTTATCTTCATCTGTTGAACAATCTGCTGGAAAACCTGAAGCAGATTGCTTCATTTTGATAAATCTGTTCATCATGTCTACAAAAAGACCATCAGAATCTTTAGTATACTGTTGAATTTTATACTCCCATATTTCATAAATTTCTAATATCTGATAATTTTTTTCTATTGCTTTATTAACTTCATCAATGACCCAAGTTCCTGTTAATGCTTTTTGGTCGTCATTGTGTGTGCATTCGCCAGTAAAAAATTCATCTGAACAACTATTACACAAGGTGAATATCAATTTGTTGTTCTGCTTTATAGGTAAAACTGGATGATATAAATTAATAGGTGGTAAAACTTTACATTTTATCAACCCATCAGTTTGCTGTAGAATAATATTTTTACATATATTATTTCCAACATGGAGTTTTGGATGACCTATTGGAAATTTACCATATTTACAAACCCACGGATATAAAGAACAAATATCGATGTATTTAATTTTTTCATTTGTTTGACATTTATAATATGTTCTTGTGTTACCTGTTCTACCTCCATAAAATGCATCTCTAGGGTTTAATGGTAATGAATTTAATATGGGGTGCGACTTTAAATATTTCATGTTTTTGTTTACTTCTAAATTTTTTCGAAACTTGCATTCCCACATTTCCAAAAGTTCATAACCACTAGATTTTAAATGCAGTGCTTTGCTAATAGTTGATTCATATCGTGTATTCAACGTTTCATTTGAGTTTTTATATAAAACATTATCACGATTGTATTTAAAACACCCAGGATGACCATGATAATAACAACCATAAAACTCAAAAATTTGATTGGTTTCCTTACAAAAGCCATCAACTTTAACACCCTGGATGATAATTTCTTTTCCATTTAAAGCATGTTGTATTTTTATATTTCTCTCTTTTTCTTCATGTAATAACCATTGTATCGCTATTTTTGATTGACCATTACTTTCATGATAATTATTTTTTGGTATAATGCTTATTGTATTAGGTTTCAAAAAATTGCGTCTAAAAACCAGATTACAAGTTGATGCTATCGTACATGCTTCAGTAAATGGACACACATTGCATTCATTTAACAACAGCTGACGAAATTTTAAGCAAGTCTCGGTTAAAATAATCACATCGTTTTGGCAGTATGAAACTAGTTCATTTTGCATATTAAAAATTTTATTTCTATTTTCATCATACCATTTTAAAAAAATCTCTCTTTCTGCACTTTTCATTGAATCACAATTGTAATATTTAATATCAGGTAATAATCCAATATATTCAGCATTTTCCAACGTGTTAAAAATGTGTGGGAAATAACCTTTTTTAGAAGTTGTTTGTAAATCAAATGCTTTTGGTAATTGTGAAAGTGCCATTGGAAAATAGTTTAAAGAGTCAATAAATTTTATATTTTTAAAAGACATCATCACAATTTTAGTCCCCTGCATTATTAATTGAGGTGTAATGTCTGTATTTACCAATATATTATGTAAAATAAATTGATGATCAAAAGATTTTCCGTTATGAGCAATAACGGTGACTTTTTTAAATTTCTTACTCATCAGAATAATTTCGTTTAAAAATTTATTTATTATATTTTCCTTATGAATAACTTCACGAAAACCACATTTTTGGCAGAAGTATAAATTATTTAAACTGATGCAAACATCACAACGTTTGCTATACACGCACAAATTTGGCTCGTGAAGTTTTATATCGCCTATATCATTTTTATTGATACATTTTTCTTGTCTCGTTTCTAAATCATAAAATATAAACAATATATCTTTTAATATCGGTACTCGTTTATCAAGCTTTATAAAGCATTCATGTTCTTTTAAAACGGTTGATTGGCATGTCTTACAAAAGTATTCACCACAATTGTGATTTTTGTTTTTCTCTACTTTATAAGTTTTTAGACACAAAAAGCAACGATTTATTGTGTTGCAGATATTTTTACTATTTGAGCTAGACGTCAAATGGTTATTATAACATAGCTGGTTTTTAAAATAGCGATTGCATATGTTACACATAAGTTTTGTACTATACTGTTTACAAAAAGGTGATAGTTGACAGCATAAACATTTTTTGATGCAGTTGTGGGAATTTTTGTGATTGTACGGCGTATTACAAAAGGTGCAGAAATAACTACAACAAAACGCTGCTGTTAATGAAGTTATTACATTAAAGTGATTTTCGTGGTACAGCAAATCTAATCTTTTTCCATCCTCATTTCCTTGAAACACAATTTCACGGCCTTTACAACCATATTTAAAAACAGTAATTTTGTAATCTGTTAAAAAAGCCTGAAATTTATTTAATTCTTCTATTCCGCCCCCTGCAGCAGGTATATTTATTTTTGCTTTTTTTAACATCTCTGAAGTTAGTTTAGTCTGCAATTTTTTAGTGTCTTTTCTTATTAGAGCTTTTTCTTTAACATTATCTATTACAGCCATAGCGACAACTAACGCTCTTGGTAAACATAAATTATCTGTATTATTTATTGTAATAATACCTCTACGTTTAATACATTCTTCATTAAATGTAAAATATTTTGAGGTTCTTCCATTTCCTTGTGGCATACGCACAGATGTTACAGTTAAGCAAAAATTATCTGTACTTAAGCCTTCAGATTTACTTTGGAAAACTTTACTTATCAGATTCCATAAATCTTTAGTGGATACTAAACTAGCTGCCCTAAAACTTATCCACCCCGGTCCTCGCTGTTCAAAACTATCCCCGCAAAAACTTATTCCGACCTGATCAGTAGGTAAAAGATCACGTGTTGAAACATATACCACTTCCTCAATGGCTGATTTAATCCAATTTATTGGATCTTTGTCTACAGGTATCTCGTTTATGGTAAATTCAACCCTTTTAGCACATAAATTAAAACGTTTGAGAAATATATCCGATTCACTTTTAATAGAAATTAACGACATTTTTACCCGACACAAAATTAACTGTTGTAAAGCTTGTAACAAACTAAAGTTTTAAGTCATGGTAGATGTTTTTATATAAAGATTTAATTAATATAAATCTTATCTTAAATATTTACATGCACAAAGATGCATTTTTGTAAAGTTGAATATTTCGTTTAATAAAAATTATTTTTCACATTCTCTGAACCATAACTAATAACTAAGAAATCAAAAATCAATTAAAAAAGGAACCAGAAAATATTATTTTTAAATTTTTGTATATTGTTAATTGTTTTATGTATATTGTTTTATATATATATATATATATATATATATATATAAATCTTATCTTAAATATTTACATGCACAAAGATGCATTTTTGTAAAATTGAATATTTCGTTTAATAAAAATTTTGGCAAATTTAAAATTATTTTTCACATTCTCTGAACCATAACTTTGATTAGTGCTTAGGTACAGTAAATATTTATATTACAAAATTAAAACTAAGAAATCAGAAAATCGATTAAATTAATGTACCAGAAAATATCAGCTTTAAATATTTTGTATGTATGTACATATATTTTATTCATAAATGTTCAGCATTTTTGAATTTGCTCTTCGGGGTACAGGAAATACTTAAATTTAAAAAAATAAGAATTGAATAAAATATTAAAATACTGTGAACCAATTTACCAATTTGATAAACCACAAAATTTTTTCATTAAATATTTATATTAAAATTTGTATAAATACAGTAAAATTTTATATATTGATATCAGTTGATTTGTAGTCTAAAGAAGTAACGTTTATCAAATCTTTAAAAATGGTAAGTATTTTTGAAATTTAATATTATTATTTTATATTATAATATTATATATATATTTTATATTTCTAGAGTTTCACGGATAATTTCGAGAAAAATGCAGCAGGAGACTCCAATACAAACTACACCAAATTAGACGATTTATTCCAAAATAAGGCGTATGTTGTTCACAAATTTAAATTTGTGAAAACGCCTTTTGGAAACCAGGTAGCCGTCAACATACAGGATATGGTATCGGAAAAATTATCCAGCGTCTTTTTACCACAAAGAATATCTGCTTCTATTACCTCAGAGGCAGAAATACAGGAGCTAAACAACAAAGGGTATTACCTAATCTTCAAAGGACGGGATCCAGCACGGAAAAATATGGCGATTATCAAATTTACAACCCATCTGGACTCTCAAAAACATTTTTAATTATAGAATATAATGTATTATAATCAAAATATTAATATTTACAAGTTTATAAATAAATATTTTGTTAAAAGATTCAAATTGTATTTTTTAGTTTTTTCTTTGGACTTTTTTGTTCTGTTGTTCTAACTCACACACACACACACAAAAAAAAGAAAAATACAATTCTCTCAATTTCGTTTTGCTTTTTTGTATATTTTTGTATAGTTTAGAATTTTTTGTCCGTTTGAAAATTTGTATATGTTTTGCGTTTGAAAAACAATTCAAAACTAATAATTAATTAATGTTTTAGAATTGCATTTGGAATAGCTGCTGTAATCTAATATATTTTTTTTAAAAAAAATGCATTTTATGAAATAAATGCAAGTTTGTGCTATTTTGATTATCATAAGTTTTTTAAAAAATAACAAGTAAGAAAAATATTATTGTCTGGATTTCTATCTTGAAATTTTATTACTTTATTAATAAATAACATTTGATAATTTTCGATCCAATTTTTTATAATTGTATTTTAGGTCATTGCGTAATTTGATTATGCTATTTTTAAATAAAAATAATTTCAATTATTTTGCAGTTTCATGAAAACTTTAAAATATTGTTTGAACTTTGTATTTGCAATTTAATTATGTACTTTGATAATAATCAATAAAAAAACAATCTAATTCTACAATATCATCACGTAGTTTTAGTTATGATATTTTAGAAATTAACAAACAATAGATTTTGCTCTAATTTTTACAATATTATTGTTATATATCAGGTCCAAAAATATGTGTAATTTGCCGTGTTCCATAAATCTATGTATATTGTAAATATGCAGGATTTGTATATCCCAACAATATAGTTTTAAAAATTGTTTATATATGTGCAATCATGTCCAAACATGAAAATATTTCTTATTAAAACATTCACGGTTCAAATCCAGTTGGAACCAAAATGTTTTTTAAACCATCAATTGTAAACGTTCATCTAAGCAATAAGATGCAGATTTTCCAACAAGTCGGTAGCTCAGTAGGTAGAGCGCAGACTTATAAAACACCACGTTCCCCAGTTCAAATCTCAAAAGTACACTTTTTCTTTTTTTAAAAAAAATTCCATACCAGCAGCATCCACTCAACCGCAGGCACAATATCCACGAGAAAGAAGAGGACAAAGAAGAAAACCAAAATCATTCAAGCGAAAAGGCATATACACAATATCCACTCAACCATGACACGAGGACAAAGAAGAAAACCAAAATCATTCAAGCGAAAAGGCATATACACAATATCCACTCAACCATGACACGAGAAAGAAGAACACAAAGAAGAGAACCAAAAAAAGCGGCGCGCGCCGCACACCCCCATTGATAACACCCATTAACAACACCCATTAACAACACCCATTAACAACACCCATTAACACCCATTAAAAATCACACCTCCCACGCACCCACGCAATTTGGTTCCCATACTCAAGCGCCCCATATACTACTCATAAACTTCAATACTGAAATTTACATTCCATATAGTATGTACTAATTTATAAAAGAAAAATATTTTAATGTCTCTAAATGTTTAAGAAATAAGTACTTCGCGCAACCGGAACAAAAAATATTTGATAACATCAAAATCACAAATGATAATTTGTCGTATAATGAAAATTTTGCTTTAATTATAGTTCACAGTCTTATTTAAGCAGTTATATGATAAGAATTATAATTTAGCAGAAGAGAATTTGTCATCAATAGGGCTAAGAACTGACGGTTTTTAACTTATTGTAAGCCAAATGATGAAATTGGATTATGAATGTTATTGATTAAAATCCGCCTGCAGATATCTGTGGATTTGCCTCCGCATGGTATTAGCAGATTATCTGATGGCTTTATGACAGTGTTTGTTAAAATGTGTTTAAAAAATTAAAGCATCTTTTTGTTTCTTTGACAAGATCATCAATTATGTATATATATTTTTTATAATAAATTGTCATGAGATTTTATAAGGTCAATTTATTTAACACTTGCGTTTTGCGTACTCCTACTACAGTCCTACATCATACACGACACATCACATTGCGCAGGAAAATTATAAATGATATATTGCTTTTCTAATTCAAAATAAGAATTTTCGCATTAGTTCAAAGAGCTAAAGTACAAATAAATAATTTATCGCAGTAGTTAGTCTCACCGCTTTTAAAAGTCGAATGCCATTGGTTACGCTAGTGGTAGGCATACACATACTCCAAGCGGCATCAGCTGTATTTTGACATTAATTTATTTACAAAAATATTGTGTTGTGTTTGTGTGTTGTGTTGAAAAATAAGTTTTTATTAATTATTAAAAATGCCGCAATTATAATAAATAGGTTTAATTTTATTCCCATTGAGGTTTGAATTTATATCCACTTCCCGATACAATATTTTTCCTTTCTTTATATGTATATTTTGCATACATTCTGGAACCGTAAATATATAAAAGTTTATTATATTCAATACGGAATTTTCATTTATTTCTTTACCAGGTTTACCTTCCAAACTTTAGTTTTTCTGGCTATATTTTTGTAGCACCGAATCTTTTTAGTATATAGATAATATCATTTCATTATTTTTAATTTGTTCAATTAATAATTCCTCAAAATCCATTTTAACAATTATTCAATTTAATTTTTTTTTAACTATTTTTAGATACTCTCGCATTTTTAGAATAACCTGCAAATTGAAATATAATTTCTATATATCTTGTTATAAAAATTAGTGATTATCTTACTGTTTTTATGTTGAATTGAATCAACGAAATAATTTAAGTTAATTAATTTGAGAAAATAAAATTTTCAAACAAATAATCAATAGTAACGGAAAGTCAAAGTTTCAATCCGGCATCGCGGCAAAAAGATGAAATTGAGCCTTCTTTGTTGCGATAGTGCGGCACCAGCTGCTTGGCTGCGGCGAGTTTGACTACATACATATATTTTCTAACATTTCAACTTTGATCCGGCGCGGCATGAACAGCGAGAGTAGCTGTAGCATAAAAAAAAAATGAAGCTTTTGCCTACATTCAGAGCCGTCTTATCCAATAGGCACTGTGCCTATGGTCTACGAAATTTTAGGTGGCCTACGAAGAAAAAATAATATACAAAAGTTTAGGTGGCCGACCAAGCAATTTTTTAAATAATATTCTTTTTTCGGCATTTTTCTTTGGAAAAATCTTCAATAATATCATCAAAACTCATATCACGAGTAAGATTACTCTCAATGCAAAGAACAGCCAAAGATGATAAGCGATCTTGATTCATTGTTGAACTGATATAATTTTTAATTTGTTTCAATTTGGAAAATTATCGATCTCCTTTTGCATTTGCTGCAATAATAGATAGATAAATTCGAAATGCAATATTGATATTTGAAAAACTTGTCAAGAATTTGTCTTGAATTTGTGATTTTATTAAATCTACTACAGATTTCTTATCTTTAAACATAGAAGAAAACATTATAAACTCATCAACAAATTCTAAATCTGATGAATATGTTTTAACTAAATCTTTAGCTTTACACCTAACTTCATCGTTGGATAAAGATTTATCTCCAATAAAACTGAAAGTATTGTATATTGTATTGTATGCTCCTCGTCGTTTTTTCATTTCGGTGAATAGTCTATCAACAATAGGGTAAAAAGAATGTATTCGAAACGTATCTCTCGTATTTTAAACTAAAATGTTCAGAAAATAAATCTGGCGTACTACGTTTTTTTAATACTACGATTATATGTTGTAATATGGCTATGGCCTACGAAAGGTTTAAGACGGCTCTGCCTACATTCCTACATATATAATCTATATATATATATATATATATATATATATATATATATATATATATATATATATATATATATATATATACACACAGTACAAGTGCGTTAATCCGAACGCAAATTTTGAATTTCAGTGTTCGGATTATCGCACAGAAAATGAAAAAAATTAAGTCTTGCACAGCAAATAAAAAGGTTCGATGTTATTTGCATTCATGAAGAAAAACGACAATAATTGAGTTGTATTTTAATACTAATTTTTATTTATATAATTTAAAATATTATTTCGGAGTATTCGTAGTTGTAAAATATTATCAACATTATATTTTTGTGGCTCCGCATAACAAATCAAATTGTCAATATTATTTAAAGCTGTTCGTGGTAAAATACTTGTTTTAGTTTCACTTAGTACAACAGTTGTATTAATGATGTTGGTAGATTCTCCGGATATTGAATTTAAATTATTTTCAACATCATTTTCGATATCTGAGTTTTCATTTTCTTCAGATATTTCTTGCCCTTGAACTATAGCCATTATTTCTAAATCAGAATAAAGGTCGTATTCCACTTCTTCAAGTGGATTATTTAACGATTGGATAATATCTTCGGTACTAATTACTTCCACATTATTTTGTACCCTATTCAAGTGGTTCGTTAGTTCTGTTAGTGAAATTATATCCTCATCATCCCAGAGTTCAACATCGTTATTGCATTTGTACAACTCTTTCCATGATTTTTTAATCACGCTTGTATTAGTATCAATCCAAGCGTTATGTAGCATGAAAACTGCATCTTCCATATTAATTTTTTTGATACGCTCATCCACATTTTCAGTCGCCAAAAGTTCATTAACTAATTGAATACGATATTTAGTTTTAATACACTGTATGACATTCTGATCCATGGGCTGGATTAGAGCAGTGGTATTTGGAGGTAAATATATAACTTTTATTAACCCATCATCACTTTGTAATTCATTTCCTTCATAATGTGACGGTGCATTGTCCAATACAAGAAGAGCGGTTGATGGGATGTCATGTTTTTTAGAAAAAGTTTTAACACTGGGAACAAATTCATTATCAAACCATTATTTGAATAGATATTTATTCATCCAACCTTTCTTAGATGACCTGTAATATATAGGTAGTTCAATGTTTTTAAATGGTCTGAGATTTTTCGATTTTCCCAATACTAACATCCTTAATTTATTGGAACCATCTGCATTGGAGCAAGGCATAAATGTTAGACGTTCTTTAGTTTTTTTTCTTCCTGGTGCCGACTTTTCCACTTGACTGACAAGTGTACTAATTTCGAATGATTTCCAAAATAAGGCTGACTCATCTGCATTATAAATTTGTGCTGCAGTAAGTCCTAGTTCTTCCACGATCACTTTAAATTTGGTTTTAAAAGGTTCAATAAATTCAGTATTATTTGACAACCTCTCTCCGCATATTTTTAATTTTCTAATACTAAACCTTTCTTTAAATCTTCTTAGCCATCCTTCACCGGCTTTTAAAGTTTTTTCAGAATACATCTGCGTTTGAAACCATTCTGCTTTTTTCAATAAAATTTGGTTTGTAACAGGAAAATGTACAGCACGTTTTTGCAGAAACCAGAGAAATAAAGCTTCTTCCAATTGAGGATTTTGGGCGTATTTAACAGTTTTACGTTTTTTTCCAAGTGAACTTCTGTCTTCTGTAAACTCTTTTATTTTCATTTCATTCCGCTTGATGTCAAAAACTCTTGTTTTACCGATTTGATATTTAGTTGCAATTGTCGAATACGGGATTTTGTTATTAATTTCTGTTAAAATTGTTAATTTCGTATTTAACGACAATGTTTTGTGATTTTTCTTCATAATAAAAAATAGTTCTGAATCGGAAATGTATATCAAAAAGCAAAATTTTGATTATGATAAAAGTAAATTTTTGAAATTAAAATTTAATATTACTTATGGCTTCCTTTAATTATTGTTAACGCGATATAATGTAAGTAGTTATTAGTTTTGAATTTATAACACGAAAAAAAATCCATGCGTTAATCCGAACGCTTGTTCGGATTAAAGCACGTTCGGATTAACGCACTTGTACTGTATATGTATATAGTTGTTAGAATCTTAATCATAAAACTGATAACAAACGCAGCTGTGAAATTTGTGTTTGTTATCTATATATAACATGCATATTGGTTAATTGCTGAATTTCGATGTTTACCAATCGATGTTTACCAAATGTGCAATGATAGTAATAACAATAAAATTCTAAATTCTGTGGCTAACTCATTTAATAATAAGTTGTTGTAAGTTATAAGTTAAATATTATTACAGGGTGGTTCCTGAGTAACCACATATATGTACATACACTTAACCCCCGATTTACACGGTACATTCGTTCCATAAAAGTACTGTGTAAATCTAAATCGTGTATGTAATGAAATTGTCGTGTAAATGAAGTTTTAAAATTTAATTTAAAATATTTTGTTTTGTTTTTTTCATATTAACAATATTTTCTTGATATAATTATTATATTTTAAAATTTTCAATTTTTTTTTCACATTGAAAACTGCCGTACAGTGGCATATGGCTAATGAAAGTAATCTTAAAATAATCTAGTCTTCTGAAATCGTAACCATACAAAAATCTTGCAATTTTTTTTAAAAATTGTTTCCATAGTTACACGGCTTACATTGCAAATGATTACCCAGTAAGCAAAAGCAATACTGACGGTAAAGAAATGAATATTATTTTTATCAATTATGTGAATTTGAACGTAAGAAATGTAAGAAACTATTTGAAATATAATTTGAACAATATTTAACATTTCTAAAAGCATTTTTATATTTTATCATTTAAAAACCAAAACAATTTTTTTTAAATTATATTATTTTATATATAATGTAAGAACTGACCATACTAAAATTTCATTTAGTATAATTGACATTTTATTTGTTTGTAATTTTTTTGATTATTAACATTAGTATTTTTTAAAATCAAATTAGTTTTTTAAATTGAAAATGTTCAATTTAAAAGACTAATTTGTTTTATAAAAAAACTAAATTGAACTTTAAAAAACTGTTTCCACTAAAATTTTATATTTAACCATTTAATTTTTCAAAAGGGAAAATTTAAAAGTTCAAAACGATTGAGCTTTAAAAAAGTTAAATTGAAAAATATATAGAAGAAAAAAAATGTTAAATTCATTATTTTATTCTCAACTTATATATGTACAGAACATAATCAAAATATTGGAAATACACCATTGCAAGAAACCAATAATATAAAACAAAACGAAATAAAATATTGTAACCGGAAATTTTGTTCATTCTTCCTGTTGCGTAATCCTTATGTTATTCTTGTGTAATCCTTAGGTTTCCTAATATGTTATATACTTTATTTATTAAATATTTAAAATTGTTATGGTGGACACTGATTTTTGTTTATATAAATAATTAGTTAATGGTAGAATATGTTTAAAATTTATCACAACACCAAAAATAACATTTACTAAGAATTAACTTATGAATTTTCTTATTTTTCACTGATTTTAAATCATTAAATATCACTATTTAAATACATTAAATTTATTAATAATTAAAATTAAATTTTACTAATATTATTTATTGCCGCCGCCGAATAAGTTAATAATGACGTTTTGCAAACCATATGGTCAGAACAATACATTAGAAAAAATACTGGAATGAAAGAATTTTAGTTTTGTAAATTTTTACAAAATTAATTCAAGTAAAAAGAAACGCTGTTATTGTTCTGTATATGTTATTTAAATTTAACAGTCTGTAAAATGTAGCGTGTAGGTAATGTAGTTTAATGTTAGGTATATTTATTAATTATGAATTTTGGGTGTAGGTGAAAATTCAAAATCGGTAATACTGAAGGAAATTATATAAATAGGAAATTTAGGAAATTTGAAGGGGTATGATTAAGGATAGTCAGAAATTAGATGTTGAAAAGAAGAGTTTAATTTTAGTATCGATATAGGGCAGAAGTTCTGTTAAGAACTTAAAATGAAGTTAAGAAAAATAATTTAATATGTAGTTAGTTTTTTTTTGTAAACTTAGATTTAAGTTTTAAAATAAAATATTATCATTATTAGTAAAATAAATTGATTATAAAAATCAATTGAACAATTTAAAAATTTAAAAATAAAAATATAGTGCTGGATCAATAAAAAACTTAAATTTAATTAAAAGCATTAGATTGTATCGGAGCCATACAAAAACAATCACAAAGTGTACATAGTATTATTATTATTAACTAATTAAATCTAATTTAATTAATTCACCAATAAAAAAAATAAAAATGATGATTAGTAATTGTATAATAAATAACACTCAAATTATACAATACTAACCATAAAAATTAAAACATTGAGCTTAGCATGAAATATTCAAAAATGCAAAGCTAAATTAAAATTATAATCTGATCACGATGAGATGACGCAACACCAGGAAAGATTACTCAAGGACAATTGAAGGAGAAGATCTAGTTTTTTTGTGTTAATTTTCTTTTGTAAAGTAATGTAAATTGTAAACCATAATTTTTAAAATATTCATAGCGATATCCTGTTGCAACTGGACCAGCTCAAACCAGGTAATTTATTTATTATGGTATTTTCATTTAAATTAGATTTTTTTTATTTAACGTAACGTAGCATATTTTTTTTTTGGCACAGTAGAGTAAAGTTTTTTTTGTACATTTTTTTTCATTAAATAATATGTCATTGAAATGACCTTTTTAAAAGAAAAAGTTTTTTTTGTTTCTATAATTATATAAATAAAAATATTAAATAAAAAATATTAAATAAATTAAAATTTATTATAATTTTTATAATTATTTATTTATAATGTCCCTTCATGTCCAAAAATTTAAATTTTATTAACATCATTTAAGGATATAATGATTGAATAAATCCTTTAAAGGACGCCAATCTCTCATACACACACACACGCACACCTTCGTCGTCATTAGTTGATTGTGTTTTTTTTTTGTTATATATTTATGATGTTATGTTTGTAATATAAAAATCATGTTGGTATTACTCAAGCCCACGCCCAACCTAGAGCTTAAAGCCCAGCTGAGAAGGAGGAACAGAGTAATACCATATTATCAAAGGTTTGGTGAATTTCCGTCGCGGTTGGTGATCGAACTTGGCGCCCAATTTTAAGAAAAATAAATAAATCACCAAACTTTTAAAAAGACCTCCCTTACAAATATTGTACCACCAAAACCATTTAAATTGGGGGTTACAATATTGTTTGTTATGTAAAAACTGGTAGAAAATAGGCAATTATTAAATTGTTTTACAAAATCATTTTCAGCTAGATATTTTTGCCGTTTTTGCACAATGCCCAGTAGTTCAACAAAATGATCAGCAAGTCAAAATTCAGAATTATTAAGAAATGAAGGTTCTTACAAAAAAATTTTGTAATGTATATATGTTGGTAATAATTTGTTTCTTAAATATTCGTGATTTTTAATTTATATAATTAAGATGCACATTACACCTTGTTTTAGAATATATTTACATCGATTTCTTTTCGATGCAACCATATTAAAATATGTATTTGATTTACATTTAATCAGTGTTGCAAAACGTTACGTGAAACGTAACACTATAACGGAATAACAAAATGATTTTGCACAATAGCGTTACGTAACGTTATAGAATTACCAATATCGTATCATAATGAAAAACATAACGCTAATTCTTTTATATTTCGTTACATTTATATTGTATCAGTAGAAAGAATATTTTCTATGCTCAAGTGGATTTTATCAGACAAGAGGAACCGAATTGACGAAACGTTGCTAGAAGATATTATTATATTATTAATATGTAATAATAAAAGCCAAATTTAACACTTTTCAATAACAATTATCTGTTTTTATTTTTTTATATACATATAACATATTTTAGAAATTTTTCAGATAGGCATTATAGATTATAACGTAACGAAATAACATAACGAAATTTGTTTTTTATCGTTATTTTAACGTTACTCATAACGTTTAAGAGTTTTCAATTCCGTTTCATAACGAAACCCGTAACGTTATGAAAAATAATTCCGTTTTGCAACACTGCATTTAATTATAAATCGATGTTAATTATATCATTTTTAGATTTAATTTGTATTCAAATAATTTCGATGCAGAGTTTTTATTTTAATATGATATAACATTATGAATGTTATATTTTAAGGAAATTGCAAGTTTTGTTTGCTATATTCTGAAAAAATCCTAATATCATAAATAGGCAGACGCCATATTTAAAAGTAATCAGATATTTATCATTATATAGCAATAAGAAACCTTTTAATAAATGTTCCTTCATTTTTAATCCGTTTCATAAACTTAATACTAAGTCTTTTATTAGAGACCCTTTTCAGAAAAGAGTTTTAAATACCTTACGATGAACCAGTTTTATTATTATTGGTGTTTGCAATTTATAAGATTCAATTTGTAATTTGCAATTGCATTATTTTATATTATTATATTTTATAATACATTAATTTGATAATTCATATATATATATATAATCGATGCTTTTTTATATATATTTTTATATTTAAAAATATTTGTTATAACACAATTAATTTGATAACAATAATTAATTTGTCTTAATTTGACAAAATAAATAAATATTCTGAAATTAGACGCACACTTTTGTCAATCTTATAACAAAATCAGTGAAGTGGTATTACTGAATTTCTACTCTGCGTTACTGGAATGTCTAATGTTATTTAAATGAAGAAAAAAAAAATGAAATAAGAAAGACAGTAAATAATGTTTCATATTTCATTTATTGAAAATAGAAAATTTCAATTTAAAAAATAACAACTATAAAAAATTAAAAAATTCAAGTACCCTACGTTACTTTTTAGTAATTTATTATTATAAAATATTTAATTTTGCTGTTACAGCAGGAACGTTTACTAAATTTTATATTACATTACCGTATAATATAAATATTTTTTGCACATTACTTCAATTAAAAAAAAAAACATCTTAAAACCAAATAAAAATAAAAATAAAGTCTTCGTGACTAGGGACAAAAAGTAACGTAGGGTAAATTAATAAAAAATTATGTATAAATAAAATTTTTAGTAATTGAAAATTAATAAATTATTTTTCACAGACATCAATTATGTTTTCAAGTTCATAAAACTTTTATATTTGGATTGGGTAAAATTTTAATGGTTTGATTAATTTTTATAATATGAGACATAATTTTCTTGAGTTTTAAATAGTTTATTTGTTTTATCTATAGATTTTAAAAACATGACTCGTACTTCATCTGACAACTCAATTCCCTATATTTCAGTACACCTGGATTTTCTGCAATTAGTTGATGCAGCTGCATCATACCTGCCAAGATAGGAATAAGTTTTGATAAAGAACTTCGCATAGCATCAATAACTTCAGGTTCAAAAGTAAATAACTTAATAGAAGTTACTTTCTGCACAAGGTCAAAATAATTGTTGGCATAAGCAAGATATTTTCCATGTGCGCCAATCCTATCTGCAATTCTTTTTAAAGTATACCACCAATTTCGTCAGCCGTTTCTTTACTATGTCCGGATTTAAAAAATGCCCATGTTTCACCACTTTTATATTGCTTTTCAAAAATTTTGTGGCTAAACAAATAAAAGTTCTGTTTTTTCCTGTATTGAGTACTGGGACCATCTGAAAAAAATGAAGTGTATATATTGCTAGTTTATTTTTTTGAATCATTTTAAGAACAGGGTCCAAGTAAGCCCAAATTTCACTCAGGCTGTGTTCATTACTATTATGCAGAATGAAATTGGATCATTTTCCAACAAATATATAATACCTATAAAATACATAAATTAGAAATAAGGAAAGAATTATTATTAAAATAAACAGATCTGTGTGAAGAGTTATTTGTTTCCTAGATACTCCGAAATGATGTGATTCACTAAAATCTATATGAATAGCCTCTGCATTATCGGTTGTAGCATAGGTGGTGCTCCCGATATGTACTTTAAATTAAAAAATTTTAAAATATCTATATGTAATCTTTAATTAAAATGTCCATATTATAAATCCATGGAATTGGGGGATGATTCCATTAAAGGAATTTGTTATAGATCTCCTACGGAAAAATACGGAAACTTAAATTTGAAAATGCCGAACATTTTTCAGTTAGTAAATTAAGTTTTTCGGTAAAAAATGTTTTCCCAAAATTACTTTACTTTCAGCAATGTACAATATTTTGTTCAGAAAAAACCCTCATTGTTTTACATTAGACGATAAGATTGTTTTTGGTCCACATTCATGAAGGTCGATGACATGAATAAATGTGCGGCGCTGCGTCCTTTACTTTAACTTGATTTAAATCAATTTATATTATTTATTGGTTCTTAAAATGCAATGTTTTGGTGTGTAACCTGTAAAGAGAAAAAAAAGTTGTAATCTAACTATATTCATTATTTGTTTTATTATTTTGTAAAACAAAAGAAAGCCATTATTTGGAGAAAGGTGAGACTCTATTACCTGTTATTTTCTGTTTTGTGAATGGAATTATTATGTTTATATTGAATGATATTTATTCTGCGCTCATTGTGATTATAATACGAATGTTAAATTTGTAGAATTTTAATTTTTAAATTAATTAAAACTTAATTATTTTTCTATGTAAATTTTTTATTTAACTAATATGTCAGTGCTGTGATCAAATTATGTAATGTTTCATATGTTTTCGCGAATAATATTTCTTAATAATTATGATTTATTTACGAATTATGTGAACCATTTATGTGTGTATATATTATTTTTATCTTCTTTATGATTGATTGTATTTCGGTAATATAACATATAACTCACATCCTTTTTTATGTTTTTGATGCTGTAGATATTGCAACAAGAAAAAAAAATATAAATCGCCAAATGAAATTAAAAAAACTACATATACATATGTTGTATATTATATATATATATATAATTAATTTGTATATTGTTTTTAATAAAATTATTTTAAAAAAAGAATCGATGCATGTAAATAATGTTCATTGAAATTTATATAATAGTAAAATTTCATTATTTAAAATCTTGTTTTCGTAGAAGGATCTCGTTTTGTTTAAAAAAACTAATTTCATTCTCATTAAAAATATCTTTTCGCACACTTAACATTAACATGACTAAGAACCAACGACGTTGACATGATAAACTCTTTCATTTCATGATTGTCCTTGAAAATATTTCCTTTTATATTCCATAGGCCCATATGTCGTGGTTGTGCGTTGTTGATTCCTATTTAATTAAATATTCATTTTCTACATTTAAAACTGTTCAAACTCAGCTTTTTGAAAAATGCTAATAAAACACCACGAAACTCATTTTTACAAATTATATGTTATAAAATCGTTTGTTTGCATTGACTTCTCGGTGAAAATGAGTGAGTTTTATTCTTTTCTGATTTTGATAGAAATTGTAATATTTTCATGAATTCCATTATGGAGCTACCTATTAAAAGATGTTATCCGGTCCGAAAAATTTAGAAGTGTCATTGGAAAGCTTTTTCAAAATCTCGAGAAACTACTGGATAATCTTTATTTTTACTATAAATTCTTTTTTTTTACCCTGCTTTTTTCTGTTCGAATGATAAAAAAATTCTAATAATTTTTATTTTTTATGTTTCACAACCAACTTGAAAAAAACTTGTTTGAGATAATCTCATTCACTCTGACCAAAAAACCCGGACTTGAAAATATGAATGTAATTATATTTTTTTCATTAAAAAAATCTGAAATAACTGAGCATATCTAAACTATGGTATTATTTGATTCATTCTGACCAAAAACTTGTATTGAAAGTTATTTGAAAGGTGAGGCCCTTTCAATTGAGATAGCTGGATAACAAGTTTTTCACTTTTCTTGTATTTACAGCTGAACCATTACTTTTGATATGTTAATTTTTAGAATCTGTAGATTTCCATAGACGATCCTTTTGATCATTGTTTCCTCTTAATCCTTTTATGTTTTTATAATCAAGATTTACTATATTTATTTGTGTGTGCAATAATAAAATTAATTTATACACTAACACACCATCGACTTTCAAGGACCAAATGTTTAGGAGCAATATTAACTTAATTGGTAAATTATTTCAAAAATAAAACACTAGAAATGTTTAATATATGTTATAAAAAGAATACTTTATTTTATCACTTGTAAAATTCATTAGTGTAAAATTCATTTAGACAAATTAATTTATGTTGCTAATCGCCCAACTGTTAGTCAATAGTGTGATTTGTTTTCAGACTTCTATATCCATAACTGCCAATGTTAGTGGTCCTATACAAAAAAGAAAATAGTAATAATCAATTAATGTATATATGTATTTTTATTGTAGAATAGATTATCTCTAAAAATCATTGCTTAATTAAATATTACTACTATAATGTCCCGATCTTTAATCGGGCTATTACAAAAAACCTAGTGATTGTTAATTATTAGATTATTGCTCTAAAAATTACTAATTACTTCTATATCCTGATCTCTTACAACACAATAAACCAGCATTGCTAAATAAAGATAGTCAAGGCATTGCTATAAATATGTGTTACAACTACATTAATCAGCATATTTGTGAATACTTATTAAGTATATCATTTCGGCCATTGTTTTAAATAATTATACTAAGTCCTGACTTCTTACTATACAAAATCAGTTAATCTATTCCTGAATATCGAGTCAGTGTTTACCATTCATTTGGTCATTGCTTTATATTATTGTCTTAACCTTTACTACTAAATTCACCAGGGAAATCCAATATTTATAGACTACTAGAAAATTCTGAATACAATCGTGTTGTTTACTGTACTAAATGGATTTTAATGCAATTTCGATATCGAAACCAAAATTGCTGTTAGTTTCTAAATGCGGAAAATTTATTAATTTAGAGTGCATTTATATTATAGCAAATTTTATAAGACTATACGACAGAAAATCGCATCAAATATTTTCAGTAATGTCTGATAATTTAAATACACTTTTTAAGGTTTATTGACTTTAATTAAATTATTTGTTAATTATTATTGCTTACATATCTATACTATAAAAGGCGTTACACTTTACCAGTAGAAATTTTTTTTTACTATACATAATAGTATAAAAATAAAGTCTGAAATTTAAATTTTATATATTTCATTGGTGAAGTACATAAAAGCTCATGACTGTACTGTGCGTTGCTTGTTTAGTTATATTTTACAAACTGTAACCAGAAATCTGTATTACAATGAATTTAATTAAAATTTAGCTACATATATTTTTGTTTTGTATTAATATCGGGTAAATTATAAAACTGTACACAATCAAAAAGTTCATTTTTAATTAAAGTTGTTAACAAGCAATTGACCTCTACTACAATTACGAAAAATTTTCAAACTATAATTTTATTTAATCAACTTTTACTATCTGTAGTTATTTAATGTTTTTTATTCACTAGGTTTATTAGCTTTATATATTTAAAAAAAAAAGTTTTTATTAAAATCATTTTTTATTCGTAATAATATAAAAAACTCATTTAATGGTAGAATAAAATAGAAGTAATTTTAAAAACAAAATATTAATTATATGTAAATTTTTTATTTTTAACTTAAAAGTTATGGTATTATATAAAACTGATAGTAGCGTTTAGCTACAGCGTTTAAACACCGAGCGTTCAAATAAATTAATTATAAATTGTACAATTTGAAATCAGTTACAAATTTATAAACCATAAAATTCTGGACTTACTTTCAGTATTAATTGCTAATACTCCGAGTCCATCGATTCGACACCACGAATTGTATATGAAATTTTCGAATCAATACTATTTGAAAACATAAGTATCAATTGATTGATTCTCTGCAATATTTCTCGTTAAAATGAATCCTTAAAATTCTTGTGTAAAACAATCTTCATTAACATCAATTGTATCAAAAATTATTGTAGCTTCGGATGTTAGAACATGAAAACATTTTCGGATACACGAAAACTGCAGATGTAAACTTAGCATTCTCGACAGAATCACGATTTTTTGCTATCACCTTTGTTACAGTTGTTCCAGCAAGTTTATTTTCTCCAATCCTAATTATTTTATTGTAATTCTCAAATAGTGCATTATTATCATTTGTAGTTTGTACATTGATTTTAACTTTAGCTGATGCTTGTTTTCTGACCGAATTTACTTGATCTATTGCTGATATATTAAGTGTATAAAATGCTTTTGTTTCGACATGTAATAATTTTTGTGTATACTATATACAGGATTTATACGAAACTCAACACTTTCATTATCACCAATCAAAATCATAGGCATTTGTGCATTCATCACGATCTGTAACTTGTTTAGTAGCAGAAAGTTTTACAATTAAATACCTGTGCATTATCATTAATATCAGCTAAATGTTCTGGAACAGTTTTATAACTTATTTGCTGTGGTAAATCTTTATCGAGACACATAATCTTAAATTATTGCCTGGTGGATATAAAATCACCTGAAATATGAAGAAGAATTTTGTTTTATTCAATATATTTTAATCTAATTTTCAAATTTGTTTGGTAAAAAGAAAAAAAATAATTTAACTAATCTTATATAGTACCCTTACTTTTATACAGGGTGTTTGGTAAATAGTTGACCGGTTATACGTTAAATGTTTTTCTAGGCGTTTTCTAGGCGATCAGGTGGCTTGTGGCAGCCCTACTGTGGTGGAGGTTTACCTGGATCATCCCCATCGTCAGGTCCACCACCACCTACTATCCTCACATACACATGAGCCGAGCCAAGCTAAAACCACCTACTATCCTCACATACATATGAGCCGAGCCAAGCTAAACCTGACCATGTACTTGCTCTTCTCTAGAATTCGAAGGGAATCCTTGTTGATGCTTACTAGGAAGTACTTGCCACGTTCCGTTCGAGCATCAACCTTCAACACTTTCCAGTCTTCTGCCTTTAGACAAAAATCACTGTCAAACATAACTACGAGTTATCTGCTCCCTCTAGTTAGCAGCTTTTTTTGGGGTAGACTCAAGATTTGGAAGTGCTGGTAATTTATTGACCACTATGTACATAAAATTGTTAAATGCAGTATGAAATAAATTTTCAAAATTAAATTGTAGATAACTCTTATCTACAATAAGGTCAAAGTTTATTCCCCTCAATATTATACTTAACAGAAGAAAAAATGATGATTAGGAAAAAATAAATAAAGTTACTTTACGATTTTTTTATGTACTAAATAGAAGTAAGATTAATTAATTTCTGTTCACAGATCTCAAATCACCTTAAAAGACATCCTATATATATTAAACACTATAGGAAAATACTGATGCTAATTAATTGAAACCATATACTACCGTATTCCGTATTTACTCTTTTTATGTCATAAGATATTTACTACTATCGAAGATGAAATGGAAGACATAAAAATGTTAAATGGAATAAATCTAATTGTTGTTGTTTTTTTTTTTTTGAAAAATAAATCCTTATACTTTTTTATATGTCCTTCATACTTTTAATGCTCAATTAATTTATTATTTATATAAAGCATAGGCATAGGTAAATAAAATGTGTTTTATAATATAAGTTAGTATATTAATATTTTTTATTCAATTTTATAGATATAATTAGAGGTATGATTAATAAATATTTTAATGACTACAAAATCAATTAACATCAGTTTTTATTGTCAATAGCAAATTTTTGTTTAACTGATATATTTTAAAAAAAAATTTATGTAATTTTAATAACAGTAGGGAAATTTTTTCAAAATTTAATGGAATCATTTCATAGAAAACACCGTCATGTAGTTTGGGTAATAAATAAAAATATGACTAATTAATTAGATATACCAAATCTTACTGGATTAAACACAACCGAATTAAACTTGGTCCACCTATTTAAAGTATAAAATTAATACATATCAGTGAGAATTACATAGTACTGGTTACACTACTGATTGTCGGAAATATATTTCAACTCGCAAAAACTCATTTAAATTTCATTCTTCATGTGACGTTTGTGGTATCTATGTATTATATTTCTAAATATCTTTTTCCCATAGCTTTTTTTCAAACTCAACAGATTTTACTAAAAAGCTTTTACAAATTACCGGATCAACTGTGATAATAACTTTTGCTTTATTCGCTTCATTTAAACGATGTAATCTCCACTTGTTGGATGTATTGAAAAATAATTATTATCATCCATAAAACTATCTATAGTTTACAATTTATACCTAAATCAGCATCCTCAGCCATTACATATAATATACTTTTATGTAATGACATTTCTTCGAGTATTGTTTTAATATATTCAGTTGGACAAAATAATGAACTTACAAATCATTACAATCTAATGCAGTGAATATTATAATAATTCTAGTTTCACATTCTGAAACATGTTCACCATTATGTTCTAATTATGCCCAAATAAAATCTGAAAAAGAAATAAGAAATTTTAAATTAGGAAATAAATTATAATTAATTATATGTAAAGAACAATTTTTTAAACAATTAAAAAAAAATATATAATGTTTTATAAAACAACCTCCAAAATACATTAAAAAAAAGTACCTGTCTACAAACAATAACAATTGTCTTGGTTTGCAGTAATATTGATTGCTTTTAATCTCAAATAAAATGAACTATTCATATTTTGGTTCGGTTTATGTGACCATTTGTAAGGTAGGTGAGACCTCACAATTAAAAACTCTCACAATGAAGTGTTGGATCCAGTCGTAAGGACTGCTTGCTACAGACTTGTTGACGCTACAGAATTGTAGTACGATTGCCTAGAGCCGAAACATTTTACTGAACAATATTACGTACCCTAAGGCTCAATTTAGGGTAATAAGAAGGAGGAAAGTGGATACGTAGAACAACCAATTTTTACTCTGTCCTAACAGTCATTTCAGCTAAAAGAACAAACACGAAATTTATACATTTTGACTTTAAAATCTTGTATTTCTTTCAAGTATATATTTGAAAATTATATAATTTTCTTCCATATATAATTATATAATTTTCTTCCATAAACCAGAGCTATAAGTAATATTGCATTTTAATGCTACTTAAAATCTATAAAATTTTCTATAAATTATCTTTAATAAAATATTATTAGAATTATACAACAACCAGCAATCATAAAACTTTTAACATAAATTTCCTGTTTTTATTACTTCCACAAAAACAATTATTAATATCCGGTTTACGTAAATACATAATACCAAAAATTAACATCAAAACATTACTTTGTATGAAATTTAAAACTGTTTTGAAATTAATGAATCAATACTCGTATGTTTAAGGGTGTATATAACATCTTAAGAGCTACTTCAGAAAATATATTTAAAGTCTAAATATTGACACACGTTTGCTTCTTATTCTTTGAAGCATTTACACCCTTCCGAGACCACAAGTTGATCATATTTCTTAAACGCAATATGAATATCCCCATAAAATTTTGCACAAATTATCTCATTTTACGTTTTTTTTTAAATGCGCGAAATAAAAACGACTAAAGAATAAAAAAGGTGTGAATTGATAAGAGCATATTTTTATATATAAAGTATAAGCGTTTTTGGTACCTTTCCCAATCAATCAATCGCTATGTCTTTAAGATAAAGGCTTCTTAAACATAAAAATTTTTAGAGAATGGGTAACAAAAAATAAAAACAATATTTAAAAAAAGAACTAGGCTCTTAGGAAACAATATTTTTTTTTTAATTTGATCACAAGATTTTTTTTTAATTTGATCGAAAAGCTCTGCCGCAAAAAAAAAAATACGCGTACGTAAAATTTTCTTGTGATCTACAACATCTTGTAGAACTCGTTAGATGTTAATGAGAGTTATTACACAGATGTATGCAAACTTTGTTTAAATACTCGACAACGATCTCTATTTTCAGTAGGTTCAAATTAGAATTTTCCTTTGAAACATGTTTTCTGCGGAATACATTGCAAAAAAAATTATATCTCAGATTTGGATAAAATTTGGCACACAGGCAGATTTGTGATTGTGCCTAACCATGTAGAGCTCTGAAGCGTTAGTGATTCCATGGTTACCTGGTTATAATTATATTACATACGTTCAATGGTCTACAATCATACAGTAATTTTATCCATCCGATTTCAATGAAATTCCACACACAGGTTAATTTTGTCATCTTCATCTAGCTCTAGTTCTAGTTGGTGCTTCTTCGACTTGGTAGCTTAGTGGCGTCATAATAAACTAGCACATAAGAAGGTTAGTTTCCGCAGTATAGTTGATTTACGTTCTAGACTAGAGAGTAAAGTAATTACACATGTTAGGTTTGTTGTAATCTATGTAGTTTGTGCCCAAATTTATGAGTTCATATTTTTCGAATTATATAAAATACATTTTAAAAAAATGTTTAAAAAGATATAAAATTTTTAACAAGGCAGTGTTTTTTGTATATAAACCAAAACCAGTAAAGAACCTAACTTCGAGTTATATACTCTCCTAGTTAGCATATTTTATTTAGACAAATCGCTTTTAAAAGTTTTTTTTTTGAAAACTAGACAAGTTAGTTTGCAAACCTGCTTCAAAAAAGCAAATATATATTTAAGTATGTAATGTAAAATATATGGACAATCTGAAGGTATATATAAATAAACCTTGATACTATTTTCCGTTTTATGAATTTTACAGAAATTCATGAATTTCCATCACTAAATAAATTAGATTGAGGTTTATTAGGATAGTTTAGAAGAGTACTCAAAACATAGTGTTTAATACGAAGAACAGTTTGATATTCAACTAAAACCAGTACTTTGTAGCTAAAACAAAATATATAGCAAAAATAATAAGCTGTTTTCGAAATAACGTTCACTGCACACGGTGTAGGAAATAATCTACGAGTACATGATGCTTATATAAAGTCTCTAATTTCGAATTAAATATATACACTTATTTATATTTCCACAGTAAATGTTACTTCCATAATATTCGTTATACGCAAGATACTTCTACTATCTGGCAACCTACCATATTCAATTTCAATTATAAAATATTTTTTCAATTAAAATATATATTGAAATTCTATATAATTTTCCTTCCCCAACTAATACCGTCAAATCAGAGATAAAAAACAACACTTTTTGAGAAAATTAGCATACAATTTAGTAGTATGTATATAACCTTTCTAATTCATTAAGATTGTTCATTATCTTGTCACCATCAAATAAATAATGTAAATATTTGAACAAAAAAGCAGGGCTGGAAACTGGTTTTTCGAAACCGAAACCAAAACAACAAAAACCATAAAACCTCAAAAAATTAATGAAACTAAAATCGAAACCTAAATCATGATGTAAAAATTAACGAAACCAAAAGCGAAACCCTAACCATGATTTAAAAATTTATAGAACTAAAACGAAAACGAAAACCCAAACTTACAATTAAATCGTTGAAAATATTATGAAAATTTGAAAATACAGGTTAGTTAGTTAAACGTTAAACATTTAAAAAAAATTTACCGGGAATAGATTTTTTTGCATTTTTTCTTGACAGTTTTATAAAACCAGAACCAAAACCAAATCCTAATTTTTATAACACTAAAACCAAAACCATGATTTAAAAACGTATAAAACCTATACCAAAACCAAAACCAAATGTTATCACCCAGAGAAACCAAAAACCAAACCATGCTGAAATACATATGGTTTGTTTACAGCCCTTCAAAAAAGCACTATTTTAGTTTGACAATCTTCAGTTTTGTTGATAGACTAAATTTGATTTGTTTTGTCGACAAGAACAAACTATTAGTTGAGTCCTTATATCATAAAAAAATGCTACATATATAAAAAATCCTCAAAATAATGCAGTGACATTCCTAAATTCATTATATACAATACCCAATACGAAATAAATATATTAACAAAAGCCATGTATTTATTCGTAATTTACAAAAGCACGTAATATTGAAATCGTGATATGAATATCAAAGATTTTATACAGAGGTTTATTCACCAACCTTTAATAGATTTGTTGTGTGTGTGTGTGTGTGTAGTTTTTTTATGATATTAGCAAAATATAGAATTAACATAAAAAAGAAAAAACTTAGAAAATTATTATGATGCATTAAGTTCGAAATGGAATTAACGGCGCAACAAGCATCATAAAAACAGAAGAAATTATATTGCAAAAGTTTTTATATAATACATAATTCGATGGAAAATTGAGAATTCAAATTTATGCATTTCTTTACTGCTTTTAAAAAGTTATTTATATGATATCAGAAAAGAAAAACTAAAAATAAAAGTTAATATATTTACAATAAGATTAGAGTTGTAGTTGTAAGTTGTAGTGCAATATGTAATGCAAATTAATTATACAATACGCATACAAAATACAAAGCCGCTTTATCAGTTGCTCTTCGCAAAATTCTGTGTAAAACCAATAAAAGCTATTTAAACAATATGTTCGGTCTATTTAATTAAATAATTTAGGATTGTTATAATATGGAAATAGAAGTGTAGTATTTTTTTTGTAGTTTTAAATAAATATTTTTATTTTTATTTCCGATAGCTGAATAATATTAGTATATTTCTAAATTTTTTTAAAATTTTATAGAATAATGTAGAAGAAAATTCTATAAAGAATTTCTTAGCCACCTAGTGAGCGAAATGTATAATAATGCTGATTTTTAAATCTACTAGTACTTGTATACTTTTTTACTAATCTATAAGATATTTTTAATGAACATTTACTATATTAAATGAGATTAGTTTAGATTGGGTAGGATTATAAACGTGTATCAGTCCCGCGAGTCTATATATAGAACATCATGTCCCACATTAAATATCATTTTTATATTGAAATATTAAACTATTTGCTGAAACTATTAAAACCGCAACTTTATTTGATTCTTCATCAGTTTTACTATGTGTCACATTTAAAAATGTTTTCTTACGTTTTACGGGCGGACGGAAAAGTTCGATTCTCAAAAAAGGGATAGTTTTATTGGACAAAAAAAAATATTATCAATTATTCTCCTGTTGCTTTGCTACGGAGTATCAAAAACGTTTAGGCGAAAAAATTATAATTTACAATATATTTTTAATTTATTTCTATATAAAATTATACTCTTATTAATTTTACAATACTTATATGAATTCAATTAAAAATTTCTAAATTTTACAGAAATACTTATAAATAATTATATACTAAATATTCCGAATTCCCATCATTTATACCGCACACATTTAATTTAAATATCTCATTTATATGAAGATCAGAAATTAAAAAATATTGAAAATAATTCAATAAAAATTTAAATGATAATTTTAATTATTTTGCAACTTTTTATAAAAAATGTCGTTTTTATTGGTTTTTTATAGGTCACTTTTTATTATCGATATATTTTAAAGAAATAAAGTAAAAAATTTAAAAGAATTATACTTTCTCATTAAATAAGAATCATATGAAATATTTATTGTAATAATTTTCGGTTAGCAGATATTTTTGACATTTTTCGTTCATCTGCCTAAGTACAAGTAAGGACATTTCTTTTGAATCGCTTTTGAGCGAAGGGAGATATAATATAAAGTTCTAAGTTTATTATCATTATATTGCTTTATTTAGACTTAATCGTGTTCACACACGATACACTCAAGATTCAATATAAATGTTTACAAATTTTTATAAGGATCCGATAACATTAAAATCTGTGAAAATGTTTCAAATTTTGCCTGCAAACAAGACATTCTTTCTTTAATTAGGAATTGGTAAGTAAAAATTATCCAATATTTTTTTTCTTTTCTCTTAATCAGAAAATAGATACACAATATAAGAATAATTATTAAATATCTCAGATACGATTAAGGTTTTATAATTACTATTTCAAATTTCTTGTTCCCTAACGACTTCAATTTATTTCAAAAAATATTTTTCATTTAATAATTCGGGAGGGAGTAAAAAAAATAATTTTCATTATATATTTGATATTTTTTATCCCTATTTATGCTAATAAATAAATACAATTATCGTGATTTTCTTTTACAGATAATTTAACATCAATTTATCATTAATTTTCGTAATTTATTTTACAATTTATAATTGTAGATAATTTGTTAAAATACTTTTGTTATCGCACTTATATTTGAATTTTGAATGAATTCCATTTTCTCAATTTCTGTGAAGAAAAAAAACCTAAGAGAAAATCAATAAGTAAAATTTTTTCAATAACTATAAAGTTTCAAACTGATATTTACTTTAAATTATTAAAGAAAGACTATATTGGTTCATGGAGGATATAATTTCGATGCTACTAAATAGCTTTTTAAATTGTTCAGTATAAATTAAATAAATAAAAATGTATCTATTATTATGCTCAGCCATACACAAAATCTATATTTAATAAATCATTGAACTATTTTCTTACATATTCGTGAATACAAAGATTTCCATTAGTTATACTGGATATTTCTTTGTTATGACTTTAAGACCTACTCTATAACATAATAATTGATGACAACAAACCGAAAAAAACACCTATTATTGTTTATTGCCATAATATAAAAACTAAAGTTTTTGGTACTGTAACGAAAGATAGATTGCTTATATTATGTAAATGGTGTTCAAAATTTAGGTATCATTTTAATTTTAATAAAAAAATACTTTTAAATATATTTTTATTTTAATTTATTACAAATAGGTTCCGGTTAATAATGAAAAATTATGTCGGCCCCCCCTACTGGCTCGGCAGGCTTCCAATCTTTTACTAAAATTCTGAATCACGTTGTTGAAAAAACTGTTGTCAATAGTTGAAATCTGCTCGATAATGTTGTTTTTAAGCTCTTGAATTGTTGTGGGATTATTGCTGTACACTTTCGATTTCAGAAAACCCCACAAAAAAAAAATCTAAGATAATCCTTGGATTCTCTTCACCCCAAATGCGGCAATTTATCAACCATCAGCTTGATGGCATGATTTGTTGGAGCATTTTCTCTACCAAATTTTGTTCGAAATTTGCTAATTACATATTGAAAACTTTTACCATTTTCAAAAAATGATTTAATAACAAAAACATGTTAATCATTCGTGTATTAACTAACCGGAATGTATTTAGAACATAATATTTTAATTTTAGGATATTTTCAAATAAGTTATGTTCTCAATAACTTTAATTTATCAAGAATTTTAATTGGAAACGTTAGTTAGGAAATGAAGAATAATCCTTGTTAAAACCTCTCAGAGTTGTTTCTCCAAAATCTATATTTAATCTAATTTTTTAAAGTATGCTGAGTTCCACCCTATATTATTAAGTGCTATAGTATATTCATCACTACATTAATAATTTAACAAACTCTATTATATCACAAATTCGAAAATTCGAGATATAAATTTATGGAAGTGGAAATGAGACTTTTATCTCACACGAATAAATTTATAAAAAAATTATTAAATTGTAATTAAATTAATTTTTATTATGTTGATGAAGTTTAATTAAAATAAAAAAAAAATGTATATAATTTGATTTATTTGCCTGCTTTAGAACCAGGGTAATATTATACAGAATTCCAAACCATGTCATGATTTTAATTCAAACTAAAAATCAGAACTCTAGGTAAAAACTGAGCAGACATTAGGCGTAAAGCCGTGTTAAATGCCACTATAGATATAGTCAATACCATGTAGCTATCTATACTATCCTAATTCTATGGAAATTCTATGAATTTCAAATTTGACTGTATAATATTTAATCAGAAGATATTTTTGTAGGGTTCATTAAATGATATATCAAATTTGGAAAATCTATCTTCCACTTGCAGTATTTAAATAGTAAGCTATTTTATTATACCCACTAACTTTCACATTATAAATTATATAATGGTCAAAAAGGTCGCCCTCACCAATTAAACTTTTATCTTGTTATTTTATTCAGAAACGCTTATTTAAAAAAGTTTTAAAACAATTAATGAAATTATGTACATTAATAATCACAAGCAAATCGATTTTTCTATTTTACGCAATAATACGTAAATAGTTAAGTTAATCCGATAAAAATATGCTGTCTATGCTGATAAAAATAATATTTCACTATTAAAAGTCATTAGCTTGCTGAAAAACATTAGTTTCTTCAGTATAAATAAACTTATAATTCGGAATCGATATAAAAGTAGAAAGGACGAAATGCAATAAAGTGGCATTTGCAGGAAAACAATATTATTAGAAATATGAAATCTAAGCTCAAGTCTGAGCTGTCGCATACTTATACTGAAAGAAATAGTGTTAATAAGAAAAGATTATAAAACATATTGATGATTTAGCAGCATGTGTTTAGCTTATGTGCTAAATAGTGTCATCATAACACTAAAATATCATACAACAAAAATAAATCTCGTGAACTTGTAATGCGATTTAACAAAAAACTCAACTCAACACGTTCTACAAGTCACCCTGCAGCACAAATTTAGCCATGGCCGCCTCAACGAAGTATCGTAACATTTTATACCAATTTGGATCCATTCATTTTATATGGATTCCGAACAATAAGTTTCTTTGTAGCGAAGAAACATTTAATTGCAACAAGCTAATGGATTTTTTAATAGCGAGACAATTGTTTTCAGCAAATGGTCACAACCGTTTTTCCCAGTCTGAAAATAAGAAATACATATTGCAAAAGTTTATTACTTGTACTCATTTAAATCTGAGTCAACCGGTAAGACCGGCAGGAGTTGAACCAGTAACCACATCCATAATTATGTTATTTCAAAATATTATTTTAATTTTACTTTCTGTTTGGAGCATTTATCCGGCAACACTGAACACTTGACATCTTACAAGTGTTTCAGAGAAGATGTTATAATACTATGCAAATCAAACTATTGGACAATTACAGAGTATTTTAAAATATATGTAAATTAGAAATGTTTAAAACTATGAAAAATATAAAAAATATTTAATCTAATAACAGATCAATAAATTTTCCGTATAAAAAAAATATGATTTTTCAGATATCTGTTTTTTATTAACAATTTTCATTTTTCAATACGTTTTATTAGCTTTTATGTAACGTCTTTAAAATGAAATGTTTTAAAGTCTGAATGGATAACAAACATTTAAAATTGTGTAATTTTAAGATTATAGTAATTTTTTTTTGGTTATTTTGTTTTATTATTTAGAAATTATGTAATAAGGCAAATATTTTTATGAAATATTTATTTATTACTACGTATAGATTCACGTTAGAAACTGAAAAAAATAATAAATTCAGTGATTTTTGTTAAATTATATGTTTGCAAGAATACTTTTGAAAAATGTATTTTACATTGCATGAAGCATATTATTTTTTAAACCCAATGTAGTAGAATTAGCAGTAATGAAATTTAAACATTTTTTATATATATTTTTTTTCTATTTTTTAGATATTTATTTATACTACATTCACACTAGAGTAAAAAACCAGGTTTGAAACCTGGTTTCATGAACAGCCGTTCAGACTACTAATAAGAAACAAGGTTCATTTGACATTTCAATAAAAATATCAAAAAAAATATCATTTTGTGAATTTGGATAATTTAATAAATTTAGATTATTTAATAAAATTGTCTAAATTTACAATTTATTAACAACCAATTATTTTGTTAAACCACGACAGTCAATATTATGACAGTCACTTGATTATTGTTTATAGGGCTACCAAAATTCATTAAAATATGGTCGATTATATTGAAAAATACGGAAAGTATCGAGGTTTATACTAATCATAACCCTCAAATCAAACGAGGTTTTCAAAAAAACCTGGTTTCATTTTGAGAAATTTTTTATATGAAAAAACCCAGTTAAAACCTTCAATGGAACCTGGTTTTGTTGTAAAACCTGGTTTTATGCTCTAGTGTGAAGGCCGTATTAGTCTGTGGAATTCATAAATTTTTTTATTTGTCTGGACATAATTGAAATTTTTTATAAGTGTATTTCAACTGAATTCTTTAACTAGATTCTAAATATGTATTATTTTATAGTTTTTGACCTTAAGATCAGATTTTTAAGTGTTTGTTTCAAATATTATATTTAAATACATTATTCATAAAAATCATAGTTTATTTTTTTAGAGTGTTTTTATTGAACCTATTATACATATTTGTTTTGTTGTTTAAGATCGCCGAGAATACGAGGAGTGGTGTACATAACATAACTATGACAGCGTGCATCACGCAACGAAAGATAAAATTAGTTAATTGGATGAATTCGTGGGATTGATTGAAACAGGAGAAATTTTTTAAATTAATTTATGCGATATTTAATTTATTTACACTATCCAAAACCTCTAAAAAGTTAACCTACTACAATATTGCTATCACTAAGTTCCTAGGCTTCATGAAGCAATGTGAATTATCGGTATTAAATATTAAAACCACATGGCTATAGATAAGGAGAATTACATTCAGATAATCTCTTATTATTCGCATCTCAGAAATCAATACAATTTTATTTTGAATGGTTTTTGTATGTGTTGTGTAATGTTTTGTAATTACGTCGTAGAGTATATCTCTTTTAGGGACAGTGTGACTATGAGACCTTATCGAGTTATTAAAAACCTTGATCTGTTCAACGGTGATCTGAAGAACTGAATATCATTGAATTTTAAACCTAACTGTGGAGGTCTTGAAGAGGATAACCAGATCATTAACAGATGGCTTCAATGAATTGTGCGACTGATGACATTTCATACTACGCTGGTCTTTCTGGATAAACTGGAAATAGCATGCGTTCGTTATATTATACGATGATAAGCTGCGGTACAACATGAGTTCTAGTGTTTATAGCTCAGCTGATTAGAAACGTGTTTTTAATTCAAAATCTTTTGTAATTTTCAATCTATTACTAACTAACAATCAAATCTTGTCATTATTAAGTGTATTTAATATAATTATATTATATATAAGAATTTTCTAGGACTAACAAAATGTGCTTATTTAAAACGGTTCTCTTAATTTATTCATGAATTTATTTATATGTACGTACTAGAGAAATTACCATTTACTACAAATTAAGTTATAAAAAAAATGAAAATTTTGAGATGTACTTTCATAGCTTCATAGTGTGTAAACTGTAAAAGAATTTTTACATGATAATTTAATTTATGCTTTCTTCAATATTTCTATCATAGTGATAACATGACAATGATAATAACAGTGGCGTAGAACACGATTTTTTAATGTCCAAATTTTACTACATCAATATTTCATATAAACTTATAAACTAAATTTTTTTTTTTTTTTTTTGAAGCATTACAATAACTTTTCTTATATTCAAAATTAATCTTAATTTATTTATTCAATTATAATTCAATATTAGTTTTAATTATAGTAAGGCTACTTATTTGCTGATATAAAAACTATTCGTACAATATATATAAATTCATGAATTTGATCAATGCCATTAGTTATAACTTCTAGAATATGATTAGTTATTTTATATTCATATACTTTTTACATTAAATAATTTACTTAATATTCATGAAATTCAAATTCATATAAATGGTTTAATGATGGTCAAGAAGGGTATGCTACGGCACTGTCTGATTGGAATAATGATGAACTTTATATGTTCAAAAGTTCGATTAAATTAATGCTGGTTCTATCAAAACGTATAAAAATGTTCAGTAACAAAATTATTTTCCAAACTATTTTTTAAAAAACTAATTTTGATTAATGCTAAATGTAATAATACAAAGATAACTCTAAGAATATCTGTTGGTTTGTTAACTTTGTAACTTATCAGTAAGAATCCTAACACCAAAAATTCTTGAAGTATAAACCTTATTACAAAAGTTTTTCTAAACTTTTGGAAAAACAGAATTCTTCCTTAACTAGGTATATAAGAATTTATATATGAATGTGAATTACATAAACAAAGCTAAAATATGGAAACATTAATAATTTTGTTATAAATATGTAAATTAAACATCTTAAAACATCGTTCTAAATTTTTTACATATTATAATTTTATTTATTTTTATCCTAATTAATTTTTTTATAGTAATTTAAATTAATTTTATAATTTAAAATCTTCTTTAAAGAAATTTTAAAATCTTATCATATTCAAAATAAAAAAGCTGAAGCTCTCTTCTAAGAGTAGTCCAAAGAACGCAGTTTCAAATTTTTGTACTAAGTTAAGCAATTTATTTCATATATGATTTGAAATCTAATGAACCGATTTAAAAATTTACAGGATCGAAATTTCATTCAAATCGGTTATGAATTACTGTGAGATATTGCTAAGTACTAGAATTCGGACGGCCGGAAAAGTAAAAAAAAATTCTTGGAAGTTTTCTAAAGACATCTCAGTTAGTGCTAGTCGATCGTAAACATAAAAGTTATAAGTTGTTATTTCACCAAAATTAGAAAATGATTTAATTATTCAAATATAAAGTACGAAGGATTCATAGTCCAAAATCTGGAGAAAGCAATTTCTATTTTTTAAAACGATTTTTCCATTAAAACCCTTAAATTTTTATAACTTCTTATACACAAATTAATATATTTCATTTTTTCATTAACAAACAAACAGAAAATAAAAAAAATTAAATTCAACAATCAAATTTCGTATAATACCTATTAGAAACTTCCCCAGAAACCGTCTGGCCCACTTAACATGTTTATAGTACTCGTGTTATTTGTTTAAAGGCAAGTTATTTTACAAATAAAATATTCTATGGATGAAAACATTTAATATTTCTGCAGAATAATCATAAAAAATGTCTATATAATTTATATATATTATGTGAAATGTTAAATATATTTAACAAAAAAAAACGGTAGGGTTTTGTCACGGCTGTTCAAAAACTATACAAAAAGTAAAACCATAATAAAAGTTCTTATGAAAATATACAAATGTTATTTCGTTCTGTTGATGTGAAAACATGTGTAATGAAGCAGTTGTAACAAACCTCCTAGCGAAGGCCAGAAGAAATGAAACATTTATATGACAATGCGACAATTACACATATAGAGAGCGAGACTCATTTCTATTTAAGGATAACATAATAAGTAAAACTTTTCGTATTTATTTGCAGAAATATAAAGATAAGGTTAACAGATTGTATCTAAATATTAGATAAGGATAATCTAAATATGGGATATATAAGATTAAACAAAAATTGAACTTTACAAATAGTTAACTCGAAATTTAAGGATTTACTAGCAATGAAAATATATTGCAGATTAAAATAATTAATAATTTGTTTATATAAGTAAATACATCAATTTTTGTGTATCAATGTTTTTAAGGACTATCTAAAATATGATGATGACATTTGATGATATTTAATTTGGACTTAGGATTATAGAGTATATTATAAATCAAAAAGGATATTTGCTGCAATTATTAAGGTGAATGTAATCTCATGAAAATATTCTATGTAAAGTTAACAGATTAAATTTGTATAAATATGTGTGCATAGGCATACATAAATATGGCAGGAATTGGAAATTCAAATAGTAAAATGCAATTTAAAATTTATAGTTTTTTTCTTTCTTTTTCGAAGCGATAGTGTTTGTCAGTTAGTGCAATGCTATATAAATTTAGTATATAAACACAAATATTTACATTTTAAATAAAATACGAATTTGAATATAATAATTTGTATGTTGTAGAAGCTACAGAGTCGATAATATTGTTATTGTTACTCTGAAAACGAATAATAGTGGAATATTTTGGTTAAATAGTTATCAAATTAAAGCCCCCTGTGTTTCCCAAACTAAGTTGTAATAGTTGAAACACCTTGTGGAGAAATAATTCGTATTATACAAATGAGTAATAATGGTTCATAGTAGTTTCGGTCGATTACTCCCCATATTCTTATCAAAACTTTACCTTCTACATGTTAATAAAAATATTCAATAAATATGAAAAATTATTTTTATAATTATTTTTTTGGAACTGAACTTGAACTGTAAACAGACTTAAATTGACTAAAACCTTATCAAAAATGATTCCTTTGTACACACCAAATATAAGAAGAAATTATTAATTTGTACAATAATTATGACCCATTATATTTCGGAAATTTTTAATATTTACAAGTTTTCAAGAATGGACACTGTTATAAAACTAGGAACTTTAATTGTTATTTTAACATTTCTATATTGCTAATATTCACGTAATAAATTTTATGGTTCATCATATTGCCGACAACAAATTTCGTTTTTATATTAATTATTATTTTTCAAGGTTTATTAAATTAATAACTTTCTTATTTTGACGAGATATTAATTCATTAATAAATAACCTTTTAAATTACAATTTCTTCCAAAAATAATCAATTTTTATTAGGACTAAGTTTTATATTTATTTTAATTTTTCCAAATGAAACAATAAATAAGGGAATTAATGTAAAGCAAATGTGAGTCAGTATAATAAAAACTGACAACAGTGGGGAATAGATAATAAATCAACAGTGATTTATGTCCAACACCAAATTTCGTAGACACTAACATGTGTATCAGATTACAAAACTAATATTATGTACTAATTACGCTGTTCTAGCTAGAAAATATATGAAATATTAATTGGAGATATTAGCATGAACCTCCTGAAGCTTATGATCTTGACCTGGGTAGGCCAAATCCAAATCTCGATATACAATGATTTTGGAAATTTTTCCATATAGTAAAAAAACATGGAATTCATTATAAATGAGTAATTCCCATATTGATCCCATCTGCCGTTCTGGGAGATGTTGATGTGCACACTTAAATTGAGTAAGTGTACGCGTCCAAAACGCATAAAAAAATTTCAAACAAATGCATTTTTTGACTATCAAGTCCAATACAACACTCATAGTTACTCGAACTACATACTTGTAGAATTAATTGAACCATAAAAACTTATTAGTTTTATCGCAAATTATTGGAATGACTGTGGGACTGTCGAAAGCAAAATTAAAATATGTCGTAAAATAAAAAAAAACATTCTAAAACTAATTAAATTTTTCTTGGAAATCTGAAACTTCTGGTTCATTTATAAAAAAAAATGTTTATGTAACTTTAATTTCATAGCGGATAGTAAGGAAAAGAATATTGACAAAAAATTAAGTTCTTCTACCGACAGATATATATAGAATTACTGTATTTAAGTGCTTTTTTATTAACTCATAATTTTTATTTATCTTAAGTTTTTTTTCTGTAAATATTTGCAAAGTAAATTTATTTTGAGATCAAATAATAAATAATAAAAAATAAATGTATCTTTTAGGATGAGTGAAGTAGATTTGTTACCATAAAAGTGTTCCAGGAGGAAACCAAATGAAAAGCTTATTGTATATACAAAAAAAAATACTTTTTAAATAATATTGATTTAAATTAAATCACAATTTTTGTCGCGGGTATTCTAAAAATGATACACATTCAATAAGAATTTTTATAAAGTAACAAATATTTTTTTAACAGGAAATTTTCTTATATTTTTTAATTGATTCTTTTTTTTATGATGATTATTTTATATATAAGGAAAATTGAAATATTTATTTAAGAAATATAATTAATTGTTACCCATCGATATGAGTAAATTAATTTATATTGTATAAAAGCAGAAAATTTTAATGGTGTTTTAAGAATTTATTAACCACATTTCAGAAATAAGGATTCAATTAACCAAAAATTGATTAATAATTCAATATAAAATTTCGAATATAATAATTAACATTGTATAAAAGTTTTATTTATATAATGATTAAAAAAATTCTGACTTAACTTAATTTAATATATAAAACGATTACTATATAGAAATACTAAAATATTACAATTGCCAAAAATAAAGCATATAACCGAAAAGAGAAGTTTGTTGGAATATGCACAACTTTAATTATCAATAAATACGTAGACAAAGTCAAGTTTAAATAAAATGGTAAAATTAAGGTATATTAAGGTATTCCTATAATTAACAGTCCCAACAAGTTATCAACAATCAAGCATTTTATCTTTAAATTTCCAAATTTTTATTAAGCATAAATACCATATAATACGATGAATCTTTATTAAAAAAGTACTCTAGAAACGTTAAGTTATTCCTATTTTTAAAATAGGTGGTGATTTTACATAAAAAGCATCATATATTAAAAAATAAATTCCTTTATTTTAGCTTGACAGTCGAAAACGAACCCAGCTTGACGAACCCAGCTCTTTTGAGATACATATATAAATTTAAAATATTAAAAGTAGTATATTTATATAGGTTCAGTGGCAACTAAAATGAGCAAAATAAAATTACCAAAATATTGAAAAAAAAATTCTATACTGCATACAAATTAATGAGAATTTTAAAAATTTTGACCCATTTATTTTTAAGTAATTTTCACATTAAAGAAATTCGACATCGCTTTAATTTAATTAAAAATATTTATACTTAATTACAATTTCAACTTTTTTTTTCTACGTCCGGTTAAGAATAATATGTAACATGATCTAAATTAATTTACTTTCCCAAAAGTTTTGAGAATTTAAAGGGTTAATGAATTGATTCGGATGCGCTAACGTGTGTATTAATATTGTTTTTTCTAACGTTTAAAATTTAGCATAATACAAATTTTTTTATGCGATTTATTGCAATGGAAATAATTAATTTTTTTTAAAATCAATATTCGCATAATTAAAAATTCTGTCAATTAAGAAATTTCGACAAATATTTAAAGTTCGATTAATTTTATTAAAAATTATTATTAACGGAAAAATTAAATCATATTACAAAAGTAATAATTGCTAGAATAAAAATCTTGTTTGCACATGTCGTTTGGAAAAAATGATATAAATAGAATCCAAAGTTTAAGTTTAATTGTTTTAAAATTAATAAAATGGCAAATATTATATGGAAAAGTTCAAAACTTGGCAGCAGGAGCAGATATCCAAGCTCTAGTAGTAGATGAACTTATTGTGGCCAAGAATATGCAGTGGTTGACTTCGCTATTAAGGAGACCAAGACTATCAGTAAAGCTGATAGTTAATTTGGAAGATCAAGAAACTGGTCAACATATATGGATTTTATTACCAGATCGAATGATCTGTTTTTCATTTTGAAAAATGATTGTTTTTCAAAAATTCTAAAAATTGTTGATTTGAAGGCATCTCTTCCAATGAATCGAAATATTCCGCTGTTCCTTTTGAATTAAAATAAAAAGCGACCCAATGCATACCAGGTTTTGATGCCGGATCTGTATTTGCAATTATTAAAGCCTTTTTCTCTCTTATGTTTAGCGGTAATTGATCAGCTGGAAAAACTCCTAGAAAATATTTTTTAGTATCTATCATAATGATTGATGTGTGAAAAGCAGTTCTTTATATAACCTTTGATGAATGTTCCTATTTTGATCTATTTCAATAATTGCGTCATATTCGCAATAAACAAGGCATGTTAATGTTACGGCCTCTTGTAAAGAACTATGGAAACGTCCTTCTATTTTCAGAGTAGGTACCCTGATTTAATAAACTCGAACTAACAGTGTTAATTGTTTGAATGGTCTGAAGATAGATCGAATGCAAGCAAAAAATTACCATTATGAAACAATCTTTTCCTAATTTGATGACTTCTATCATCATAATAAATTCCAGTATTTCTGAATATTGTGTGGTAGCCTCTAGTACAAATAATATTTTTATTATTACTATAATCAAATTCCAGTGGCTGAGAAGGTATGTGAACTCCATTAATAGCCAAGTTAAACAAATCGTTGTAAATTGTAATGTTGAAAATAAAATGGAATATCTGCTGTTTCACCAGAATTAGCTTTATGAGAAACCATGCAAACTATTAATAAATTAGGCAACTGGCCAATAACTACATTATCGAGCGCTAATAAATGACTTCCAGGATGAAAAGTAAAAGATTTTACTTCGACTCGCTTGTCTAGTTTGCAAAACTTTGTGATATGCTAGTAAAATATCGGTATTCAGAGTTATATGATTTATCATTTATGTATAAAATACCTTCAAGAATTTTTATTGATGATTCGCCATTCGCAGCCCCCATTATACAAAAATCAGCTTTTTCTCGATTTAAGAACTTTCAATTTCAAATCGACATTATTTAACAGATATTTTAGCTGATTAAATACATCCGCATAAATTTTACCCATAAGCTCAACTTTATTTCTTTCTTTAAATAATTCTTTTCTCTTATCTAATCCAGGATATGAATCAGAATTGCAGAACGTTAAGCACAGCGATGCATATTTAATAGAAAAAATTCTTAAACATAACAAAAATGAAGTTCTTGGTAAATGGTTGGGTTTCGACGATAACTATAATTCATGGATAAATAAAAAAAACATATTTTAAAATAAACAATACAGAAAAGTTTTATATATACTTTTTTATATTTTTTCACATAAATTTCTTAAATTTATTTTTATTTTCTTATTTTTAATTTTGATTTTTTACATAAATTCTTATATTTAGTTTAAAAATAATTGGATTACAATATTTTAAAATCATTAGCAGAAAATTTTTCCAAATCGATTCGATAGTGCCCCCATGCATAGGTACTAATACCGTCTTCCCTAATATATCGTTTATCATCGGAAGAACTCAAAGCTATTTTATTTAACCATCATATCCCCGTAAAAGTTTTTTTATATAGTATATAAACAATTAAGAAAATTATTTTTAGTTAATTTATCAACAACATTTAGTTTTATACCTTTAACTTTTGTTGTTTGATCCTTATTGTCTGTTTCGATAAAATATATTTTACTTCGAAGCTCAATAAATTCCGTCACTATTTTTCCATTGTTTTCGTCTTTCATGAGACCTATAATATTTTTATTTTTTAGCTGAATTTCGAATCTTTTATTTGGAGGGTAATCGGACGTATCAAACTTCAGTTTTAATGGATCGTCTTCTCTAATATTGTCAAGAAGATCTGCATATAAATTTTCCGTAAAAATAGTATATATGAATTAATCGGTATCCATATAGTTTAAAGTAATATTTTTCCCGAATTTTGGTTTTATGTAAGAATAATTAATATAATACTTTTTTAATTTCGACAACTCTAGAACAGTTAAGCCAATATAATATATAGAGATTTATTGTAACTGATTCGTGATTTTTTTAATTGAATAGCAGCCATATTTTCAGAGAAAATTGCAATTCTATGAAAATCCGATTGAGCTATTAAAGAATGCGCATTAATGCTCCTACCATTTCCATTTTCACAATCAGTTACGATTTTTTACATCTACTCTTTTCTCTACATTCTCAATAGTTTTGCCATAAATAGCGTTATTTATACGCTTGAAATTTTTTTTCTTGAAAACGGTTTTTGAAGCAGTTCCAAATGCAGTATGTATGGCTATATATTTTCCCAACGAGCGTGACTGTTCTTTAAAGCTCTATGAATAAATATTAATTTTAAACCGTTTTTATACATTGTTGAAGAACTCTATTAATTATGGTTGGTTAAAGTGGCGAGTCGCAACTGGCTGCATGCCCGGCGACCCCAATTAGCGCGTTTGCACCGTTTTGCTACCACTCATACTCATGAGACCAGGTTAAGTTGCACGATGGGAAGAGACGGTTTAGAACCATCTCGTGTTGTTCAAGAAGCGTACCATGTCTTTGGGTTGCTTCGTGGCTATGTCGTTGAGTTCTGTGAGGTATGGGCTGCCGAAAGAGTTGTATCTGGCTCTGGGCAGCGCAGGGTACTTGCAGATGAAATGCACTACAGTTTCTTTCTCCTGCGGTATATTGCAGCTTCGGCATGATTGATTGAATGGGATGCCCAATCTGGCCGCATGTTCGCCAATCGGCCAGTGCCCGTGTATACAGCTGTGGTTCTAGCTATATCTTTGCGGGGCAGCTTTAGGAGGTAGTCCGTTTTTCTTTTTTCGTAGGACGGCCATGTTTTCCTGGCTGTTCTACACGTTGCTAGGTTCGTCCATATTAGATTGGCCTATTAATTATAATCAATAATATATTTTTCTTTTTTATTTACATCAGAGATTAAATGCATTGATTTTTGGAGCGAAAGGCAAATCGTTATGGTAATCGTGAAGATTTTCGCGATATTCGAGATCTACTTCTAAAATATATCCTTCATCCGATTCATGCGGGAAACTACTTATTTTTGTAAACAAAGCTTCATTAACATTTTCTATCCATGTAAATCCTCCATAAGGTAGAGGTTTAGACATAGCCCACCCGTATAAATTATTAGTATCTAGATATGTCATATATTTACTTGTTTTGCTACGATCCAATTCTCTCATGCTGATTATTAGGTCTAGAATGTCTAAGAGAGCATTAAGTTAAACCCCCGCGTATCCCTTTTTTAAAAAAAGTTAAGCACATTAATGTCGGTAAGAAACTCTAATTTCATTCCGGTTAGTTTTAACATAGCGTTCCACGAAAGAGCTGGAGCTGTGTAATAATGACATGTATCATAATTTTCTAGACAGGTGCGTCTGAAAAATTCGAAAATGTCGGTTAAAAGTAGCACTACGCATTAATGGGCAGCAATTGTTCCTCATTTAACACGTCAAAAGAAGTAAGGTACTCGTACGGGAATGGTATTTTTTTGCTCAGCAAATTAATTTTTTACGCATCTTTTATAACTGATTTTGTTATTATAAAGTCCGAGTTAGATAATTCTTTCGACAGAGTGTCTAGATTTTCAGACATAAAATGCGTTGAATCTAAGAATGTTATAACATTGCTATGATTGCTATCCAATTGAATTCTTACCGAAAATGATATATAGCGTTCTTTAGTTTGAGGGATAATATCTATTCTCGAAGTTTGTTTGCTAAGCGCCACGATGAAAAAATGAGAGTCATATTCTGATAGATTATGAAAGAAAATCGGAAAGAAGGTTTGTACCCGATATGATAAATTACATGAGTTACACGCAGGACCTCTAAATTTTCCTCTAAAAAAATGACAATGATCTCTTACCTTATCTCTAGAACTTAGAATTACGTGCTTACATATATGACAAATATTAATTGAAAATTTATTTTGTTCATCAGTTCATTTTCTTTGGGTTAATGAAACTTTCGATATATTGCTTTAGTGTCTTCTAATAAAAACGATACAAATTTGTCCGCACAATCTTCACCTAAACAGAAAAAATATAAATTTAGGATTTCAATATATAAAAACATTTGTATAATTTTTGTATGTAATGTATATATATCTTTACCTGTATATAAAATAAATTTATTTTCATTCACAGCAAAAGAACTTTTGCGATAAAATCCTTATGCACATGGTTTGTGTAAATTAATATTTGTTGTTTACGAATTTTCAAGATCCTGGATGCATGCAGATATTGGTTCAAGCACTGATTCGAAATCTGCATAATATGATGCGAACGGCACAGTTTGACCTCTTTCATAATTTTTAAACTCAATAAATGCATCTTCCGATTTTGGTAATTTTGATACCAGTTTGTCGCATTCTTGTTTATGAATTAAATATGCACGCTCGTTATTAAAATGACGGAGACAAGCGCTACAGAAAAAAATTTTGCTTCAAAACTAGTTAATTGGCTTCGCAAAAGTCTTGATAAAATTTTTATCCATACGAAATGAGAGCGTCTATAATCAGAAGATTGACATGGAATGATTTATCCTCTTTCGTACAATAAAATGGCCATGTTATTTCAAATTTATTGTTGAGTTTTTCCTCATATCCGAAAATATTCACACTTATTAAAATATTTTATTATCCTGAAGTTTAATGGGGAAGCAAATATCACCAAAATTAAATTCTTTTATCAATACATTTTCTTTTTCAATTTTAATTTGATTTGTCGATATGTCTTCGATACGATATGAGGCAGTACGGTTAGGACTATCATTGCTATCGAGATTAAAACAACTGATATTATCGCCCATTTAAAGCAAAACTTATACGCATTTTGCACATTAATACAAGGTCTTTTATTCTTTATAAAATCAGGCAGATCGAAAAAACTTGAACCTTTTAATTGGTTTATATTTATTTGTATTTACTCTGGTTTTGCCAGAATAAATGATTTCATTTCCATTGCCCAGTTTTCTACAGATTCATTGTATCTTTTACTAATTTTCAAATATTCGCCAAAGAGTTCTAAATTAAATTTTATCGATTCATGTTCATTAAGTATATCGAAAACTAGCGATGAAACATCATTCTTGACATCGATGAGAAATTTTTGTATATCTAATTTACCTTCATTTTCATTTTGCAATGCAAAAATGAAACCACCGCTTCTTATTAAACCACCGCCGAATGCATTTTTTAGCATCTTCAAGTTTTTTCCAACTTTAGATCATATTACATATTATTCTTAACCGGAAATAGAAAAAAAAAAATTGAAATTATAATTAAGTATAAATATTTTAAATAAATTAAAGCAGTGTAGAACTTCTTTAATGTGAAAATTATACTTAATAATTAATGGGTAAATATGTTTAAAATGCTCATCAATTTGTATGCAGTATAAAATTTATTTTCAACATTTTGCTCATTTCAGTTGCCACAGAACCTATATATGTAAATAAATATAGCTTATAAGGGTTCTCCTGCCGAAACTCTCGGTAATTGCAGGATAATATCCTTTTTCTATCTTAATTTTTAAATTTGTTATGTAACAATAAATGTCTTTTATTTATATTTATTAATATTTAATTAAAAATTAACAATTTTATTATTATTTTATATTATTATGGGTTTAACAATTATTTTAACAATTTCTAATTATTTTAAAAAAAAGTAAATTTGATTTGGAAAAAGTTGAATCTGATTTGGAAATGGTTGAATTTGATTTGGGAAAGGTTGAATTTGATTTACAAAAGTTGAATTTGACTTGCAAAAGGTTGAATTTGATTGTGAAAAGGTTGATTTTGGAGTGCAAAAACTGTGTAATGAATTATTAATAAATTTTTTGCTAATTGAATCCTTATTTGTCAATTATTTAAATACCATAAAAATGTTCTGCTGTACTTCATAATTATCAAACACACAAGCAGGATAATTTCGAGAAATTATTATTATTGATATGAATAGTTATAGTTCCATTATCTGTCTAGTACATATTATCGATTTAATATATATAAACAAAAGACAATTAGCTAATATAAAATAATAAATACAATGTTATACATATATATATGTTATATGTTAATAAATCCTTAGCCGGGATTGTTCCGTTTTTCTGTGCGTGTCCTGGTGTCCCGGCCGGGACACGAAAAAGTCCCGAATTATCAACATAAATATAATTGATTGCATTTCTACTGGGAATTTGAAATATTTTTGACTGAGAATTGGATATTTGACATTTGGCAACACCGTTTTTTTATTTTGAAAGTTTGTTTTTGTCTCCAAATGAACGACAACAAAAAGTTAATGTTGTTTCTGTTATTTATTATTAATTCATTTATAGTTGAATATTTAAAAAAAAAAATTGTGCCATGATAAGATGCCTCCAAAACGAAAATGCACTTTTACGCCTTTATTACAAGCAAAATATATTTTTATTAAAAAAACAAAATCTGCACAAAATGCAATTCATAATTTACACTTCATCATGGTGGAGCTAACGATATTTAAAATCATATTAAATCGAAAAAACGTAGAACTTTTGATTTAACAACAGCTTCTAGTACTACGTTAACTAATCATTTTATCAGTTTCACCACAAGATTTGGAAATAGCTGCAGCTGAAGGCTTATGGGCGTATCGGTATCATACAATTAAAGAAAATAATAGTTTTCGATCAAACGACTACGCGTCGAAAATTATTCAAATTTGTTTTAAGCCTAAGTATAGATGCGCAAGAAAAAAATCTGAAGCCATCATAAAACGAATTTTTTTTACCTTTGTTCTCGCAGAGCTGAAATCGGAAATACAAAATTGTCATTGCTTAACTATTTTAACGGACGCCTCAAATCATGGGAATATAAATATTTCCAGTTCTAGTCAGGTTTTTTTAAACCTTATGAAGGCGTTAAAATAAAAGTTTTAGATATTCAAAGCCAACCTGGTGAAACTTCAGATATTATAGTTAAATATCTCTCTGAAATATTAACTGAAAATAATATTTTAGACAAAGTATCAGGGTTTTCAGGAGATAACACTAACACAAATTTTGGAGGTTCAGAGAGACGAGGAACAAACAATATATTCTCAAAATTGCAAAAAGTTCTTAAAAGAAACTTAATTGGTATGATGGGATGTAACGCACATAATTTGAAATAACATAATTAAAAACAGCACTGATTGCTTACCAATAGATGTGGAATGTATTTTAGTAAAAATATATTCATATTTTTACATATACACGGTAAGAACAGAATCGTTAAAGGAATTTTGCGATTTTGTTGAAATTGAATACAAAAACCTTCTTGGTTATAGTAACACCAGATGGTGGGCGCTACAACCTGCAATATATAGAATAATACAAATGTTTGATGGTTTAAAATCCTAACTTCTTAGTCAAAATAAATGTCCAAAAATTATAAAGAATTTTTTTAATAATCCATGTGCAAAACTTTGGCTACATTTCGTAAATTCACAAACGGAAATTTCAAAAAGAAACTGTTCTTAAAATTGAGGGTAATAATATTTCAGCTGTTGAAGTTATGCTAATAATTAATGGCCTCATAAAAAAGATAAAGTCACGAAAATATAATTTTTTTATTCCAATTGCAGTTAAGGATGAAATTGAAAAATTAAAAAATGAGGGTCTATGTAATGAATTGGAAATTAAAGAAATTGTACGCTTTGCGTAAAAGTAGCTCAGATTTACTAAAGCAAATCAGATCTAGTGAAAAATATTTATAAAAAAAAAAACTTTTCTTTATCAATTTTTTTACATATTTTTGTTATATTTATTTATTTTGTACAATCAGCATTAAATTTCCAGACATGTAATTTAATCTGAGTCTGGTTAACCATTTTTTTTTTCATTAATGAACTACGATATTTAATATTAATATCAGCAGAGTAACTATACTATGCTAAATATAGGAGTAAATTTTTTAATGACATTTATATTTTTGGTAATGAATTTTGATAATTTATATTAAACATTAAAATTTTATACAAGTTGGTCCACGGGAGCTGGAATCTTTAAAAATGAAATAATTTTTAAAGTTTATAATTATATTTATCAAAAGTATTGCAATAAGTTATGTGACATTTCAATTTCTTAAAAATTATTCCAAGAGTACATGAGCTGTATTTCTCGACAATGCCCTCTTGAAGCATCTAAATCCGAAAAAATATTTCTTTATAATATCGCATATACCCACAATGGCTCCCATGCGATCTTACGGTTATTTCAAGTTACATTTTTGATGATGATGTGATTCTGAAACTAACTTTTCATGATATCCAATCATGCACAAAAAAATATACATCCAATAACAAAATTTCCGAAAGCTCACTCTTCCTTGGATAATGTATACTATTCCAGATTATGATTATGTAAATTCACATAATTTTCTTCTTCTACCTGACGAATTTATCTGCATATCCCCAAAGTATCATAGTTCTTAATCCCCAAATCAGCTGAATACTAATTTAGTATTTAAATTAGAAAATTTCTAAATTAAACATTTTATTAAATACGTTTTTTTTTTTACTTTGTTTACCAATAAATTCCATTTATTTACAACAATTTATAATAAGATTAAAAAATACGACGACGGCATTTAGGCCACACATTTCAAAATTCAAACTATAAATAAAAGAAGATAAGGAAAAAACATTTTGATAAAATTCTATTTTTTTTTTTTAACAAGACCTTTAATAATTCATCCCCCACAATTCAAACTATAGTTGATGATATTTTACTACTGTATATATACCCTTGTGTACATGATTAATACCTACAGAAAATATTAAAGTGTGCTTGAATGTTGCAACATCCAATTCATAAATGAAAAAAAAAACGCACATTAAACACGTGACAGATGTCGCACAAAGGGTGGTTCATTATATATACAACAAAATAATAAAACCAACCTCCTCGTTGATGCGAAATAGCCTTTAGGGTAATATCGTGTCATAATAAGTGTTAAGGGGAACATGGACATACATATACTATATAATAAGATAAGATGTCAGAATCAGAAAATATAATTTCATCAGCTATTTATATATAAACGTTATTTAGAACAAATGCCTTCAAAAGTCAAGTTATTTAAATATTGTTATTAGATTTTACGCGGAGTTATTGTTATGGAATAATTTATGGAAATGAAAGTTGAAAAAATTAACATTACACAGTAATTGTTATTCGATAGGAAATATTGACAAACAGTTTGTTTTCTAATTATAAAATTTTGGCTCGGTAAGTTCAGTGGGTCATAGTTAGCAATAAGTATAACAACGGAAGAAGGAATTCAGACTGAAGTGACAGTAGTACTAAAATAACAATATACCAAACTGTAAATTGACCCGTACTAAAATAAACCATAACGTATAATATATTTTGAAAAATTTCTAGGACAAATCTCCATGATAATAATTCATATCGACAGCATTGATTTTGATAGCGAAAGCGATAATATAGTAAGATGTATAAATCTTCAAAGAATACGGTGAATATAACAGTTATTTAATGCAGAAAAGCTCACTAGCAAATATTATATGGTGGAAACTTGTTAAAAAGGAAGAAAGTCGAAGAAGAAGAAGAAGTTAATATTGAATATTCTGAATTATATAAAATACAATCATCTTTTTTTTACAAATCACAGTTTTAACAACCTCCGAATTTTGGGTTACCCTTAAGTTTGGTTTTTGAATAATGTAATAATAATAATAATAAATATTTATTGCAATAATATACATCTAATATATAAAAAAAAATTTACAATTCTGGTATTATATTTTAGAGATCAGTAGCATATCTAGCTTACTTTACAACTATAATTTATTATATTTCTTAAAAAAGTTTACGTTATATAATTAGTTATTATGAATTTGTTTGATTGACTGAGGAAAATTTTAAAAACCTCATAATTACTTTATTTAAAACAAAAAACAAAAACTTAAAATTATATGTTAACAACTAGCTTCGAACCATTTGGTGATGTAATTGTAAGTGCAGTTAGTGACTGTTATTTAAAAATTCCCAGCTGAGGAGAAAGTTGGTGTTTGCTGCATTTATTTTTTCATTTATTGTTTTTGCTAATGCCAGTTTATGTAATTTTTTCGTTGAAAAATACCATGGCAAATTAAAAATCATTTTAAGGAGTTTATTTTGTGTTACTTGAAGCTTCTTCATGTGGCATTCAGCGAACGAACCCCAAATTGGTGAACCATATAATATGTATGGCTGAAATATTGACTTAAATATCAGTACCTTATTTTTTGAAGATAATGTTGACTTCCTGTTGATAAGGGGATATAACATTTTAGTTAATTGATTTACTTTCTTAATTTTTTGATCATTGTTATGTTGAAATTTTAATTTTGGGTCGAGTAAAACTCCTAAATATTTTTGGAATATCACTAGTATAAATATTATATAATATAGGACTTAAACGTGAACCCTGAGGTACTCCAACCATAATCGATGTTTTATCAGAGAAGCTACCATTAATGCACACTTTAAAGAATCTATTTTTTAAAAAGCTACTAAATATGCAGGACATCTAAATATATACATTTTATGTAATAGCGCATTGTGCCAGACGCTATCAAATGCTTTTTCAATGTCCAGGGCAACCATTTCTGTAGATTTTTTTCCCCATAAATTTGATTGTATGAAATTTTTAATTCTAAATAATTTGTGGTTTGCAGAATATTTTGGTCTAAATCCAAATTGTTCATCCGAGAGCATATTATTTTCCCTGACAAATTTAGCATCTTATTTTGTATACCTTTCTCAAATAATTTACCAATAAAACTTAGAAGGCTTATTTGTCTATAGCTTGTTAAATCAGTTCTAGGTTTACCCGGTTTTGGAATACAAATAACATTAGCTATTTTCCAGGCATCAGGAATATAGTTGAATTTTAAACATATGTTAAAGAGATTTGTCAAATATTTAATACCCTTTTTTGGTAACATTTTTAACTGCAAATTTTTGATACCATCTATGCCTGGAGATTTCTTATTTTTTAACGATTGGATTAGTATTTTAGTTTCAGAATTAGAAAATAAATCTATATGTCATCTTCACTAGGTGCCAAATCTAATATTGCAGTAATACTAGACTGTACTTGAGTTTCAGTTAGTAAATCACTATTTAGAGAAATTAATAAATTTGACTTACTAAAATAATTGGCAAAAGCTTGACTTTTTCTTCATTAGTAGCATATAATTTATTGTCCATTTTAATATGAGGAATTTGCTTGTTACGATTTTTCAGTGCTTTAGAAATTTTCCAGAATTGTTTACTACTATAATCTATATTTGACAGTGTATTATGCCATTTTTTATTGTTGTGGTCAAATATTTTAACAAAATAATAAAACCAACATCCCTCGTTAATGCGAAATAGCCTTTTTAGGGTAATATCGTGTCATAATAAGTGTTAAGGGGAACATGGACATACATATACTATATAATAAGATAAGATGTCACAATCAGAAAATATAATTTCATCAGCTATTTATATATAAACGTTATTTAGAACAAATGCCTTCAAAAGTCAAGTTATTTAAATATTATTATTAGATTTTACGCGGAGTTATTGTTATGGAATAATTTATAAAGTATTGTGAATTGTGATGGGAATGAATGTTGTAAAAATGAAAATTGCTGAAATGTATTTCTCTTTTTCTTTATACGGAGTCGTACACAGTAAATTTTATCCGATATGAAATTTTAGTAAACAGCTTTATGTTCATAAAACTTTGGCTCGGTAAGTTCAGTAGTTTATAATTTATAATACTGTAGCTAGCAACTAGCAATAAGCATAACAATGGAAGAAAGAAATCATACTGAAAATTAAGATTTTTATGGATATAATTGAAGTCACAGTAGTGCTAAAATAACAATATACTAAACTATAAATTGAACCGTACTAAAATAACCCGGAGTAAATCAGTAGAAATTTAGCAGCAAAGTATAATATTGAAAAAACTCCAGGACATGAAGCTTATTAATATATTACATGATTCATATTATCGAAAGCATTGGTTTTGATAGCGCAAGCGATAATATAGTAAGATTTATAAATCTTCGAAGAATACAGAACATTTATTTAATGCAGAAAAGCTCAGTAGAAGATGTTTAGGAAACTTGCTAAACTGGAAAAATTTCGAAAAGAAGAATAAGCTCATATTGAATATTCTGAATTATATAAAATACAATCCTTTTTTTATACAAATCACAGTTTTAACAACCTCCGAATTTTGGGTTACCCCTAAGTTTGGTTTTTGAATAATGTCATTTAATTTTCAGAAGTTTTGAATAAAATATATTTTTTATTTCCAGAATTTCTTCCACTTTTCTTGATTTTCAATAATTTAGTATTATTTAATTCATAATTTTAATTTGACCTAAATATATTGAGAAGTACATCACAGACTGAGAGGAAGTTAAAAAGAAAAACATCGTTTTTAATGTTTGACAAAGTTTTTTTTTAATTTCTGTTTTTTTGTATTGTAAAATATTATTTGAAACATTTTAAAATTAGTTAAACAAAATCTTTATAGTTAGTTAAGTTCCCCCCAGTCGATTAACTCTACTTTGATTATTTTGTATTTGGTAATTTTGTACTAGTATTTAATTTTAATGATTAATTGAATAATAATATTCCAATAATATATGGAATCTTTTGATCTTTAATCTTTTTTAAAAAAAATCATGATTCATGGGGTTATAGTGAATTTCGTTTGTAGATAACTTTTTTTTACAAGATTAGTGCCCGCTGGGATAGTAAAATTAAAATTTTTATAAGTGGAATTTTCGATTAGTTTTTAAACCTAACCTTGCAAAGGGACCACAATGGATCCCTCGAGATCACTCGTGGTGCGTGTTGATGACGGATCTCACCCAACTTTCTTAACCTAACTAAAACTAATCTAATGTTTATAGTGTTGTCAGTAAATTAACGTTCTTTCGCATGACTTAATCACATTAATTAACATTAACGTGACGCAGTTAAAATGTAAGGTTAAAAATGTAAAGGCAAAGTTTTATTTATAATGTGTTAGCTCTATAAAATCTAAATTACATTTTCTTTAAAACATAATATTTTGAGGAATTTTGAATGTGTTGTATAAAAGATATTTAAAAAAAAGTTTATAAAGAAACTTTAATCTGCCTTCGGATATATATAAATAGCTCTTATGCTGGATTCATAATACAAAGTTAACGCAACTGAACTCAAAGTTACAAAGTTAAACTATATGAGAAAATAGTACGTTCATTCACAATGCAAAGTCAGAAACATAATGCAACTGTACGCTAAACTAAAGTTGCCCAACTTCCAACTTTTACGATTATAAAAGTTGTAAAATGCCAAAAAAAAAATATAAAATTGAAAAGTCAAATTTAATTTATTTTGTGATGAAAATATTACGGTGTAAATAAAACAAATAAGAAAATATTATGTACGCTGTAAATAAAACAACTGTACATTGTGAATTGAAAACTTTTAAAACGGTCGGGTCAGCTTGCATTGACTTTTAGCTCAGTTGCGTTAATATCATTATGAATCAGCTATTATACTGGATTCATAATGTGATTGCCGCAACGTAAAGCAAAGCAAAGCGAAGTTGCCAAGACGATATATAAAAAATTCAATTCATAATGAATTATGTTTTAGTAGGCTTTAATTTTTAAATGACATTACTTTACATATGTTTTTATTTGAAAATATAAATTTCATAATAAATATATGACAAATTTTACAATGAAAATTTTATTTTTAAATAGTTGTGACATTTCAAAACTTTGATATTCGTAAAAGTTAAAAGTTGGGCAACTTTTGCTCCGCTTTGCTTTGCGTCAATCTCATTGAGAAAGGAAACACTATTTTCATATAGTTTAACTTTCAACTTTGCTTTACGATGACTTTGCTTTGCTTTGCTTTTCTCATTATGAATCCAGCATTAGACTTATGAGAAGCTTTTAAATGATTATAAAAGTTAAGAATAATAATAATAAACAAAATCGTTTGACTCTTTATAACTTTGTCAAGCATAATTTTTGGTAAGCATAGTTTTGTTTATATTCGTACATATAATTAAATATTAAATTCTATTTGTAAAACTTTGAAAACTCTAAACTTTGTTTTTGCTGTACCCAATTAAAAAACTTTTATTTAAACTTTGTTATCTAATTTAATATTATAATATATTTTTAATGACCATCATTTCAGTATTTTTTCTAATACATGATATGTTTTAATTATGAAGCCACAATTAATTAAAATTATTTATTTAAAATTTAATTTATATAATAATATTTTTTACCTTTTCTAATATTTTTGTTTGCATTTATATAAATCATTTAACACACATGTCGTCATATAGTTTTTTATTGGTTGTTTTTTGGTTTATCTGGAAAATAAAAATAATAAATTTGTTTTAATTGGAAAAGATTATTAATAATTTATAATTTTATTATGTAAAAACTAAATTTAATATTATATTTATTTATCTTGTTAGTTGTCAAATTAATTGAAAATGATGGAAAAACAATATTGGATGAAAAAAATATGTGATAAGTCTAAGTTTTAAAAAAATATGTGATAAGTCTAAGTTTAATCTATAATCCGGGCTTTTTTCGTAAATTACTTCTTATAAATACTTTAAGTTAGCACGGTTAAAGGATCAAATACTGTAGCTTATAAAGTACCAATGATTTGACTAAATCGGGGTATTAACTAGAGACTTTCAGTGTTGGTTAAAACTTGGTAGCTCTTCTAGATTCGTGACAAGTAATAACAAACGGCCAGTGGTCAAACGTTATGGAAAATAGTATAAAAGTAATTACGATTTAATATTTAATTGTACATACACATTTATATTATGGTAATAATATAGGAAATGTCTATTTTTCTGAAATCCTGTAAAATGTCGCGGTTTACAAAAAAAAAATTGTCAACTTTCGTACATAGATTTTAACCTTTGTCAAGAAACCCTTATCAAAAGCCTTTATAAAAAGTATACTAAAAATAATATCCATCATATATTATGCTATTTATGGTTTACATTATGGATATTGTAATACTTTGAATTGTTATGCCTTGATTATATAGCTCGATGAGTTATAGTAAATCAAATTAGTGCAAGCGAAAATATGATTTTACTTTAATATTTTTTATTAATCCATCACCTAACAAATTAATATGCATCAAATATTTAAATATTTTTGCAAGTACAATCGCATAATTATAACTTAAGCTTGATTTACAAATTCTGCGACGGTCTTTATAAATTAATTTACTCTTTTGACGGTACTCAGCCACGTACAGTAAATTTTTTTTTGACAGTTCATACAATGTAGACTTATATATATGTAAATTATTTAAAAAATATTAGGTTATTCAATTAGTAAATTTATTTGATTCTTTGACATAAAAAAGCTCAAAATTCTGAGTTGTGAAATCAAATTTCGTAGTGTGCATGGTCTTTCATGCGACGCAAAGATAAATTTGAATCAACTCTTTTGCGTCCCGGAATCCGGAATTTAGTCAAATCATTAAAATTAACCGACACGGTTTTTGATGGATGTGTAAATCAAGCTTCAAAGCATTGATTTATTTAATGCTGGATTCAGATTTTCGACGTTACGCAAAGTTATTTCACCAACTTTTAACTTTTCACGTATTTCCATAACTTTGCATAGCTTACATTGTGTATATAAATATTTTTATTCTAATATATTTGAACGTTTTCTACATTTCTTAAACCGATGCTTTCTTATGTTAATCTTATCCTGGAGTTACAATGTTCGCTTTCATTTCGCTCTCAATACGCACTAGGTGTCAAAATAAAGTTGATATGTATGAAATTGTATGAAGGTAGCTACATTGATCGAAACCGTTTCGCTCTCATTTCGCAATTTTGTAAACAAAATTCAATTTTTCGTTGTGTTACAAATATATCATGCAATGTTTATATAAAATTTAATAGAAACAGTTAAAAAGTATCCAATTTTATACCAATTTTATAATTTTAAAACTGAACTCATCAAAACAGAACTGACATTTAAGAACAAATTAAAATTCTCAATTGTGACTACTCTTTTTCTAGACTACGTTTACGTTACGTAAATCTGCGAAATGGGAGCGAAATGACAGCGAAATGGTTCTTGCGAACCGGCTATTAATAAGAGCATTGAGTAAATAAAATAAATTTATTTTGGATACTTTCGTAAATTGAAATTGTAACATTGTAAGTAAAAGTATACAAATTTTGAAAATTGTTACCATCGCGATAATATGTAAAAATTGAAACTATTTCTTTGTCAGTTTCAGTTATTAAAGTTCTTTTGTCTAGTTCAGATCATATAAATGGTAATTGTGTTGCAATTTTAACTGGAAATTTTTAAAAAATATATAAAGTAAATTCAATTTTATAAATTTTTGTTTTTTACTTTCCTTTTATTGAATTTACAATTCATGTTTTCTTCACCTGGGCATAGCTCCTAAACGGCTTGACCGATTTAACAGAAATTTGGAACTTAAGCTCGTGTTATGACCCATTCGGTGCCACATAATTTTCAAGGCCCAGCGAGGGGGCGGGTGGTTGGGCCTATTTTCTAAAAAGTCATGTGGATGTGGGGTTTCAAATTAAATGTATTGATGAGTACATCACGTTGGGTAGTGTTTCGGGTAACTTGGACCAAGTGGGGCCCCAAAAAATGGGGCCAAAAATAAAAAAAATCATATATAGTATCAAATTGAAGGTCTGGAAGAACATATATTTTTGGGGCAAGTAATGGTAGTATTTAGGGCCTGGAAAATGGGGCCAAAAATAATCAAAATCATGTGGGGTATAAAATTAAAGGTCTCGACGAGTACATCTCGTTGGGTAGCTTTTCCGGTAACGAGTAATACGTGGGGCCCCAAAAAATGGGGCCTAAAATAAAAAAAATCATATAGGGTATCAAATTAAAGGTCTGGAAGAACATATATTTTTGGGGCAAGTAATGGTAGTATTTAGGGCCTGGAAAATGGGGCCAAAAATAATCAAAATCATGTGGGGTATAAAATTAAAGGTCTCGACTAGTACATCTCGTTGGGTAATGTTTCAGGTAAAGAGGGTCATTTGGGGCCCTGAAAATTAAAATATATATACATATATGTATATATAAAAATATTGTATATAAATTATATATATGTACAGTGATCGTTCGATATAGTCATCTCAACTGAACCAAAATGAAATGGATGATTGTATTGTTTAAGCAGTCCAAAAAAATTAAATTTAAATAATTAGTGGAATTTATTATAATTTTGTTTTTTGTTATAAAAACTCTAATATAAATTGTTAAATGATACAAGTTATTTATAAATATTATTTAAATTTTTCTAAAACAGCCTTTTCGCGTATTCTTCTAAGAAGAAGCAGATCTTGGACAGGCAGGTTGACACTCTCCGACCACTCGATTGCCAAATTAAAAGAATCAATTACTGTATTAATGTTTAGCTGTACTGGTGTATTAATAATTTGCAAACACTCTCCTTCATATTCGTTTTCATTAACGCAATCTGTAGCTGAATTCAAATCGTAAACATGATTGTTTTCATTTTCTCCTGCAGCCCATTCCATGATATCAGTGAAACTCGCGTTATTTTAAGGTAATAGTGAATTGAAAAGAGTTGCTATAGGTAAATCATCATCTTCATCAAAATGATTAAATGGCAAATTTAACATGATTTCTTCAGGCGACGAAAACAAATGTTTAAAAGCGTTTATTACAACATTTTTCGGAACCTTATTCCACGACTCAACTGCCATGTATGCAACATCTTTCAAATTAATGCTCCGTAATGCAAGAAAAACATCGTCATTTCTGGATGCTAGCGTTGTTAAAAGACGTTTACGATAACGACTTTTAAAAGATTTAATAATATTCTGATCTAACGGTTGTAGATATGGTGTCATGTTTGGAGGCAAATATAAAATTTTAAAATTTTCAGTTTCTGGCATTGATATGTTGGTTCCATGGCAAGAAGCGTTGTCCATGAGAAATAAGGCTTTGACAGGTAGGTTTTTAGAATTTAAATGTGCTGTTACTTCCGGAATGTATTGATCCGTAAACCATTCCCTAAACAGTAAGGTCGTTTGCCACGCATGTCTAGATGCTCGGTAATGCAATGGAATTGTTATGTTTTTAAAGCATCTTGGCCTTGCAGCTTTTCCAATCATTATTAACTGTAATTTGTGATTTCCAGTGGCGTTCACACAGGGCATTAGAGTTACTCTTTCTTTCTGCGCTTTCCGCCCGGGAGCGATCTTTCATCCCTTACCACATTGGTCTTATTCGGTAATCCCTTATACACCAGTCCTGTCTCATCGCAGTTGTAGATTTGCTCAGGTAAATAGTTATTTTCTTGTACGATTTGTTTAAATTTTTCACAAAAAATTGAGATTTGAGCATCATCACATGATAACTTTTCGCCGGATATCGTCAAAATCCGTATACCGTGTCTTTTTTTAAATCTTGATAACCATCCGTCACTACATAAAAAATTATTATTTAGCCCCATTTCAGCATTAATTTCTTTTGCCTTTAATTGAAGGATGCCATTACTAACTGGGTTCTTTAAATTTCTTTGTTGTAAAAACCATGAATATAAAGTTCGTTCTAATTCTGGAAACTTCGACCTCTTCATTCTTAATACTTTTTTCGGAATTTGGTATGATGATGACACGTAAGTTTCTAAATTTTCTTTATTTTTCTTTATTTTAGATATTGTGGATTTATGTACTCCGTACCTTACACTTAACTCTTTTATTTTTGTACCATTGTCAACTTCTTTCAAAATTTCCAATTTCTGCTGTATCGTCAAAGATTTTCTCTTAGTTTTTTCCATAATAAAAGCAAGGGTAATAAGAATTTTGAACAATTTCTTATAACGAATATTTTCATATTAAAAATGATGATTATATCAGAGATTGCTTAAATCGAAAGTTTCTTAAAACAAATGTGACTATATCGCGCTATTACTGTATATATATATATATATATATATATATATATATATATATATATATATATATTCAAAAATTAAATATTAAGAAAAATAATTAATTTAATCTTTTTTAAATTTTTTACAAGGTGATTATTGTAATTCCTGATAAAAGAGCTAATTTTTAACTATATAATTTATATGAAAATTGATTTACGGCAGTGTATACTTTTGAAACAAAGTATCACAATAACAAGATATTTAAAGTATAAAGTATATTTTAATTTCATAAAAATTTATAATTCTCATCTGTATGTTTGAAATATGTCTTTGAAATTCTCCATAAATTGTGAACATTACTTGGCAAAATATATACACGAACTCGAACTTGGAGATCTGTTGGTTCCATTTCGTGAACTATCATAATTTTGTAGACTTTTCATTTCCTGATGTAGGTCGAACCTCTTTATTTCGTATTCGGACGGGACTAAAAAAATATACGAATTATAAAGGAATACGAAATATAAAGAGATTATGTTTTTTTTAAATCCTAGAGATGAAAATCGAGCGAAACAAAAAGTACAACCAATGATGTTTAATGAAGTAATAATAAATGAAAAACAACGAATAAAATACAAATTAATAAAATTCATATATTATGTGCAAAAAATTAATTAAATAACAACAAAAATTAACGAGTTTAAACCTTAACACATGAATTCATTAGCGTCATTCGTGTCATTGTTTGTAATAGTAGCCCTATTTATTTGGTTTTGCCCAAAATTTGGATTTGCCTAAAAATCTAAATTCTGAGATAAAAAATAATAAAATAAGAAGAAATGAAAAAAAAAAACGTATGACGCAATTTTTTTTTGTTACATTTATATTTTCTAGTTGCTATATATATATTTTTTTTTGTTTGCAAAATGTAAAAATACAACCAATTAAAAAACTCCAAAATAATCAGGCGACGACCAGCTGCATATTTTAAAACAATAGACACAACAACAACAATTACACAACTTTGAAATTGATTTTTTTTTGTGTTTGTCTAGTTCTAGTCATAAATATAAGAATTTGGCGAAAAGAAAAATGAGAGTAATCAGTAAGATTTGAACGAGTGCAGTTGATTTATTTTCTGGCGCAAATATTAAAATAAAATAATAATGTAAAAATTTAATGTCGTTTTTTTTTGTGGTAAATCGGAAAAATTTATAATTTTTAAAACGAATGTCACAGTTTCGGTAAAATAAAAATGTTGATTTTTTTAAATATAAAAAAAAACATTAAATTAAATAAATATGAAATCATATATCAAGTTTAAAAAAAAAAAAAAAAATATCGATATGGTAAAGTGGAAAATTTCACTTCCAATAAGACAAAAAAAAAAAAAAAAAAATTATATTAAAGAATAAAATTTAGTTCAGCTCTTTTTATGCATTTAAATGACGATTATTTTGGTTATCGTGTATTAAAATATTACAAGTGAATTGCCTTGATATGTAAAATAAATTAAATAGAAAAAATTGTCATGCATAAAAATAATCTTTTTATTGGTAAATTACAAAAAAAAAAAAAAAAATTGACTTAATTATATACATAATTTTATACAATCCACCAGGAGATTTCCATGTCCATTTCTTTTGACTATTCTTACTAAACAATGTATTTCCTATAGTGAAGTGATGTTGCCATATCCATTGAATTAAACGATTACCATGATTATTTCTACAACCATATCCGTAAGGACCAATAATCTGTTCTTCAACATGGCGACCAAAACCAATTTTACTATTAAAATCACCAATTATTGTTATAATTTCTGATTTGAAGTATTCTATTGAAATATCCAGACTATCGTAAAATTCTTCTAATTGTTCCTTTGTTGAGTTTTCAGTTGGTGCGTAAACTTAAATAATTGTACAAGATGCTTTTCCAATTTTTATTTTAAGACCTATAATTCTTTGATTGAAACATTTAATTTCGATTGTATTTTTTACCCATTGTTTCCGTATTAAAAAGCCGACACCATAAAGACCTTTAGTTTGCCCAATGTATGCAAAAAGTGTGCCATCAGTTCTTTCTATGATTTTTTCTTCGTTTCTTCTAACTTCTGTAAGACCTATTATATGCCATCTAATTTTGGACAAAGCATCTTCTTATTGCACCATTTTTTCTTCCGATATAAGTGACTGAGTGTTTAGTGTACATAAATAAATTTCAGTCGTGTTATGAGCTTCATTCAATTGCTTAGTTTTGTAATTTTCTTTAGTAGGATTTTTATACGTATTAAAGTATGTATGAGATGTATTTCTTTTAGTTAAGTTATTTTCATTTATAGTTGTTTGAATAGTTACATTCTGATTTATATTTTCATTTTCATTATCATATTTTCATAATTATATATAATTATTACTAAATTAGATCTCATGTTGTTTTATGATAATAATATCAAATCAGATGGAATAACACCAGCTACATAAAAAAAGCTGACACAGTAACTACTGCTCAGTAATTTTCATACGATTAGACTTCTTTGTAGTGGCCGGCATGCTGTCAGAGTTTTTGTAGTTAAAATGTCAAACATAATTTACTTCTTATGAATACAAATTGTAACCGACATCTATCAACAAGATCAATACCAATATAATACATGTAAATATGCTAAAATTGACTTGTCTATTATAGTTTTAGGGCTATTTCGAGAAATAAAAAATTCTATATGTTAACTCTTTCATGTCTGTCTCTACATAATGTCCTTTTAAATTATTGGTATAATCATGTTGGAAAAGTTTGAAGATTCGGTATATCGGTTACCCGCTTTTTCTCGCATTAATTATCAAAAATAGAATAAAATAACAGTTTCTCTAAATAAAGTTCCTAAAAGTAGTGATACTTCTTCGCCAGAATATATAATAATCTTCAGTTATTATGACTATTATGGTTTAACAAATTTAATGCTAAAATGTCATAAGATATCTCTAAAAGTTTAAACGGTTCAGAATACTCACAAATTAACCAGTTGTTAGAAATGATTAGTATAATTGAGTATCTAATCTTTATCAATCTCGTACACAAGGTCTATCTTCCCGTTAATACAAAAATGGGTACCTGGGAAAGTGATTCAAGAATAAGGAGAGATATTGTTAGTATGGCTATGACGGAACTAAACTACTAAACACATAAAAAACGAAAATATCTTTTATCCTTAAGCTTGATTTCATGAACTTTCTCGTATGCTGTAAAATATTTTACTATCCGCAATGGATTAAGCTTTGATGTTTCCATCTTCGAAAACAAATATGCAAATGTTATTACGTTAGACAGTAACTGTTAAAAAAAAACATTATAGCTTAAATTAGGAGGCTACTAAAATGGATTTAAATAACAAATGTTGTTGGTGGCGCTCCTCTTCCATACAAAATACTTCCAGAATATTATGTAGACATAAATTTATTAAAATAAAATACTTCAAATAATCAAACTGTACGCATCCCATGAATAATATTATAAACAATATGTTGTAGTCACAATTATTATTTCTCTCTAGGAAAATGTGGACTTGCAACACCGCTAATATTCAAACGGTTAACATTTTTTGCGGCAACATCTGTATTGTATTTCTCTAGCCTTATTTAAAATTTCAAAAAAATATTAATAAAGTCAGAATATTAGTCAAATTGAAATCGGTTCTGGTAAAACCAAATTTTAGTAATATAAACTACAAAAAATTGTTAATGTTAAAAGTTTATATTAAAAGATTAAAAAGGTTAATTATTATTATATAAAACCATTTCATTTCAATAGACAAGGAAATTTACTCCGAAAAACCTAAAATATTATGTAATTTATATAGTGAAAGGCCTGAAATATTCTCTCTAATTCATTTATATATTAGTGTTTGTAAAACATAATTATATATATTTTTCCCTTGACGTTTTGACCCTAAACAAAATACACAATATTAAATATATTATTACTTTTACAAAAATGTATCGTCGTCGACCCTTTTTGAATGTACCTAAAAATTGATCAAATTCTCAGGGTTTCATTTTTTTTATTTTTGGTAAAAATATTTTCGACCATTGAAATTATGCCGACGCCATATTAATATATTGCCATGCCGTCTGTTTGTAACAGAAATTCCATTGGTAATAATAATTTTTTATATAATTTTGTATAAAATATTATATTTTCAAAAATATTAATATTTTTATAATATCAAAGATTTTTTAACATTAAATTGATAAATTATTAAATTAATTCTTCAATTTCAAAAACATTACAAATTCATTAATAAAAAATATTTATTTTTTGGTAAATTTTAATTATATTCAAAATAACAAAAAATATGTAAATAAATTTTATTAAAATTATAAATATTTATGTTTAATGAAATCACTAATAATGTATTAAAAAATATACGATTTAAAAAGTGTAGGCATAGCCTCAGATATGTTATATTTTTTTTTACAGTTTTAATTTATATTTATGATGTAATAAATTCAAAAATTATAGGAAAACAAATTAGGAATATAAATAAAAAAAATAACGAAACAATTCATAATACATGGCGTTCATGTCGTATAAGATCGGTTACATTGTTAATCATTTTTTAAGTAATTGTATGCGAAATGAAATTCGGATTCATTTTCACTATATTCTTCAGATTCATTTTCATAAACTTCTTCAGATTCTTTTTCTCTATATTCTTCAGGTTCATTTTCATAAACTTCTTCAGATTCTTTTTCTCTATATTCTTCAGGTTCATTTTCATAAATTTCTTCAGATTCTTTTTCTCTATATTCTTCAGGTTCATTTTCATAAAATTCTTCAGATTCTTTTTCTCTATATTCTTCAGGTTCATTTTCATAAAATTCTTCAGATTCTTTTTCTCTATATTCTTGAGGTTCATTTTCATAAAATTCTTGAGATTCTTTTTCTCTATATTCTTCAGGTTCATTTTCATACAATTCATCATGATTTTCATCTTCAGAATCGCTTTCGGCTGTATTTATAATACACAAATTCAGTAATTTAAAATATGAAATTCGATTTAAAACCCATGTTGCTTTTCTCCATTGTTTTGTAATAATTTCGCGTTTTTCTTGCCTTTCATTATAAAATTCGCGTTTTCTATTATAAGCTCTTATAGTTTTTTTCAAAATATGGATTTGTTTCCGTCTACTTATTTTATTTTTATCTGGTTCATCCTTTTTTTCTCGAATATGTTGCTGTAGGAATATGAACTTCACATTTAGAAGCAATACAGATTTTTTTTAACTGTTCTTCAGTAAATTTATATGTGCATAGATAGTTATTTAAACTTTGATTAAATTTATCATAATCCGGTTCTGTATCGTCAACTTTGTCGAAGTCCAATGGGCTTTCTATTTCTGCCTCCATTGATTCCATTATAATAATTATGTATTATTTTATAATTTTTATATATTATTTAATTAAAAAAGTATTATTTAATCGAATCCGTCAATTTAATTTTTTTATATTTCTTCTGTTTTCACTTGTTCTATAAAAGCTTTGTATATATTAATTATATACGAATGGGTATTTTACAGAACTGAGAGTCGTTATGTCATTATCCTAACTCCATCTAGTGGTAGATTATGTCATTATCCTAATGTATTAATAAATATACTATTTAAAAAGTGTAGGCATAGCCTCAGATATGTTATATTTTGTTTTTACAGTTTTAATTTATATTTATTATGTAATAAATTCAAAAATAACAGGAAAACAAATTAGGAATATAAATAAAACAAATTACGAAACAATTCATAATACATGGCGTTCATGTCGTATAAGATCGGTTACATTGTTCATTTTCATAAACTTCTTCAGATTCTTTTTCTCTATATTCTTCAGGTTCATTTTCATAAATTTCTTCAGATTCTTTTTCTCTATATTCTTCAGGTTCATTTTCATAAAATTCTTCAGATTCTTTTTCTCTATATTCTTCAGGTTCATTTTCATACAATTCATCATGATTTTCATCTTCAGAATCGCTTTCGGCTGTATTTATAATACACAAATTCAGTAATTTAAAATATGAAATTCGATTTAAAACCCATGTTGCTTTTCTCCATTGTTTTGTAATAATTTCGCGTTTTTCTTGCCTTTCATTATAAAATTCGCGTTTTCTATTATAAGCTCTTATAGTTTTTTTCAAAATATGGATTTGTTTCCGTCTACTTATTTTATTTTTATCTGGTTCACCCTTTTTTCTCGAATATGTTGCTGTAGGAATATGAACTTCACATTTAGAAGCAATACAGATTATGTCGAAGTCCAATGGGCTTTCTATTTCTTATATTTATTATATTTCTTCTGTGTTCACTTGTTCTATAAAAGCTTTGTATACACCCAATCCTTTTTTTACGCGATACATTGGTTCCAGTAAGTTGCGCGTAAAAAAAAATCGCGTAAAAAAATACATAGCTCTTATGAATATTTTATAGATTGGTTCCAAATATAAAAAAACGTGCAAAAAATACATTACGCGATAAAAGATCGTACAAAAAAATATATACATATGTATTCTTTATTTTAAATTAAAAAAAACTCCATAAGAAAAATAAATAATAAACTTAAGATACATAACAAATTCATAAAATTAATATTGTTTAAAAAACACAAATGTAATATTAAATTCATAATAAAAAAAATACATATTTTTGGATAAAGTCAATCGCTATCAGTATCACTGAAAATGTTCAATATCATTCGATTCGATTCTGTACCAATCTCGCTCGAACTCGAATCCAGCTCGTTGGATTCGTTTTCTTAGATTGACGTTAATTTATTTGGTTTCACAATAAAGTAGGTTATGGGTGTTTGATTTGATCCTGAATTTTTTGGTCCCAACAAGTCCTTATAAAGTTCTGTATAGCTCATCATACAAAGTTTTAATTTATTTTGAAATTTACGTGCACGTTCGCAATTAGGATCATTTATAATAAAATAGTTTTTTAATTCTGTTGCAATTTTTAGTCCATCTTTAATCCTTTCTGCTGGATATGGTGCTTTTTCTACGTCATCGTCGCTGCTAGTTTCTGATTCTATGATCTCAGGTGTAATTTCGATTAAATCTTCATCATATAGCAGCTGGTCGAGTAAGATTTCGTCAACATCTTCATTGCGTCATATCGGAAAACCCTTCCCCACCTACGCAATGTGCCAAATTAATGATCTCTACAAAATTTGCACCATCATCTGACGCAGGTGCTTCACTTATGATACATTCAGGCCATAGTATTTTCCAGCATGAGTTCAAAGTATGTGGTCTTATTTCCGAGATTGCTGAAGACGCATAAGTGATGCAATCCATAATCGAAAAACTTTTCCAAGCGTCAGTAAATTCCAGTTCTTCGTTTTCCTCTAACTTCTTCAAGATGCTTTGAATAGTTTTCCTGAGATAGTACATTTTGAAAGTTGATATAATACCTTGATCCAGCGGTTGCAAAATTGTTGTTGTATTTGGTGGTAGAAAAACAACTTTTATATTTGGATGTTCTAGCTGCGGATGACTGGGAGCGTTATCAGTTATTAGAAGAACTTTGAAAGGTTTTTTTTTTCTCTAAATACCTTTTCATCTCTGGTACAAAGCATTTTTCAAACCAATCCCTGAATATGTCACCCAAGCTTTCTTATTAGCCATCCAATATACAGGTAAGTTCTTTATATCTTTCCCTTTTAGGGTTCGTGGTCTTTTATTTACGAGCAAAGGTTTCATTATTCGATCGCCTGAAATTTACTATATTATCTGATTATAAATTCAAATTGCTTGTTGCTTTATTGTGGCTGTGTCAACTGGGATTCTTTTCTGGTTCAGATCTTCAATCCATATCGCCAATAAACTTTCCATTTTTTCAACGGAAACATCTCTGGAATATGACGATGTTGTTGTAGTTACTTTTTTCCCGGAAATTACAGACTCTAATTGTGATTGCTCTTTTATTTTTCTTTATTGTTCGCACTGTAGACTCGCGAAGTCCAAATTTCTCACCAACTTTTGTAGAACCTATTCCTTGTTCCGAATGGTCTAAAACTTTTAATTTGGTTTCCAACAAAATTACTTTGCGTTTGGTGCCTTGCACTAATTTACTTGTCATTTTGGTGTTTAAAGTATTTTTTTTTTAACTTACCGCTTTGAAAATTTAACTTTGACTACAATAATAAAAAGCTGCAAATATTTGTAGTGTTCATCGTCATGTACCTAATCGACAAAATATTAATTATTAATTTTAATATAATCATATTTACAAAATATAATACATTTAATGACATTATCCTTAACCTTTACTGTACGTATCATATAACAAGTTATGACAACAAGATGAACATTATGAAATTGTAAAGCATAATATATTTAAATTTGTTAACTATTCTGCGACCCTAGCGGGAAATATTTGAATTATATTAACTGCTTGTATTTCAATACTCTATATTACATTTCCAATACTCTGTGCACTCTCATATTCATTGTTCAGAAAAAAATACCATTATACATGGACGAATAAATAACAATAACACTCCATCTAGTGGTAGATTCTCGAATTTCTATCAGAACTGGTTGATTCTTAACGATTAAAACTTTATAAATTAGGATGGTTTAATAATATATTTTGTAAATAAATGTGTATAACCAGTCGTCATTAATTTGTAATTTTCCAAAGAGGAAAACCCTAAATATAAAAAGAACAAGAATTTTTGTTAGTTAATATAAAATCACGAAAAAATTTCTGGTATTTTTTTTTATTTTTAAATATATTATTGTTAATTAGTTATGCATGTCGGAATTTTACATTTCCATAACAATCGTAATTATAAGATTATTTCATTTTATTTATTACATACGATAAAAAATTACTATAGTTTGCTACTGAATTAATTAAATTTTTGTGGTATTTATGGCGCCTGTTAAAAAGCATGTTTTTGTTTTGAATAAAAATGCCATACTTTTTAATTATATTAATGATAATATAGATAAAAAATTATCGATAATTAAAAATATTTACCAGAAAAATATGTAAACGTTACTTACAGTTTACTGGTAAATTATTTCAAGTGTAACAAGCAATAATGTTAAATTCGATTCTGTTTTGACAGAAATTCTGTTAAATCTAATTTTTAACACGTAACTGTAACTGGGTGGATTCAGTGGAAACTAATTTTTTGTTTTGAAAAGGGACATTTTAGTGGCAGTACCAGGAATTTTTTTTGGAGTAAATTGAATGTTTTAGTAAATTTTTTAGTTTCTGTAAAAGGAAATATACAAATATATTAAAATGGATTGATCATGGTAAAAACAATTAAAAAAAGTTATTTTCAAAATGTTGAAAAGGAAAAGGTGTGCAAATTAAAACTTAGCGGAAAACCATTGATACAATAAACGGTAAATTGAACTTAACGTGCTTAGAACTAAAAAAATATATGGAACTACTGACTTTTGCAATTCAAACATAATTCAAATCCAACTCATCATGGATACATAGTATATCAAAAATTCTTGTTCCAAAAAGTTCTACTTATAGAGTGGCTTTACATTGGGCTGTAAACGATATTTAGAAAGACTTTTTGGTAAGGTTGCCATCGCTGTTTTTTTTTGTTGTAATTTTTAAATCTCCACCCTCAGAAACATTAAGCATATTTGATTATAAGTTAACATTTTTTCAACTTCTCATTAAAGCGCAGTGCTTCATCATATTCCCATAATTTCTTGTAAAATTTAAATTATATTCAATCACTTTGTAAATGACATTAAATTCCATTTTAACTTCTGTGATTTGGTAATACAAAGAGAATTTTGGATGCCAATGATCTATAATTATTATTTTATAAGTAAAATATTAGCGTTTGAAATTAAATTTACAAAAAATGTGCATCGACCAGCGACAGCTGAATTTATATTTAGTAATTTAAAATAAATTTTGAAAGACCATTTAGTATTTTAAAGTAAATTTTGAAAGACTATTGGTTTACAAATATTACATATGAAATATAATCCAATTTTATTCAAGGTTCAAGGTGACATAATGATAATGCCTTTATGTTTCTAGTTGGTTCATTAAATTAACACTATATTCTAAGCTTGTAATTTCTTCATTTTTGTCTATTACAGGAAATGAAAATTTGTTAAACTGATTTATAAAATTTCCAATATTTATTATCTAAAACTTTAATAAGTTATCGATTATTTTTGTTTTCATAATTACACATTTATTTTCATTCCACAGACATCGCAGTATTGACACTTTTATTATAAAATTACAAATTAATAAAAACTTAGGAATTGAATAAAAAACCAATTACAAAGTTTTTATTGTAACACACCTCAGTATTTACCTGAAGTGATTTCAATATTATGATTTTATGTATTACTTCTTAAAAGTAAGTAATAAAAAAGGCTATAATAAATAAAGCGGCGTCTGGAATTTTTTGTTACACTAATAATGATTTAATTTTTTGTTCGATTTATTTAATATAATTATTTCAAAATAAATTTTATCATATTATTGAAGATGTTAAATAAATTTAAATAATATTTTTATTGTCAATTGTTTATCAGTAAGTCATTAATCATAAACGGACTAGGTTGCAATAAATATTATTAATTCTTATATTATTTTTTGGTATATAATTTTGGTGAAGATTTGTGGTTTCTGTTTTGCACCAATCTGTGCCTGATAGCATAATGTGTCATTTTAATTACTCATTAAATAGTATTACGATTACTTTATGAAACTAATTACATCTATAATATTTTTGCAGCAAAATTGTTGAATTAGAATTGACATTTTGATTTCCACTGTTAATCTCACAGCAACTTATTCTAAATATACCAATGTTATTAGACCAGTTTCCGCTGTTAATCTGACAGGACGAAAATAATATAGAGCGAAACGCTATGAAATGGAACCTACTTATCCATGCAAAAAGAAGTGTGGGTTGTCCTAAAATAACAGTCAAAATGAAATTCGAGATTTTATGTAAAAGCTTCTTAGAGCTGAAAAACATTTCAAGAAAAAAAAAATTATACAGTGGACCAAGGGGAAAGAAGTTATTGCATCATATTTTTTTTTTTGTTAATCTGACAGCAGATGTCTCACCATGTAATTTTGGCACTATTTATAGTAAGCTAATTAGTTTTTCAATTAAATATAGAAAAAATAGATTAGTTATATGTACAAATACAAATTCATTAAAATATCAGTTGGCGCCATAATCTTCTTATCGCCACCAGGCGCCAAACAAATTTATTAAACGCAATTTGTATTAAATTTACGCGATTAAGTATAATAATTCTATATAAATAAATATTTTTTGTGACATTTTAACAATGCTAATTAATAAAAAACCATTTTAAATTCTTCAATTATTTTCATTTATTTATAAATTATTTTTGGAATATACTTTCCTTATAAACTTCAGAAATTCTACATATTTGTTTTAAAAATTCAACGAAAAATTAATCAATAAATTAAAATAAAATTAATTTCATATTTGTTTAAACGTGATTATAAGAGTTTTGCTGTAAGAATATTTATTTATTTTCATGATCAATCACGTTTCTAAATAAATTTTTGGTTTTAGTTGGTGACATTGTTTAATTTGAAATATGTGATTTAAAATATTAATTGAAAAAAAAAAATGGGGGACGGGGTGTGGGTAGGTTAAATATCAGGAGCTAAACAATATTTTGTTATGAATATTTCATTTGTGTTTGTAGACATTCTTAGCCACAGAGATAAATTAGGTTTAATTAATACCACACCTTTACTACATCAGCAAAAATATTTTTATATTATGTGTATACAAAAGAAATACTGCAAAGCGAAGGCTAGCTCAAAACTCGGAGTTGCTAAAATAATGTTTAGTAATTTTTTTAGGAATGTATAGAAATATGTAATTTTGTTTTGTTTGATTTATCATAATTTCTCATAATGAATAGGCCCAGAATGCATCCTTATTTAATATGTTGTTAAGCAGAATTCAGGCTCTTGGTGTGTCAATGTCAATCACATTTTTTTTTGTATTTTACTTCTTCATATGACAGAAACCTTGAAAACGTAAGAAAAAATTATGTGAGCATAATTTCCATTTTTTCAATATACTTTATAGTCCATAGCTCCTCGTAAAACTGTATGTATAGTCATCATTTTTGGTTTGTGAAACATTTATTTTTTGTAATATTTGATTAACATGTTACAACTTTTTAGATATATACTTTTAATATTATTTTTTATAGGAGTGTTTAACTAACTGATATTCAGAAGAAAATTTGGGTTTATGTCGCATATTTACACCCTTTTATCTGGAAAAATGACTACGTAGTCATTATGTATTCTTAATTAGTTAAATTTATGAATAGGAAATTTATATTGATATAAATATTTTATTTGAATTACAATTTCAAATTGAATGTAAGTGGCGATACTGACTGCCGATATAAGATTTAATTACTTTTTTAAAGTAGTTTTACAACCACAGGAAGTGTTGCAACCACACTAGTGTAGAAATTTACAAATTGATTATAAATGGCTTAAGGCTACTGTTGATTTACGATGTCATTATCTGTAAAACATTTAATTGTTAATTTAAAACACGTTATTTAATTTTTGATAGTGTAAATTGCCGAGATTGTGTAATTATACTAATATTAGGTGGAAGAGATTAACCACTTTTCATCCAAAGCGTTCAAAAATTCAAAATTTCAGAGTTCAGAAATCTGCGATACAAAATATTTATTGGTTGAAGATGTGGATTAGTATAATCCTTCTGATGGTTGGGTATGTGTGGTATATGTACTTAATCTCTATTTAAAAATCTAGAAATTTGAAAACATTAATTTGAAATTTTAATATTGATAATATCGTTATTAATTATTACTTTTCAATCTCGCTTAGCTTTTAATAAAAACCAAAGCAATAAAATAAGTGATTTAAAGGCTGGTATAAGCCAACTATGAGGAACATATTGACTCTCAGTAAATAATGTCGCAGTAAAAGCCATTAGCTTGTTGCAGTCAAATTACTTAAATGTTAGAGTTTATTTTCTGTAAAAAGAAACTTGTTTGGAAATCAAATAAAATTAGTAGATCCAAAGTTTAATAAAATGTCACGAAATGTCTATTATTAAAAAAAAGATGGCCAGACTTAAATCAGTGTTCAGCGCATTGGAATAAAAGATGAAAGGAAGAATAAATATGTATAATTTAAATATTTTAAATTTTGTATACCTTAATTAGAAAAATAAATAATTTATACCCCAATTAGCGGAATGTATTTTTCTTAGTGATGCAAAAACGAACTTTAATTTTTGAAATATTTCTATACCTGTTACAAATTACATAAATTCAGAGTAAAAAAATGGTAAGATATTTCTTTGCCCAACCAGTCAGCGATCTTTTTTGATTCTTTATTTTAAAAAACGGTTATCTTCACATAACAACGAAATGGATCAATGCTTCAGTATGACTCATTATGTCATTGGATATTATATTTAAGTGCTCTTTAAAAATTACAGTTTGGATCTGCAAAATCTTTACGGAAAAATTAGATGAAGATATTTACAAATTAATTCAGTGAATTTACCTTATATTTCTTAATTCGCATTTAAATCTTAGCTATTTGTAATTCCTTCAGCTTAGTTTGTGATATGAAATTTCCATATTAATTTGTTTAATCATTTACACTTCAGTACTTTATTAAATATTTGTGTTGATATACCAATTATAAAAATTAAGTGAAAAATAAATGTGCAATTAGAAATGAAAAATTTAGCATATAATTTGGATGCAGGTAGTTTGCAGCTTGCCTGTAAAAGTTATGAAAAAACTGTAGTTTGCAATGCAATAGATGGCGTAAAAAGTGTCCAATTATATTTCGATTGTAATTTTAAAACCATGAAATGCTACTTTAAATTTAAAAATATCATATAACAATTAAATGTACATAGTCATAGAGAAAACATTTTTTGAAATGTCAAAATAGTGAAATTCCAAATTAACTCGTCTAATTTCTTAACAAAATATTTTTTACAATTTTTCCAGGGCTATATAGAGTTTTGGAGATCACTTTAAAATTTCATTTAGCGTGATCTATATACGTGAGCTACATGAGTTACATACTAAGCTTAAGGATTTACAGATAACTACGTTTCATACTTTATAACATAATTTAATTTAATTACTTTGTACGATAATTCGTAGCTTACGGCACCGTAAATGTAGTATACTCTAACCTAAAGTAAACTGAAATGAAGGTTAAAAATATCAAAAATGTAAAAAAAAGCGAAACCAAATAATCGATATTTTATTATGAATAAAAATGCTATTATCCTAATACATAATATAAGATTGTTCATTCAATTTAATATATACTAAAACTCATATAAATCTTTTCTGATGATTGTACAAATTTGGTATTCTTCTAAATTATGTAATCCAATTATTTCAATTTTTATATATAAAATTCCTTTTTGCACAACAATAAATAATAAATTTGCTTCGAATTTAGATTAATGAACCAAATTACAATTTATTTACAAAGTTTAAATCATTTCTTAAAAATTAATTACACTCGAATATCGCAATAAATTGCATAAACATAAAAATTAGATTTATTTCAGAAATATAACAACAATTTTCAGATGTAATCATATAAAATGGTATAAATTTGAAACATCTGCCTTTTTGTGATTAGGGTGTTAAATGGGAGTAGATTCCATAGGGTGTAAATTACATATTATTTCAAATTTCGTTAGACTATATAACGTGTAATAGACAATTTTTGACATATTATTGACAACACGAAATTATTTTACGATGGTGATAAATTAATGTTTTACTTTTTCGAACAATTTGTATATAAATCTTATATATAATGTTAAAATTTAAGTATTTTAATCTTTTCTTATACAAAATTTATTAAACAATGAAATTTAAATTACGACTATAAAGAATTTTAATCATTTTCACGTATTATTTCATGAAGAATTAATTGAAAAAAAAATATTATAAATATTACACGTTAATCATTCGTAAAAATATTACATATTAAATACTTACGTAATTACATATTATTAGAAGCAATTATAAAATTTATTAAAGGATATGTTAATAATATTCCGGAATAAAACTTTCATAGGCCAAGGTAACAAGAGAGTCGTAAAAAATTTAACATGCATGTTCTAATAATTTGAGTCCGCTCTTAAAAAAAAATCAATTTCCAAAAAGTTAGTAAGTCAGTACTTAATAATAAACGCAATGCAAAATACGCCAGCGGCTAAATGCAGAGTTTTTACACAATATAAGAATCGCACAATCAATTCAGCATAGTTTCTTAGATAAGAGTTAATTTAATATAAGAATGACTTTGAAATAAAACTTTTATTTTGTTCAACTTTTGTTGAAATTTTTTGTAAATAAAACTTCTATTTTGTTCAATTTTTGGTGAACATTAGTAGCGTGCCACTTAGATTTTTGCGCTCATCTTGAGTTAATCACTTTTCTTTTGTACTTATATTTAACATGTTTCTCTATGTTTAGGAAATATCTTGCTAAAATACATTAAAAATTTACGTATAGCAAATTTTTACATGTGCATTGTGACAGATCTCATGGGATGTATTTTATAAATATTTATTATTAACATAATCTCAACTATGAACATGTAAAGTAGAGGAATGCTGAATGTGCAAATTTATTATTAATAGTTTCCGACATTTTCTGACTGCACTACTGCACATTTAGTTACTCCAAAGACTGTAATTTTTAATATTTAAAGATGGATTGATAAATAGCGCCACTTTAGCGATCTATCGTAAAATTTATTGTATTTTTTAAATTAATACTTAAGAATATTTTAAATATTACATAATTTTATTTATTTGTCCATAAAATTTTCTTCTTAAGGATATAATAAATTATAAATCTCTTTAATTTTCGTAAATTTTATTTATTTTAAAAAATTGGAAATCCTTACTCTAACTAAACCATTTTAAGAATTAAACTTCACTGTTTGGTACATTAACAAATTTCATGGGGAAAAAATCCTAAATATTTTATATAAAAATCTTACACAATATACGCAAACAATAATCATAATCTTTATTCGATCTCTGTGCCCCGAAACCGAAAGAAGTAAACTATAATATAAAGAATCAAAAAAAATATCCTTAACATATGGTAGCGAATTTGAGATCAATAAGTATAACAACCTTAAGGGTATTTAGCCAAAAAAATATATATTCCTTTTATATAAACGGAATATAAACGGAGTATAAATTACAAATCACTAAAAAAAACGAAAATTTTTAGAAATATTTTCAGGTAATTGAAAAATACAAAAAAAAAAAAGAAGATAATAATTAAATTTATTTTATATTACTTAAAGCGAAAAACAGAATGTCGCAAAGGATTCGTGAGTGTGCGCGTAATGTATTTACAAATTGAGTAAAACATATGTAAATATATGGAAAAACTTTAAATGTAGCTTTTCAAACGCGCCAAGTAGATCTAGTTTCTACATTTGTAAAGTGTTGCTGCGTTTGTTATCTATTTTGACATTTGATTTGTTTAAAACTGTTGTAGTTATATAGATAAAAGAAACAATATGTCAATTACTTTGTCATCTGTTGAGTTCGTCATCTCAATATAAAATGAAATGCGTAGCATGCTGCAAATGTCAAAATAAATAACAAAAACATACAAACTAAATATTGTAAATTGGTTGATATATTTTTAACCATGCAGAAGCTATTTATCAAAAACCAAAACTAAAAACGGCTTACACTCCATACACTGGTAAGCTGTCAAGATGATTGTTCTCAAAAATTTCTAACACCGGAAGACACATTACAAGTTTTACAGACAAATGTATCATCCCTCCTGTAAGCAATTAAAAGAAAAATAATTCATGACAGATTCCTTATTTATTCATCCAGATTGATAACAAAAATTCGAAATGAAAAAAGAACTGCGCCATCTAGCGGTCGATTTTTAAATATCTGCTAGTATAAACTATATATATTTAATTAACCAATAATTTAAGTGGACGTACTCGTATATTATTACATATATTAAAAACAATCAAAAATGCAATGCTATCACATAACAAAAACCCTTAAAATTGTTAATAAATGTTCGTAATTTTATAAAATTTAATGCGGTTAAATAAATATAAAATTTGTTTTGAAAATGTATAAATTCCTATAATAAAGTTAAAGAACAACATAGAAATTATTATTCAGCCTCTAAAACCGTATTTTATGAAATTTATTATACAATTATTATAAACTATCTTTACTTTGAAAAAAATGTTGGCAACAACAATAATAGCAAATAAAAGGTTTGGTTAACAAACATAAAATAGATGTTATCATTATCATCAATGGGGATCATCATTTTGACCTATGTTTAAAAAGATATTACATATATTATAGATAAATTTAAAAATAAAAATATACATAAATTCAATTCAAATTTATTATAATATGGCAAAAATATTAAATTTAATAATAACTCTTCATAATATAGTAATAAAAAAATAAAAATAAGAGAATGTTGGAAAATGTTTGATAGTTTTTTAATTTAAAAATTTGCCTATTATAAATTTCAATTGTTGAATAGATAAAATTTACAAATGAAAGCACATTTCTTTAGAAATTTTTATATTAGTATGATTATTTTTATTCAAAAGATTTACAGATTTTAAGTGGTTTATATATAATCAAACGTATTTAGAGTTATAGAATTATCCTAGTTATAGAATTGTGCCGCCATCAATAGTTTTTATAATATATTAAGCAAAATTTAGAATGGATAGTTAAGCTTGTATGAACAAAATACTCTACAAACTACTCACCAAGCTTTTAAGTGAATTCGTAAAAAACAATTCATACAAACATTTATAGTTTGTCGACATCCTTTTGGTAGAACGTCATATGTTTCAATTCCGGATTTTAGAGGATTTGACCTTTCATATATTACAAGTTCGGTAAACATCCATAGTCACATACGGATCCTTAATTTCATCCTTCTATATGGAAACTTGCGATGACATCCACACTTTTTTAAACCTTTTAAATAATAATTTACCTCTACATAAAGTCTACAATTAATGTTTCAAACTATTTCACATAAATATATACGTATCTGGCTAGATAACAAAATTTATTCAGGTTTTACGTGCATCCAGCCTAATCCTACTCTTTCTATATGGTGAAAATGTGTTATTAGAAAATTTGTTTGAAAACCTTCAATCATTTTCAAATTATTCTCAATTTATTAATTTTATATTAAATAAAAATGTCTGCCTTGTTCGGATTCTAATTAATATAATTTCTAAACAAACTTTTTCTAATAAATAGATACAACTTCAGCCGTTCTCAAGTGCCATATAAAATACATGAACAATGATGCGTTCGTTACTCATATACTGATAGAAATTTACATAAAAATAACTTGAAAAAATAATAAAAAACTTAAATTTAAAATTACGTAAATGGAAATAATTAATATGGAAAGGATTACCCTTGGGATATTCTTCCTATTTATTTATATGTTATACGAAATACTACATAATTGATTCCATGCTTCGATTATTTAAGGTTCTTTAATTGAATATTTTTTAAAATGAAAATATTTGTAATCCATTTATTGATTATTATAGTAAAATTATATGTTCATGTTGATCTAGTCATTTATATTTTTTGTTTTATATAATCTGCGTTAAAAAATTTTCGTACCACAGGATTTTTTCTTTGCTATTTATATTTAAACTTGTGTGTTTACTTTAAATCAAGATACCAGCGAAAAAGAATAATCCCTATCGGCACATATTTACCTAGAAAAACGAATTGAATTATAGAAAAGATATTTTATTTCTTTATTATAATAAATTTATTCTTGATTTTCATTTAAATGAAACCAAAGAAACAGACGTATATGTACTTAAAATAATTTTATTTAACATAATATTTTTATGTTATATGGAGAAACATAAAGAAGATACATACAATCATATTTGAAAGATTTTTTTGTATATTTTTAATCCCAACGTAATATATATAATTATATTTATATAAAATAAATATAAATAAAAGTGTTGACATCTTTAAAGATATTTTGCATAAAAATGTTTGCTTTAAAATAATATTCAATAACATACCTTAATAATAATAATAATTACGTTTTTATGTAATGTTTTAAACATATACAAGTAACTCTCGGTGTTAAAGAATGCTTGCTATCAAAAAAAAATTGTTTGTAAAAGAATATGGGAATCAGAAAGAAATCTTGTCTATATTTCAGTTTTATATAGATAAGCTGTTAAGTTTTTAACTTGTGTTTGAAATCTTTCCTCTTATTACAGTTACATAACATAATGTGAATAGACGGCAGCACCATCTAATCCTCTTAAATTTTAAATCCTTCACCACATATTTGTATACCATGTTACACAGAATTTCTGTCACTTTCATATAGTGACCAGACGTCCCGTATTACGCGGGACTGTCCCGTATTTCATCTTGTTGTCCCGCGACCAAAAGTGTCCCGCAAAATGTCCCGCATTTCCCCTATTTCCTATTTTCGAAGTTTTGATTTACGACAAAATAGATATTAGCAGTTAGCCGTTAGATTTTAGAACATATAATTTTTCAAGAATTTAAATCAGTAGGCTTTGAGGATAATAAACGTCAAACGTTATTAATTTTTCGTAAATATTAATAGTGGTGTGGTGTACTTGTTTTGTATTTTGTGTTAATTTTTTTTTATTTTTATGGAAAAAAACAAAGGTTAGGCGATATTAAAAATTCTGAAAATATTATTATGTAACTATAAATTAATTTATTTTTACCATTAAAGAATGACTTCAAGAAAAAGATCAAGCAAACTTACAGAAACTCTTTGCAAAGAATTTCCTTTCATTAAAAAAGGAAAGACGGATTTTCTAGCGCAATGCTCAATATGTATTAGTGAATTTTCTGTTGCTGCGGGAGGAAAAAATGATATAACTAGGCATATTTCCAGTGATAAGCATAAAAAGTCGTTGCAAAGTTCTATTTCATCAAGCAAATTGGTAAATTTCTTTCGCAGAACAGTCTTTGGAGATAGAGAAAGACAGTTGGCTCTCTCAGAAGCGGTTCTATCTTTTCATGCAATTTGTCATCATCATAGTTTTAGGTCCATGGATTGCACCTCAAAACTCATTAAGCAATTATTTGACAAACAGTTTTCTTGTGGCCGGACTAAAACTGAAGTAATTATAAAAAATGTTCTTGCACCGCACGCATTTCAAGAACTACAAAATGAATTAAAGCCTATACATTTTATGTCTGTATTCTCGGATGCATCGAATCATAAAGACATTAAATTATTTCCGACGTTAGTTCGTTATTTTAATTTTACAGCTGGTGTCAAAATAAGATTATTAGATTTCGTATCTTTGCCAGGAGAAACTTCGGAAATTATAACAAATTCCATAATGAACATTCTTAATAAAAACAATTTACAACAAAAAATCGTGGCATTTTGCGGCGATAACGCAAATACTAATTTTGGTGGCATATCAAGAAATGGAACAAACAATATATTTAGTCGATTGAAAGCTAATATTGAACAAAATATAATAGGTGTGGGTTGCTCTGCCCACATAATCCACAATGCTATACAAACAGCGGCAGACCTTTTGCCAGTTGATATCGAAAATATAATTGTAAGAATTTATGGACACTTTTTTATATACACAGTTAGAGTTGAAACTTTGAAGAGCTTTTGCGATGAAGCAGATACAGAATACCATCGTATACTTGGATATTGTAAAACCAGATGGTTGGCTTTATTACCTGCTATTGAAAGGATCTTAAAATTATATGAGCCATTAAAGTCGTATTTCCTTTCAATTAAAAAATGTCCGCAAACTATTGAAGTCTTTTTCAAAAATCCAACTTCTGAATTATGGCTTATGTTCCTGCACAATCAGTCAGCACTTTTCCATAATGCTGTAAAATCTATAGAAGGAGATAAAACGACTATAATGGAAACTGACAAAAAAATAAATGATTTAAAATTCTCATTAATGGAAAGAATGAATTGCCAATTTTTTCCAACTCCGCTGCGACATATTTTAAACAAGTTGGTAGAAAATGGTGAAATAGATGAAAAATGGTTTATATTACATACTACGAACTTTTATGCTAACTGTTTGGAGTATTTGGAAAAGTGGACATCAGAACTTTCTTATGCCAAAATTTTTCAATGGGCTTCTTTACTAAAATATTTTGATTTCGACGATGTAAAACCTAGTTTAGAACTTATTTCAAATCATATTCCACGCATTAATATTTCCGAAATCGAATTGTTCGACGAAATATCGTATATTAAGTTATACGTGACTAATGACAAATTAAATAAATGGATAGAAGAAAATGTGCCAATTGATTTAAAGTGGGTAGAAATATTTAATTATTTTACATCAAATCACATTCCATTTCAAAATATTTTAAAAATTATAGAATTTATTCTGGCACTACCTGGCACAAACGCAGCGACCGAGAGAATATTTTCAGTTGTCAATAAATTATGGACAATAGAAAAAACGCAAATGGAAATATGTACTGTGAAAGCGATACTATTATTAAAAATGCATTATGATAATTCGTGCTCAAAACTAATGGATGCAATTGCAAACAATGATATAATTCTCAAAAAAATCCACTCATCTGAAAAATATTCCTAATTATTTATTGTTATCCAAGTATTAATAATTTAATTAATTATACTTTTTTTGTTTTGCTTTTTTTATTTTATTTTTTATTAAGTTTCAATTATAACAAACACAATAGTTAGTTATATATTACAATGAATTTTTATGATTTAAAGAAAATAAATGTGATGAATTTGAATTTTTGTTAACAAAATTAGTTTTTATAGTATGTATTTTATTTTCAACCACACTATCACCATAAAAATATAACGTCCCGCAACGGTATGCGAAAAATATGGTCACTATACACTTTCATAAAAAAACATTGGTGAAAGGAAAGTTCAAGATACGATATCTTATCTAGAATATATTTCTTTTCTTAGTTTAGTTTCGTTCAAATATCATAAACGTTAACATACTGAACACATTTAATACTATAAATATATTATGCAATATAGCATTTTGGAACTACTGTACGCTGTACGGCATTAATTTGTTTAAGATTTCAATTCTCAATTATCTAAATAATTTGACTTGGAAATGCTGAATATTTGAAGTATTTTAAAAAATATAGTACGTCACAGTCCTAACATAGACTTTATGAGCTCTCGTTCATAAATCGAGTGCTCCCTGTAGTTACAAATAAATCAAAATTGTAAGTTTTTTTTAGTGAAATCGTTATAAAAAAATTTTGCTCTTAGTTCAATCATTTTGGTATTAAAAAATGGAATGAAAAATAGAACTTTTAATTTATAAATTATTTATTGTGAAAATGATATCGAAAATATAATTAATAAATTATTAATATTTTTTCGTATTAAACTTTTGAGTTTCTTACAATTATAAATAATATAATTTGAATTCTAAAAGTTTAGTAAATAATATTACTTAATTTAATAACAGAAAAAATATACCACAGACTGAACTCCAGCCGTTTCTAATGAGACAAGCATCATTGAGCCACAAGTAGTTTAGATTTTTTTTTTAATTGCAATTATAATTGTAATTTATCAGAATTTAAAAAGTCAAACGCGACTGTGATTCAAAAAGTCATACATCGTCCTAGTCACCACTTACGAACTGCACATAAATTATCTGATTGGTTAAAAATATGTGACTCAATGAGAAGTATTTGAAACTCATCCTTTAGTTTGATCAATGTGGACTTAAAATCTTCAATTCATTTTTTCATTTTTGATAATGTCCTTTATAATCAATTTTGAATGTTGAAGCATAGACTATATTTAAAAGAATTGCAAACAACTACTCGTGAAATCTTAAAATTCTTAGGTTTACAAAATTTAATTTCTTAAACTTTCTGCAATCTATCACATCTCTACAAATTAACAAACCGGAACCAAATGTCAATGTTTTGTATTGTCAGTTTATTTCATCTAGTTCCCATAATGTTGTCAACAAGACCTTAAAATTGTATCGTGTCATAATCGTTATTGTTTCGTTATGCTAAATATGCGATACACACACAAAAACCATTTGCCAAAAATTAAGCTTTTAATAATATTTAATGTTAAAAACATGATTTTTTGGAAGCCTCTACAAAATTTCACAATTTTTTTTTAAAACAAGAACGGAAATTATTAAATTTATATAAAAGAAGGAGAAATATCTGATATGTAACGTACCATAAAACCACATCAAATTTAATTTGATGTTCTCTTCCTTTTTAAATATATACTATACATACATATACGATTTTCTGTATAGTTTTGAATGTTGTATTCATTATAATTGAAAAGGAAATAATAATATTTCGTAAATTAGAAAATTTTCTATCTACAATACGAGAAGCTTGATGCTTCCTATATATATATGTATAATTTTCGCATTATAATTTTCTTCATATGTATATATTTTCCATAATTTTTTTTTTTAATAACCCAAAAAAAAATCTGTTACAAATAAATATAAGGACAAGTGCCAAAATACTTCATCACAACCGTACAAATATATACTCACCGCATACAAACCAACAAAAAAACTGCTAATTAGGGTTAGCAGATAATTCGTAGTTCGCCGTGTTAACAGTTATTTATTCCCTACATTGTTTTGTAATTAATAGAACAAATATCTTTAAGACAGTGTATATAAATACAAATTTACATAGTGACCCACTGAAACTGCCAAACCTAAATATTATAGAATTAGAACTAATGTGTACCAATTTTTGGCATAGACTCCCTAAATCTACTGACTTCCACCTAGGTAGACACATACAAAATTATGATCCCAAGCTGATTTAATTTAGACATTTATATTTCATAAGTTCAATGTTCTACCATGTACCACTGACCCTCCACATAATCGGAAAATTCTAACATGGTCCTACTAAATTTCATATTTTACGATCATCAGGATGAAGTCGGGATGAACATGTGTGCCAAATTTCATCAAAATCTGATAAGCGGTTCTAAGAGATGTTGCTGCACACATGTAAATTTTGTGCTCATGTACACTTTTTTTTGCATTATCGGACCTCTCGAAAACGACAAGAAAAAAAGTTTCATCCAAATCAATTTTCAACATTCCTATATTTGTTATTCAACCATTCGCAATTGTTATAAATGCGATTTTAATATAATACTTCCACTCGGAAACTAAAAACCAAAATTTCTATATACATACTTCTTATACTATATATCCTAAATTAATTATTAACTGATAAATACTACAAGGCCGTATTTTGTGTGCTCATTAAACAGGACGTTTATTGTTAAAATAATTTAAAAAAATATTAAATTGTATATATGTATGTATATATTAGACGACATCTCTAATTCTGTTGGAATTTGGCATCTGTGAATCTGTAGTCGCAATAACAAAACTATATCTACATCTTTATATAAACATCAAAAAGATATTTTTGTATATAGAATATATATTTTAGTTTTATTCTGTTTCCAAATAATAAACCAGTTCAAAAAATTCTAATGGAGGAAGTAACATAACATCCTGTAAGGCTGCCTTTATAATCAATATTTAAATAAAAACTCAATGAAAATATATAAAATTGTTGTTGTGTATAATAAGCACTGACTTACTGAGTATTATTTTTGTCTTTCTTTGATTTAAAATGTTCTTCTGGAGATACTACACTATACATGCAGAATTATTGGATGGAGTAGTGTGTATGTAGGTTTGTTATATAGTTTATATATACATTTTGAGGTTATGTATACACTTTTATATCGTTATAAATATTTTGTTTGTTTTATTTTTTCCCTTTTTAAAAGAAAATAAATACGAATTATATTTATTTATGTATATAATATTTTTTAGTACAACCGGCATAATCATCGTCATTAACTCGAATTTACATATTTTGATAATTTTAATAATTACAAAATTATTTGAGTCAGAGAAACTGGCAGAAAAGTGATAACTAAAATTTGGAAAAAAAATTAAGTTTCAGCTTTTGCTTTTATGGTATTTTTTACTTCAAGAACTAGGACATTAACAAATTATAAATTTCTGTTCGAGGCCTTTAAAATTTTAATTTTATTTAAAATTGGATGGATATAGAATAAATTGACATATAGTTATACTCAATAGCTTTATGCACAAAGGCCACAATTATCCTCATCATACTCATTAACAATCTGCATGTTCCACGTATGGGGGCGATTGACCGAATGTTAGGAAACCGTGAACTCCAGCAACATTCGATTTTTGTACCTTAAAACATGACCACGTACTATTGAGATTCTCAGTTGCCAAAAAAACCACTATATTATTTAACCACTATTTTGAAAATGGTAAAAGCCATCATTACAGAATCCGACCTCCGACATGCCTTTTCAATGTATATTTTTTTAAACCGAATTTATGAAGTGTATTTATTGTAGTATTTTTCATTCTCACTTAAGCAAAATGTTGATACAGACAGCTTCAAAATAATATTAGATTCCAATTTCAGTGATGCACTGGAAACACGTACAAAACTGTATTCGTATACACGATCGTAATCCCTTCAATATAGAATAATTAAATGGCAGCTGCTTGAGCCACACATTTTCGCGACTGTACATAAGAAAAGGTTCCATTCCTGAATTCCTGCGTCAATTACATTTTGAAGGTATGTCATTGAACATTTTAAATTTTACCATTTCTAATTCATAATTGTTGTTTAATCAATTTCCGGAATTTTTAATTACATATATCAATTTCTTATATTTATTGTTTCGATATTTTCAACCGATCCCTCCTCACTGTGTATGCGCCTCTGTTTATATTTTATTATATTTTTGGTATTCTTAAAAAACATAAATTTTTGTTTCTTTCATTTTCAGAGTAAATTTTATTTCTCAAGGGTTATAAAAGCCTGAACTTAAATATATATAAAATTTTTGTTTGTATTATGAACCGAAAAATAGTGCAGCCTGATTTTCCTCTACCATTATTTATACATAAATTTTAAAATTATTATTTTCAAAATGAAGACAGATTTTTTTTTTTTGGAGTTTTTTTGTAATCAAGAAAATTTTCTTTTTAAGAATTTTTAATGAACAAAAAATTGAATTTATATAGTTTTTTAATAACAAAATTTTTAGCGACTTTTCTGCCGAATAAATTAAAATATAAAAGTAAAAAAGTATACAATTTTTTTGTTGTCCCTGACATTTAAATGTAATTTTTATCTGCGATCAAAGAGATTAAAGTGTTTTTATTTCACATTCTATGAGTTTACTTGTTTTTGCACTGAATTTTCTTTGAAATTGGATTTATTCAACAATTTGATTGATATAAATAAATAAAAAAAAAAACTTTTCTCTTTTTGGGTTGAAATTATAAAAAAGTTATATTTATTTAGAAAAAACATTATAAATATGAAAAAATGATAGACAATTTTTAAATATACATATTAAAAAAGTTTCAAAGAAATATTAAAATATAATTAAAAATATAATTCGTAATTCTATTTCAATGTAGAATTTTTTCTTATTATTATGTAACGTCTTGCATCTATTATGAATCATAAAAACAATTTTTGGAGATGCTTTTGCCAATGCCACCTTTTGGTTTAAGAAACAATGTGAATAATACATGTAGCAAAAGAAATACGAACAAAAAATCCGTAAGTAAAAGTAAAACCCAGAAGAAGAAGAAATTGTTAATCTTCATTTATGTCATTCCCAACTTATTGTAGATCTTTATACATCCGTGATTGCGAAATGCCACATTACATCTCAGCTCGCTGCAAACACAATCTATAAATTGCATATTGCAATAAAGTTAGCTGAATAATATGCAGATTTCCGCATCTTCCAATCTTCAAAAATTATAGCAATCGTGCAATCTTCGGTTGATCCGGTCTAAGTTCTCCTATTCGCCTCGAATCCAGGATGAAACCTAAAATTTGATTCATATGCTCTCAGTTTTCTGCATTCTTCCTTATTGCTTAAGCCTTCGCGTAATTTCGTTAAGAGATTCATTACTGTTATTTTGACTTATTCAATCGTATATTAAATTGATATTGGTTCAATCTATCACTTTGTGTATATATATACCTACCATTATTACACTTTTTGGTACTACCAACGGGGAATAAAGCCATATGATATAGGTTTGACATTTTTCTAAAAATAGTTCTAAAAACGTTATCAATGAAATGTAAATAAAATTCTTATTCGTCTAATGTTATTTTTGTCAGATAAGTGTCCAGTAAATTTAAATTATTTAGAGTAGTAAATAGTCTCAATCGACGACAGAAATTTGTAAATTCTCCAGAACTGAAATTCCAAAAGCTCAATTTTCAAATTTGTTATATTTATTTAAAAAATTAAATAATCAGTTTTCAAACCAACCGATTGACATTACAATAGCAATTTATGAAAAACCAACTTATTTTCTGATGAATTTCAATTTTCTATATCAAATCACGATAACAAATTAAAACTGTTTAATTATATTTTACAATAATCTATATATAATTTATATATAGCCCCTACCGCCGCGACAGTTGAATTGAAAGTCATCATCATCATTAACTCATTGATAAAGAAATTGTAATGGTGTGTACTTTTCGTCTGTTATTATTCAAAAATAATATTCATGTAAAAAAATTTTTTATTTATACAAGAAAGAAAAATTAAATGTTTATTACATTCGGTGTACATTACATTTGAATTACAGATTCTAGTTTTCTGTTAAATGTTAACAGTAATAGTTAACATTTGTTATTCTTTTAACAGAAAATATTTTTCTGTTAAATGTTCGAAAAAAAATAGTAGTAATATGGTCACAGTATTTTAATGTTAATTTTAATGTTAGTTTTGCAGTTTTGTCCGTTAAAAATTTTCGTGGTAGGAAAAGTTTTTATAAAAACTTACTTTTGATTAAGTAGTTCTACTAAAAGGAAGTGTTTTAAAAAAAAAAAAATATACAAAAATAGTAATTTCAAATTCAGTATCATTTAAAAGTAATATAGTTTTTTTTGGTGTTAAAATATTAATTTTTCCACTATATTTTATTACACTTGTGAAAAGTTAAGGTTTAAATTCCTTTTTTTGTTATAAAAAATAAAAATAAAATAAAATTACATAAATCCTATAATTTACATATTTTCTGTAAATAAAAGATATAAGCTCAGGTAATAAAGTAAAAAATAGTTTAATTTAGGCTTAGATCAATTTTGATCTAATTGGTTGTGTTTTATATATTATTCACAGGCTTAGCCAGTGAGCTCGCAGGGCCAGGCTATAGTCGCTGAAAAGTAAATTTTTATCTGGAGTCTAAACACCAAAAATAAAAAAAAAAGGAAATCTATAAAAATTCATATTTTTTTCCTGAAAAAAAAATATTACAGAACAAGAATCTTAGAAGATCAATAATTTCCCGCCAGTGTTAGCGTCGAGAGAGCGTAGCAGTTAATTTTTTTTTCTATCATCTGTTATAATCAGCAGAATTAATATTTTTATTACATAAGTATATACTATTGTGTATATAGGGAATTTTTATTATTAAGTCAGTTATCAAATTTTTATCATAGCGGGTAGAAGAATTTTATTGTTACCGCGGAAAAATTTTGTTTTATTAATAAGTTTTGTAATTAATAGTAGTTTAATAATATTTTATAATTTTTAAAGTGGATGATCGCGATTCCTTTTTTTATTATATATATATATATGTATATATATAAAAAGAAAAATCTAGATTAAATCTAGAGAAATAAATTAATTGTCGGTCATAAATTTAATATGAATTATTGTATACCGTCGGATTTACAAAAATGGCGGAAATCAGTTTTGAATAACGTGAAGTATTGGTGATATCGCAAAAAAAAAAAATTTTGTCAAAAAAAAAAAAGGGGTTTTAAATTTATCGGTAATATTAAGTATTTTTTTTTACCACTTGAAATTGTGGTAGATATTTTTTTTTGATAGATAAAAAAAAGAATTAATAAGTAAAAATAAAAAAAAAAATTATCATTTTTGTGTAATTTTTTTATATAAAATAAATAAAAAAAAAAATATAAGGTTTTGTAAACAAAAAAAAAAAAAACCCAGAAAAATATAATCTTGATTTTCAGATCCTGGAGAAATTTGAGCTCACATTTCCCGAAGGATTAGCTGAAATTTAAGTAAGTGAGTTATTATTTTATTTTAATTTTTATTTTTTTTTATATTTATAAACTAAATATTATTGAAATTGGCGTATTATTTTATATATATATCTTCGAGTTTTCGTCGGGTAATATTATATTTTTTTTATTTTTTTTGGAAGTTACCCTGTAAATTAAAAAGAAAAAAAAAGGGAAATTTCTATTAGAAATTTTACAATTTTTTTTATATATGAAGAGTAATTTTAAATTAATTTATTTTATATATATATATATATATATATCAGATTATCTGAGTTTAAGCCTCGCGCTCAATTTTTATTTTTATCGCTTGCACGGTTGTATAACAGTTTTTATTAAGGAGAACGGCGAATTCCGTTTATGTGCCTTACTTATTTATTTATTTTTTTTGAGAGAAAGCAATTTAAATATTATTTATTATATATTCAATTATTAGGAATATCAATCAGCTGTAGAGCTATATATTTTTTTTTATTATATATAAATTTTGTTCTATATACTATACTTTATATTAAATTTTATATTCAGATAGGGTAATAGGGGTAATTTTATATATATTGATTATTTGCTGATTAATAAAATTTATTATACATAATTGATATTGTAAAGATGAAATTGAAGTCTTTATTTTCTTTATTTTTATGTTGACATAGCATAAAGATGTGCTAAGTTTCACTTTATTTTGTTGGTGGTGAAGAAGGGTATACTCGGAGTTTTCGAGGATACAAAACAAATGGAAGTGTAGTGTAACTTCCATAGTGTTGTGTTTGAAATATGTAGTTGTTCGCGTGCATTATTTAATTGTTTGTTTTAGGGCCTTTGAAAAACTTTAGAATTTTGGTCAATGTTTAAAGGCAAGGTAGGGCGGGAATCTGACCATCGCGGTTTAACACCCGTCGCGCGGATTGCTGTAACGTTTTATTTGGTTTCAGTATTATTTTATTAGTTTATTTTTTTTTGTTGTTTTGTTACGACGTCCTAAGTGAATGAGTATAGTATCTCGTCTCCCAGTTCACTTGTCGTATAATATCGCGGTATGAATGTTTGTTGTTATTCTGTCCTTACGTGTGCATAATCTTTTGTACAAACAACCCACCCCGTGCTGATGCTAGTTTTGCGAGGTAAATCATACCGCAACCTAAGTGCAAAAGAGCCGCTTGTTTTTTTTTTTTTGTAGCGGAAGTAAGGAAATGTCTGGGACTAGTAATAGACTCAGCAACAAGACCAGCATATAACAATAGCAACAACATAATAAAAAATGGCGCCCAACGGATGAGCATTTATTCTGGCTCAATGATGTCGAATTAAGTTTTTTAATTTGAATCATGTAATTTATTTTGACTTCGAAATTGAAGTTGTTCCTTGCAATAACCCGGTATATTTTTTTTAGTACTTCAGCTATATAGAGTTCAAAATAGCCTTTTTTTTGTAAAGTAGTTTAAGCTGAATTTACTTTTTGATATAAATTTTCTTTTATTGTAAATTTTATTATACATTTTTTATTTAATTTTTTTATTACAAGAATTTTAGATTTTTATAGCTGTAATTTACCTGGAAAGTAGTTGGTTTTACACTGACCATCCATAGCGACTTTATTGTTATATAATATCTATATATTATTCTTTTCGTAATTATAAATATATTTATTAATTTGATTAAGACATTCCATATTATGAATTACCTGGAAAGTTGTTGGTTTTATACTGACCATCCATAGCGATTTCATATCTTATAATATTTATCTGTTAATATATTTTTTTTTAAATTAAGATTTCTAATAATAATTTCTCTGTTATGCCATTTCTGTAGGTTAAGTGCACCAGTAGTAATGTTTAGGTAACAGAGTAAATAAGTATTAAATCTTGATTCAATAATGAATTTGTCACATCGATTTTTGATTTACCCCGGAAATACAGCCTAGCGCAGTAACCGCGAGCGATTTCTTTAATTCAAATGTGAGAAATGTCATTATATAATAATTCTTATTAATTTAATACATTGTGTCATAGTCATATAATTTAGGTTCTACACCATGAATTTATGTTAATTGATATATATTATTAAATTATTTTGCAATAGTTTTTATGTTATAGTAATCCATTTTTATGTATACGTACGTAGCTTTTATGTTTTAAACACAATACTATCCATTTCGTACAGAGTAGTATTCTCGAATTCTCTTCGAAAACTAATACCCTTCAAAACCACCAACGTATTATCAATATTGTTTATTTATCAATATCGTTTTTATAAGTTGTTGATACTTATATACAATTTTTTTAATCTTATTCATTTATAATATATATATGATTTTTTTTTTTGCAGTAAATTTTTCTGTAAAATTTCCTTTTTTTTTATAAACTTGTAATATATTTTGAATTATAAATACATACTTACATATTTATATATATATATTGTTAAAACTTTCTTTATATATATATATAATTTTTTTTATAGTTTGAAATCCTAATTATTAGAGATTTCATATTTTACATATATACTTTTAGTATTGTATATATATTTATTTTTATTATTATATAAATTTTTTTATTTCATATTTTTTTTTATTATTATTTTATATTTTATTATTATATTTAACATAATTAAACATATCCATTTTATATTCACTTAGTAATCAAAGATCTAAATTTAGGAGATTTTGTTTGCTTAAATTTTTTTGTATCGATAGAAACACAGTTTCTCTTTCAAAAAAACATAAAAAAAAATTTATTCCTGAAATTATTTATATTTTTTTTTAAATTTATTTTTGTACTAAATTCAATATGACACCTACTGGTAATCAAAAAGGTCACCACATGCATACTAGGAGTCATAGAGAAACCGACAATAATCCCAATAATTCTAATAATAACGCGGAAATGAATCAAGAACCTCGTGAGCAATTGCAAGATGGTGCAGTTGGTCTTGAAAACGTGTTGGATAGACAAATCGCGAATAATAACAGGGAAATTGTTGAACCAAACATTGGTGAAACTGACCCTGAAGTACAGACGAATCATCAAGCTGGTATCCCTCATGAACCGACTGAACCACATGGTTCAAACTTTATTTCGCGTCCAAGTTTAAGTAGTTCACCAAGAAATGTTCCAAATCCGCTTATAAATGGTGTTAATACGGGTTTACAATTCCCACCTCCAGCTCAGTCACCGAAAAGAATCGTAACTCATCCAACGAGTGGACCGAGTCACGGTAGTCGTAATCCTGTTTCAGTAGCAGATTTACGGAAGGCTATAGAAGAAATTTTGAACGATGTTCAAAATGATTCAGTTCCTTCTGGTGTTTCAGCAAATGAAGCTATAATTAAACTCGGGAGAGAAATTTTGAATCATTCTAACATGAATATGTTAGATGAATCACGACCGCGAGGAAATACAAATATAAATTTAGATCAACCATTAATAAACGGTCACAATCAAAATGCGTCAAATATTAGAAATGTAAATTTCGATAGTAGTGCTGGTCAGCATAGGCAAGATGATTCACCTGATTATGAGAATATTCCACGCAATAGAACCGGTCAACGAATTCCACCTAATCGTGAACCATTTAATAATTATTATTCAACGCAACCAACAACGTCCAGACATAATTATGCTGGTGAATCGCGACGCAATAATGTTAATGCCCAAAGGATTCCAAATCAGAACCGAAGGGTTAATGAAAATCAATCTAATAGTTTTATACCAATAAATAAGTGGGGTTTTACATTTAATGGTAACACTGGTATGACCATTAATGATTTTTGTTTTAGAATAGAAAAGCTGACGAGAGATAATAGAGTTTCAGAAAGTCAATTATTATCTAGTATTTATTTGTTACTTGCGGGTGATGCTCAAGAATGGTATTGGAGACTTGTGCAAGATTTTCCGGACCATGACTGGGACTTTCTAAAGCAAGAAATGATTGGGCAGTTCCAACCTTTGGACGCTGATCATCATATCTTTAAAGCGATCATGAATCGAAAGCAAAAACCAGGCGAAAGTTTTGATGTGTTTTGCAACGCTATTATGAAATTAAATTATTCAATGCAAACTCGTAAATCCGAATTGGAATTGGTTGATATTATGAGAGAAAATCTCGATTTTCGATTAATTCAACTCATTTCTGTTTCTCGGGAAATATTTACGGTCAATCAGTTGAGAGATGAGTGTAGACGAGCGGAACGTATTTTACGTATGGAAAGCAAAAATAGGGCACGCGTATCACATGCATTTCATGCACCTCCTGTACCGTATCGACGCGTAAATGAAATTTTTAATGATAATGATAATGTGAACCATTTACTTGGTGAGGAAGATAATTTTGTTGATGAATCATATCAAGTAAATGAATATAATAGATACCCAGATAAGAAAGCGTATACTAGAGTGAATCGTGACACTTCTAATTGGACATGTTTCAATTGCAGCGAAAAAGGACATGGGTTTTACGATTGTGAAAAACCTCGTATCATGTTTTGTTACTATTGTGGTCGTAAAGATGTCTCTAGTCCTGCGTGTAATTGTAGAAAACAGGGAAACTAAGTTCGGGGCAAGAATCTACCGGTGATTCTTCGCTCGTAAATTTAACCGGCAATAAATCATCTGAATCTCATAATGAAGTTCAGATAATTAACTCGGATATACCAAAAACTAAACAAATTTTAAAAAAATCTGAAAGTAATAAGAAAAATTTAAATGATAGTAATAGTAATATTGAAGTACCAATTTTTGATATTGGAAATTTACATAGAGAAAAGTTAAAGAAATATGTTGAAGCAAGAAAAAGAATATTTGCTGAAAGTGAAAAAGTAATTAAATTAAATAGAAAGAAAAAATCATTAGTTAAATTTAGAAAAAAAAGTAAACAAAGGAAGAATTTAAGAAAATATTTAGAATCTTGTACTATAACAAGTAGTTTAGATCAGGACCCTCGTCTTTTCCAGGATGTCTCAATAGGTGGTCATGTTATTAGAGGATTATTAGATTCGGGAGCCACCATAACTTGTCTAGGAATAGGAGGCGAAGAGTTTCTGAAAACAATTGGTTTAAAATGGACCAAACTTAATGCTAATTTACAAACTGCAGATGGTAAACCTCAAAAAATCTTAGGATTTGTGAATGTATCTGTAACTTGTTGTAATGTAACTAAAGATATTATGATTTATTTAACAGAAATTATACTTAGGTATAGATTTCTGGCGCTTGTTTCGTTTTAACCCTTTTGCGGTCAGTGAAGTTGAATTGAAACAAATGCCTGATCCAAAAATGCATGTTCTTTCTAACACTCAAAGAGAAGTGTTAGAACAAATTAAAGCTAGGTTCCCATCTTTCGAAACTTGTGGTCTTGGTCGTACTCATTTGGAGGTCCACCGTATTGACACGGGAGATGCAGAGCCAATTAAGCAGCGTCATTACCCAGTTTCTCCGCCAGTAGAAAAATTAATGTATGATGAGATTGATAGGTTGTTGAGCTTGGACGTAATTGAAGTTAGTAACAGTCCATGGTCATCTCCTGTTTCTCTGGTACGTAAACCAAATAAAGTTAGGTTATGTCTCGATGCTCGGAAACTAAATTCGGTAACCAAGAAAGATGCTTATCCATTACCAAACATAGATGGTATATTGAGTCGTTTACATGAGACCAAATACATTACCAGCCTAGACCTTAAGGACAGTTTTTTTCAAGTTGTGTTGGATGATAGTTCCAAGGAAAAAACTGCCTTTACCGTACCAGGTCGTCCTTTGTACCATTTTAAGGTAATGCCCTTCGGACTCTGTAACGCGGCTCAACGTCTGTGTCGGCTAATGGATAAGGTAATACCAAGTCATCTTCGTGAATCTGTAACCGTGTATCTGGATGATCTTTTGTTAGTTTCGCCTGACTTTGAATCACATATGAAACTTTTAAAAGAAGTTGCGGATTGTTTAAGGATATCTGGACTTACTATTAATGTAGGCAAAAGTAGATTTTGTATGAAAGAAATAAAGTATTTAGGATATATTGTAGGAAATGGTATGATAAAAACGGATCCTGAAAAGATCGATTGTATAAAAAATTTCCCTAAGCCAAAGAGTGTAAAAGAAGTTCGCCGATTCTTAGGTATGTGTAATTGGTATAGAAAATTTGTCCCATCATTTTCTTCAATAGCATCAGGAATTTCTGATGTTTTAAAAAAAAATAATAATTCTAAATTTACATGGACGGTAGAAGCACAAGACGCGTTTGACAAACTTAAAGAAGCTATGAGCTCAGCTCCGGTTCTTGTTAACCCGGATTTTTCGCGACACTTCTTCATACAATGCGATGCTTGTAAGACTGGTGTAGGAGCTGTTCTGTTTCAGAAGTCTGACGATGGTTCAGAAAATCCTATAGCGTTTTTCTCGCAGAAACTTAATTCCGCCCAGAGGAACTATACTATCACCGAACTTGAGTGTTACGCGGCAGTATTGAGCGTTAAAAAGTTTCGTCCGTATGTTGAATTATTACCGTTTACTGTTATAACTGATCACTCCAGCCTTAAATGGCTCATGGATGAAAAAGACCTCAGTGGTCGTCTTGCTAGATGGAGTTTGAAGCTACAAGCGTTCAACTTCAATATAGAACATCGCAAGGGTAGCCAGAATGTGGTTCCTGATGCATTGTCCCGTATACATGCTGATGAAATTGATTTCGAGTCTTCACATTTCGCCACAGGCGAATATGAAGCACTCAAAAACATAGTCTTGGCAAATGAAGAAAGATTACCCGACGTCCGTGTTTCTGAAGGATTTATATACAAGCGAACGGAACCATATTCCGGTAGTCCTGAACAAGAGGTCGACGCTTGGAAACTTTGGATTCCAACCGGTTTAACTACTGATTTGATCCGAAACGCGCATGATCCACCAGATGCATCACACGGTGGTGTTAACAAAACGATTTATCGTCTAAGGCAATTGTATTATTGGCCAACATTAGCTAAAGATGTAAAAGAATATGTAGCTAAATGTAGTATATGTAAAGAGACTAAAGCTCCAAACATAATATTAAGACCCCGAATGGGAGGTCAATTTATCACGGAACGTCCTTGGCAACGAATTTATGTAGATTTTCTCGGACCTTATCCGCGGTCAACCAGGGGATATTCATACTTGTTTATTGTTCTAGATCATTTTTCGAAATATGTATTGTTAAAACCTTTTCGTACCGCGTCCGCCAACAAAGTTTGTGAATATTTAGAACAGGATGTGTTCCATACTTTTGGAGTACCTGAATCTATGTTGTCAGATAATGGCTCACAGTTTATTTCAAAGCAAGTAGCGAAACTAATGGAAAGCTTTGGAGTACGTCACGACAAAACAGCTATTTACCATCCTAGCCCCAATAATTCTGAACGTGTCAATAGGTCAATACTTGCCGCCATTAGAAGCTACATTAAATCTGATCATAGGAAGTGGGACGAAAATATTAGTCATATAGCTTGTGCACTACGTTCAGCAGTACACGAAGCTACAAAAACTTCACCATACTACGTTCTCTTCGGAACTAATATGGTTACACATGGTTCATCGTATAAGTTACTTCGTAAATTACAAAATTTTCCATCGGGTGATGTCAATATTTTACCACATTCAGACAAGTTAAAACTTGTTCGAGAAGGAGTCATAACAAATTTGAAAAAAGCTTATGAGAAATGTCAAAAAACGTATAATCTCAGAACTCGTGAAGTAACATTTGTACCTGGTCAGAAAGTTTTTAGGCGTAACTTTGCACAAAGTGATATGCCAAAACATTTTAATGCGAAGTTAGCAAAAAGTTCTTAGAATGTAGGGTAAAAGCAAAAGTAGGAAAAAATTCGTACGAATTGGAAGATTTAGATGGTAATAAAATTCATGGTGTATACCATGGTAAAGATTTACGTACATAAAATTATAATTTTTATAAGTTAATTTAAAGTTAAAAAAGTTTTATATTATATAGTATAATATATAACAAACATAATAGATATTTGATTTTTATTTGTCAAATATTTATATTTATAACTTATTTATATAATTATTTTTTTTTATTCATACCGCTCATAATTTGCATTTATTGGCAGTTTAGTATCAATGTTGCCCAGCTCAGTAGGTAGAGCATGAGGAATATTTGGGTCGTAGGTCGAGTCCCCACGTTGGGCGCCATTTTTTTTTATGTTGTTGCTATTGTTATATGCTGGTCTTGTTGCTGAGTCTATTACTAGTCCCAGACATTTCCTTACTTCCGCTACAAAAAAAAACAAGCGGCTCTTTTGCACTTAGGTTGCGGTATGATTTACCTCGCAAAACTAGCATCAGCACGGGGTGGGTTGTTTGTACATTTGAAATGGTGTGTACTTTTCGTCTGTTATTATTCAAAAATAATATTCATGTAAAAAATTTTTTTATTTATACAAGAAAGAAAAATTAAATGTTTATTACATTCGGTGTACATTACATTTGAATTACAGATTCTAGTTTTCTGTTAAATGTTAACAGTAATAGTTAACATTTGTTATTCTTTTAACAGAAAATATTTTTCTGTTAAATGTTCGAAAAAAAATAGTAGTAATATGGTCACAGTATTTTAATGTTAATTTTAATGTTAGTTTTGCAGTTTTGTCCGTTAAAAATTTTCGTGGTAGGAAAAGTTTTTATAAAAACTTACTTTTGATTAAGTAGTTCTACTAAAAGGAAGTGTTTAAAAAAAAAAAAAATATACAAAAATAGTAATTTCAAATTCAGTATCATTTAAAAGTAATATAGTTTTTTTTGGTGTTAAAATATTAATTTTTCCACTATATTTTATTACACTTGTGAAAAGTTAAGGTTTAAATTCCTTTTTTTGTTATAAAAAATAAAAATAAAATAAAATTACATAAATCCTATAATTTACATATTTTCTGTAAATAAAAGATATAAGCTCAGGTAATAAAGTAAAAAATAGTTTAATTTAGGCTTAGATCAATTTTGATCTAATTGGTTGTGTTTTATATATTATTCACAGGCTTAGCCAGTGAGCTCGCAGGGCCAGGCTATAGTCGCTGAAAAGTAAATTTTTATCTGGAGTCTAAACACCAAAAATAAAAAAAAAAGGAAATCTATAAAAATTCATATTTTTTTCCTGAAAAAAAAAAATTACAGAACAAGAATCTTAGAAGATCAATAATTTCCCGCCAGTGTTAGCGTCGAGAGAGCGTAGCAGTTAATTTTTTTTTCTATCATCTGTTATAATCAGCAGAATTAATATTTTTATTACATAAGTATATACTATTGTGTATATAGGGAATTTTTATTATTAAGTCAGTTATCAAATTTTTATCATAGCGGGTAGAAGAATTTTATTGTTACCGCGGAAAAATTTTGTTTTATTAATAAGTTTTGTAATTAATAGTAGTTTAATAATATTTTATAATTTTTAAAGTGGATGATCGCGATTCCTTTTTTTATTATATATATATATATGTATATATATAAAAAGAAAAATCTAGATTAAATCTAGAGAAATAAATTAATTGTCGGTCATAAATTTAATATGAATTATTGTATACCGTCGGATTTACAAAAATGGCGGAAATCAGTTTTGAATAACGTGAAGTATTGGTGATATCGCAAAAAAAAAAAATTTTGTCAAAAAAAAAAAGGGGTTTTAAATTTATCGGTAATATTAAGTATTTTTTTTTACCACTTGAAATTGTGGTAGATATTTTTTTTTGATAGATAAAAAAAAGAATTAATAAGTAAAAATAAAAAAAAAAATTATCATTTTTGTGTAATTTTTTTATATAAAATAAATAAAAAAAAAAATATAAGGTTTTGTAAACAAAAAAAAAAAAAAACCCAGAAAAATATAATCTTGATTTTCAGATCCTGGAGAAATTTGAGCTCACATTTCCCGAAGGATTAGCTGAAATTTAAGTAAGTGAGTTATTATTTTATTTTAATTTTTATTTTTTTTTATATTTATAAACTAAATATTATTGAAATTGGCGTATTATTTTATATATACAGTCAAATCTCTCTATCTCATAATATCTATATCATGAAATTTTCTCTATGTCGAAATAAAACTATTTACCCGTCAAGTATACACTGAAATTCATCTCTCTATATTAAAATTCTATATTTCAAATTTTCCTCTATGTCAAAAAATAATTCAATCAAAAATCCATGTAAAATAAATTCTCTATTTCAAAATGCGGAAAAGAAGTTTAAATATTTTAACTGTTCGCGAAAAATTGAAAATTATTGAAGAAGTAGACCATGGAATAGGGTAAAATAGATGTAACAGACTACTAACAACCCAAAATATGCCAAACGAGATATTTGATTGATTTTCTAAAATTGACTCTTTTATAAACAAAAAATAATTTTTAATTAATTTTAACTACTAATTTTTAACTTTCAATTTTAACTATACTAATTTTTATCTTTAATACATTAAAAAAAATAATAAAATTGTGTAATGAAATGTGAAATCACTTCAAAATACTATTTAATAAATTTTTAAATATTTTGTAATGGTTATAATTACTATTTTCTTTCATTCACATTACAATTTTTAAACGATTCTCTATTTCGAAATGCTCTCTATGTGGAAATTTTTTTGGGGTCCCTAGAGATTTTGAGATAGAGAGATTTGACTGTATATCTTCGAGTTTTCGTCGGGTAATATTATATTTTTTTTATTTTTTTTGGAAGTTACCCTGTAAATTAAAAAGAAAAAAAAAGGGAAATTTCTATTAGAAATTTTACAATTTTTTTTATATATGAAGAGTAATTTTAAATTAATTTATTTTATATATATATATATATATATATATATATCAGATCATCTGAGTTTAAGCCTCGCGCTCAATTTTTATTTTTATCGCTTGCACGGTTGTATAACAGTTTTTATTAAGGAGAACGGCGAATTCCGTTTATGTGCCTTACTTATTTATTTATTTTTTTTGAGAGAAAGCAATTTAAATATTATTTATTATATATTCAATTATTAGGAATATCAATCAGCTGTAGAGCTATATATTTTTTTTTATTATATATAAATTTTGTTCTATATACTATACTTTATATTAAATTTTATATTCAGATAGGGTAATAGGGGTAATTTTTTTTTTGTGAATTTATTTGGAGTTATAATAATTTTTTTTTAATATCTATTTAAAACTTTTTGATTATTAATTTAAACTATAGTAATATTAATAATTATTTTAATTTATATATATATATTTTTTTTTTATATAAAATTATATTTTTTTATTTATTTATTTTTATTTTATTATTATTCTTAATTTTATATATATTGATTATTTGCTGATTAATAAAATTTATTATACATAATTGATATTGTAAAGATGAAATTGAAGTCTTTATTTTCTTTATTTTTATGTTGACATAGCATAAAGATGTGCTAAGTTTCACTTTATTTTGTTGGTGGTGAAGAAGGGTATACTCGGAGTTTTCGAGGATACAAAACAAATGGAAGTGTAGTGTAACTTCCATAGTGTTGTGTTTGAAATATGTAGTTGTTCGCGTGCATTATTTAATTGTTTGTTTTAGGGCCTTTGAAAAACTTTAGAATTTTGGTCAATGTTTAAAGGCAAGGTAGGGCGGGAATCTGACCATCGCGGTTTAACACCCGTCGCGCGGATTGCTGTAACGTTTTATTTGGTTTCAGTATTATTTTATTAGTTTATTTTTTTTTGTTGTTTTGTTACGACGTCCTAAGTGAATGAGTATAGTATCTCGTCTCCCAGTTCACTTGTCGTATAATATCGCGGTATGAATGTTTGTTGTTATTCTGTCCTTACGTGTGCATAATCTTTTGTACAAACAACCCACCCCGTGCTGATGCTAGTTTTGCGAGGTAAATCATACCGCAACCTAAGTGCAAAAGAGCCGCTTGTTTTTTTTTTTTTTGTAGCGGAAGTAAGGAAATGTTTGGGACTAGTAATAGACTCAGCAACAAGACCAGCATATAACAATAGCAACAACATAATAAAAAATGGCGCCCAACGGATGAGCATTTATTCTGGCTCAATGATGTCGAATTAACTTTTTTAATTTGAATCATGTAATTTATTTTGACTTCGAAATTGAAGTTGTTCCTTGCAATAACCCGGTATATTTTTTTTAGTACTTCAGCTATATAGAGTTCAAAATAGCCTTTTTTTTGTAAAGTAGTTTAAGCTGAATTTACTTTTTGATATAAATTTTCTTTTATTGTAAATTTTATTATACATTTTTTTATTTAATTTTTTTATTACAAGAATTTTAGATTTTTATAGCTGTAATTTACCTGGAAAGTAGTTGGTTTTACACTGACCATCCATAGCGACTTTATTGTTATATAATATCTATATATTATTCTTTTCGTAATTATAAATATATTTATTAATTTGATTAAGACATTCCATATTATGAATTACCTGGAAAGTTGTTGGTTTTATACTGACCATCCATAGCGATTTCATATCTTATAATATTTATCTGTTAATATATTTTTTTTTAAATTAAGATTTCTAATAATAATTTCTCTGTTATGCCATTTCTGTAGGTTAAGTGCACCAGTAGTAATGTTTAGGTAACAGAGTAAATAAGTATTAAATCTTGATTCAATAATGAATTTGTCACATCGATTTTTGATTTACCCCGGAAATACAGCCTAGCGCAGTAACCGCGAGCGATTTCTTTAATTCAAATGTGAGAAATGTCATTATATAATAATTCTTATTAATTTAATACATTGTGTCATAGTCATATAATTTAGGTTCTACACCATGAATTTATGTTAATTGATATATATTATTAAATTATTTTGCAATAGTTTTTATGTTATAGTAATCCATTTTTATGTATACGTACGTAGCTTTTATGTTTTAAACACAATACTATCCATTTCGTACAGAGTAGTATTCTCGAATTCTCTTCGAAAACTAATACCCTTCAAAACCACCAACGTATTATCAATATTGTTTATTTATCAATATCGTTTTTATAAGTTGTTGATACTTATATACAATTTTTTTAATCTTATTCATTTATAATATATATATGATTTTTTTTTTTGCAGTAAATTTTTCTGTAAAATTTCCTTTTTTTTTATAAACTTGTAATATATTTTGAATTATAAATACATACTTACATATTTATATATATATATTGTTAAAACTTTCTTAATTTTTTTTATAGTTTGAAATCCTAATTATTAGAGATTTCATATTTTACATATATACTTTTAGTATTGTATATATATTTATTTTTATTATTATATAAATTTTTTTATTTCATATTTTTATTTATTATTATTTTATATTTTATTATTATATTTAACATAATTAAACATATCCATTTTATATTCACTTAGTAATCAAAGATCTAAATTTAGGAGATTTTGTTTGCTTAAATTTTTTTGTATCGATAGAAACACAGTTTCTCTTTCAAAAAAACATAAAAAAAAATTTATTCCTGAAATTATTTATATTTTTTTTTAAATTTATTTTTGTACTAAATTCAATATGACACCTACTGGTAATCAAAAAGGTCACCACATGCATACTAGGAGTCATAGAGAAACCGACAATAATCCCAATAATTCTAATAATAACGCGGAAATGAATCAAGAACCTCGTGAGCAATTGCAAGATGGTGCAGTTGGTCTTGAAAACGTGTTGGATAGACAAATCGCGAATAATAACAGGGAAATTGTTGAACCAAACATTGGTGAAACTGACCCTGAAGTACAGACGAATCATCAAGCTGGTATCCCTCATGAACCGACTGAACCACATGGTTCAAACTTTATTTCGCGTCCAAGTTTAAGTAGTTCACCAAGAAATGTTCCAAATCCGCTTATAAATGGTGTTAATACGGGTTTACAATTCCCACCTCCAGCTCAGTCACCGAAAAGAATCGTAACTCATCCAACGAGTGGACCGAGTCACGGTAGTCGTAATCCTGTTTCAGTAGCAGATTTACGGAAGGCTATAGAAGAAATTTTGAACGATGTTCAAAATGATTCAGTTCCTTCTGGTGTTTCAGCAAATGAAGCTATAATTAAACTCGGGAGAGAAATTTTGAATCATTCTAACATGAATATGTTAGATGAATCACGACCGCGAGGAAATACAAATATAAATTTAGATCAACCATTAATAAACGGTCACAATCAAAATGCGTCAAATATTAGAAATGTAAATTTCGATAGTAGTGCTGGTCAGCATAGGCAAGATGATTCACCTGATTATGAGAATATTCCACGCAATAGAACCGGTCAACGAATTCCACCTAATCGTGAACCATTTAATAATTATTATTCAACGCAACCAACAACGTCCAGACATAATTATGCTGGTGAATCGCGACGCAATAATGTTAATGCCCAAAGGATTCCAAATCAGAACCGAAGGGTTAATGAAAATCAATCTAATAGTTTTATACCAATAAATAAGTGGGGTTTTACATTTAATGGTAACACTGGTATGACCATTAATGATTTTTGTTTTAGAATAGAAAAGCTGACGAGAGATAATAGAGTTTCAGAAAGTCAATTATTATCTAGTATTTATTTGTTACTTGCGGGTGATGCTCAAGAATGGTATTGGAGACTTGTGCAAGATTTTCCGGACCATGACTGGGACTTTCTAAAGCAAGAAATGATTGGGCAGTTCCAACCTTTGGACGCTGATCATCATATCTTTAAAGCGATCATGAATCGAAAGCAAAAACCAGGCGAAAGTTTTGATGTGTTTTGCAACGCTATTATGAAATTAAATTATTCAATGCAAACTCGTAAATCCGAATTGGAATTGGTTGATATTATGAGAGAAAATCTCGATTTTCGATTAATTCAACTCATTTCTGTTTCTCGGGAAATATTTACGGTCAATCAGTTGAGAGATGAGTGTAGACGAGCGGAACGTATTTTACGTATGGAAAGCCAAAATAGGGCACGCGTATCACATGCATTTCATGCACCTCCTGTACCGTATCGACGCGTAAATGAAATTTTTAATGATAATGATAATGTGAACCATTTACTTGGTGAGGAAGATAATTTTGTTGATGAATCATATCAAGTAAATGAATATAATAGATACCCAGATAAGAAAGCGTATACTAGAGTGAATCGTGACACTTCTAATTGGACATGTTTCAATTGCGGCGAAAAAGGACATGGGTTTTACGATTGTGAAAAACCTCGTATCATGTTTTGTTACTATTGTGGTCGTAAAGATGTCTCTAGTCCTGCGTGTAATTGTAGAAAACAGGGAAACTAAGTTCGGGGCAAGAATCTACCGGTGATTCTTCGCTCGTAAATTTAACCGGCAATAAATCATCTGAATCTCATAATGAAGTTCAGATAATTAACTCGGATATACCAAAAACTAAACAAATTTTAAAAAAATCTGAAAGTAATAAGAAAAATTTAAATGATAGTAATAGTAATATTGAAGTACCAATTTTTGATATTGGAAATTTACATAGAGAAAAGTTAAAGAAATATGTTGAAGCAAGAAAAAGAATATTTGCTGAAAGTGAAGAAGTAATTAAATTAAATAGAAAGAAAAAATCATTAGTTAAATTTAGAAAAAAAAGTAAACAAAGGAAGAATTTAAGAAAATATTTAGAATCTTGTACTATAACAAGTAGTTTAGATCAGGACCCTCGTCTTTTCCAGGATGTCTCAATAGGTGGTCATGTTATTAGAGGATTATTAGATTCGGGAGCCACCATAACTTGTCTAGGAATAGGAGGCGAAGAGTTTCTGAAAACAATTGGTTTAAAATGGACCAAACTTAATGCTAATTTACAAACTGCAGATGGTAAACCTCAAAAAATCTTAGGATTTGTGAATGTATCTGTAACTTGTTGTAATGTAACTAAAGATATTATGATTTATTTATGCCCTACGCTTAAACAGAAATTATACTTAGGTATAGATTTCTGGCGCTTGTTTCGTTTTAACCCTTTTGCGGTCAGTGAAGTTGAATTGAAACAAATGCCTGATCCAAAAATGCATGTTCTTTCTAACACTCAAAGAGAAGTGTTAGAACAAATTAAAGCTAGGTTCCCATCTTTCGAAACTTGTGGTCTTGGTCGTACTCATTTGGAGGTCCACCGTATTGACACGGGAGATGCAGAGCCAATTAAGCAGCGTCATTACCCAGTTTCTCCGCCAGTAGAAAAATTAATGTATGATGAGATTGATAGGTTGTTGAGCTTGGACGTAATTGAAGTTAGTAACAGTCCATGGTCATCTCCTGTTTCTCTGGTACGTAAACCAAATAAAGTTAGGTTATGTCTCGATGCTCGGAAACTAAATTCGGTAACCAAGAAAGATGCTTATCCATTACCAAACATAGATGGTATATTGAGTCGTTTACATGAGACCAAATACATTACCAGCCTAGACCTTAAGGACAGTTTTTTTCAAGTTGTGTTGGATGATAGTTCCAAGGAAAAAACTGCCTTTACCGTACCAGGTCGTCCTTTGTACCATTTTAAGGTAATGCCCTTCGGACTCTGTAACGCGGCTCAACGTCTGTGTCGGCTAATGGATAAGGTAATACCAAGTCATCTTCGTGAATCTGTAACCGTGTATCTGGATGATCTTTTGTTAGTTTCGCCTGACTTTGAATCACATATGAAACTTTTAAAAGAAGTTGCGGATTGTTTAAGGATATCTGGACTTACTATTAATGTAGGCAAAAATAGATTTTGTATGAAAGAAATAAAGTATTTAGGATATATTGTAGGAAATGGTATGATAAAAACGGATCCTGAAAAGATCGATTGTATAAAAAATTTCCCTAAGCCAAAGAGTGTAAAAGAAGTTCGCTGATTCTTAGGTATGTGTAATTGGTATAGAAAATTTGTCCCATCATTTTCTTCAATAGCATCAGGAATTTCTGATGTTTTAAAAAAAAAATAATAATTCTAAATTTACATGGACGGTAGAAGCACAAGACGCGTTTGACAAACTTAAAGAAGCTATGAGCTCAGCTCCGGTTCTTGTTAACCCGGATTTTTCGCGACACTTCTTCATACAATGCGATGCTTGTAAGACTGGTGTAGGAGCTGTTCTGTTTCAGAAGTCTGACGATGGTTCAGAAAATCCTATAGCGTTTTTCTCGCAGAAACTTAATTCCGCCCAGAGGAACTATACTATCACCGAACTTGAGTGTTACGCGGCAGTATTGAGCGTTAAAAAGTTTCGTCCGTATGTTGAATTATTACCGTTTACTGTTATAACTGATCACTCCAGCCTTAAATGGCTCATGGATCAAAAAGACATCAGTGGTCGTCTTGCTAGATGGAGTTTGAAGCTACAAGCGTTCAACTTCAATATAGAACATCGCAAGGGTAGCCAGAATGTGGTTCCTGATGCATTGTCCCGTATACATGCTGATGAAATTGATTTCGAGTCTTCACATTTCGCCACAGGCGAATATGAAGCACTCAAAAACATAGTCTTGGCAAATGAAGAAAGATTACCCGACGTCCGTGTTTCTGAAGGATTTATATACAAGCGAACGGAACCATATTCCGGTAGTCCTGAACAAGAGGTCGACGCTTGGAAACTTTGGATTCCAACCGGTTTAACTACTGATTTGATCCGAAACGCGCATGATCCACCAGATGCATCACACGGTGGTGTTAACAAAACGATTTATCGTCTAAGGCAATTGTATTATTGGCCAACATTAGCTTAAGATGTAAAAGAATATGTAGCTAAATGTAGTATATGTAAAGAGACTAAAGCTCCAAACATAATATTAAGACCCCGAATGGGAGGTCAATTTATCACGGAACGTCCTTGGCAACGAATTTATGTAGATTTTCTCGGACCTTATCCGCGGTCAACCAGGGGATATTCATACTTGTTTATTGTTCTAGATCATTTTTCGAAATATGTATTGTTAAAACCTTTTCGTACCGCGTCCGCCAACAAAGTTTGTGAATATTTAGAACAGGATGTGTTCCATACTTTTGGAGTACCTGAATCTATGTTGTCAGATAATGGCTCACAGTTTATTTCAAAGCAAGTAGCGAAACTAATGGAAAGCTTTGGAGTACGTCACGACAAAACAGCTATTTACCATCCTAGCCCCAATAATTCTGAACGTGTCAATAGGTCAATAATTGCCGCCATTAGAAGCTACATTAAATCTGATCATAGGAAGTGGGACGAAAATATTAGTCATATAGCTTGTGCACTACGTTCAGCAGTACACGAAGCTACAAAAACTTCACCATACTACGTTCTCTTCGGAACTAATATGGTTACACATGGTTCATCGTATAAGTTACTTCGTAAATTACAAAATTTTCCATCGGGTGATGTCAATATTTTACCACATTCAGACAAGTTAAAACTTGTTCGAGAAGGAGTCATAACAAATTTGAAAAAAGCTTATGAGAAATGTCAAAAAACGTATAATCTCAGAACTCGTGAAGTAACATTTGTACCTGGTCAGAAAGTTTTTAGGCGTAACTTTGCACAAAGTGATATGCCAAAACATTTTAATGCGAAGTTAGCAAAAAGTTCTTAGAATGTAGGGTAAAAGCAAAAGTAGGAAAAAATTCGTACGAATTGGAAGATTTAGATGGTAATAAAATTCATGGTGTATACCATGGTAAAGATTTACGTACATAAAATTATAATTTTTATAAGTTAATTTAAAGTTAAAAAAGTTTTATATTATATAGTATAATATATAACAAACATAATAGATATTTGATTTTTATTTGTCAAATATTTATATTTATAACTTATTTATATAATTATTTTTTTTTATTCATACCGCTCATAATTTGCATTTATTGGCAGTTTAGTATCAATGTTGCCCAGCTCAGTAGGTAGAGCATGAGGAATATTTGGGTCGTAGGTCGAGTCCCCACGTTGGGCGCCATTTTTTTTTATGTTGTTGCTATTGTTATATGCTGGTCTTGTTGCTGAGTCTATTACTAGTCCCAGACATTTCCTTACTTCCGCTACAAAAAAAAACAAGCGGCTCTTTTGCACTTAGGTTGCGGTATGATTTACCTCGCAAAACTAGCATCAGCACGGGGTGGGTTGTTTGTACATTTGAAATGGTGTGTACTTTTCGTCTGTTATTATTCAAAAATAATATTCATGTAAAAAATTTTTTTATTTATACAAGAAAGAAAAATTAAATGTTTATTACATTCGGTGTACATTACATTTGAATTACAGATTCTAGTTTTCTGTTAAATGTTAACAGTAATAGTTAACATTTGTTATTCTTTTAACAGAAAATATTTTTCTGTTAAATGTTCGAAAAAAAATAGTAGTAATATGGTCACAGTATTTTAATGTTAATTTTAATGTTAGTTTTGCAGTTTTGTCCGTTAAAAATTTTCGTGGTAGGAAAAGTTTTTATAAAAACTTACTTTTGATTAAGTAGTTCTACTAAAAGGAAGTGTTTAAAAAAAAAAAAATATACAAAAATAGTAATTTCAAATTCAGTATCATTTAAAAGTAATATAGTTTTTTTTGGTGTTAAAATATTAATTTTTCCACTATATTTTATTACACTTGTGAAAAGTTAAGGTTTAAATTCCTTTTTTTGTTATAAAAAATAAAAATAAAATAAAATTACATAAATCCTATAATTTACATATTTTCTGTAAATAAAAGATATAAGCTCAGGTAATAAAGTAAAAAATAGTTTAATTTAGGCTTAGATCAATTTTGATCTAATTGGTTGTGTTTTATATATTATTCACAGGCTTAGCCAGTGAGCTCGCAGGGCCAGGCTATAGTCGCTGAAAAGTAAATTTTTATCTGGAGTCTAAACACCAAAAATAAAAAAAAAAGGAAATCTATAAAAATTCATATTTTTTTCCTGAAAAAAAAAAATTACAGAACAAGAATCTTAGAAGATCAATAATTTCCCGCCAGTGTTAGCGTCGAGAGAGCGTAGCAGTTAATTTTTTTTTCTATCATCTGTTATAATCAGCAGAATTAATATTTTTATTACATAAGTATATACTATTGTGTATATAGGGAATTTTTATTATTAAGTCAGTTATCAAATTTTTATCATAGCGGGTAGAAGAATTTTATTGTTACCGCGGAAAAATTTTGTTTTATTAATAAGTTTTGTAATTAATAGTAGTTTAATAATATTTTATAATTTTTAAAGTGGATGATCGCGATTCCTTTTTTTATTATATATATATATATGTATATATATAAAAAGAAAAATCTAGATTAAATCTAGAGAAATAAATTAATTGTCGGTCATAAATTTAATATGAATTATTGTATTCCGTCGGATTTACAAAAATGGCGGAAATCAGTTTTGAATAACGTGAAGTATTGGTGATATCGCAAAAAAAAAAAATTTTGTCAAAAAAAAAAAGGGGTTTTAAATTTATCGGTAATATTAAGTATTTTTTTTTACCACTTGAAATTGTGGTAGATATTTTTTTTTGATAGATAAAAAAAAAGAATTAATAAGTAAAAATAAAAAAAAAAATTATCATTTTTGTGTAATTTTTTTATATAAAATAAATAAAAAAAAAAATATAAGGTTTTGTAAACAAAAAAAAAAAAAAACCCAGAAAAATATAATCTTGATTTTCAGATCCTGGAGAAATTTGAGCTCACATTTCCCGAAGGATTAGCTGAAATTTAAGTAAGTGAGTTATTATTTTATTTTAATTTTTATTTTTTTTTATATTTATAAACTAAATATTATTGAAATTGGCGTATTATTTTATATATATATCTTCGAGTTTTCGTCGGGTAATATTATATTTTTTTTATTTTTTTTGGAAGTTACCCTGTAAATTAAAAAGAAAAAAAAAGGGAAATTTCTATTAGAAATTTTACAATTTTTTTTATATATGAAGAGTAATTTTAAATTAATTTATTTTATATATATATATATATATATATATCAGATCAGATCATCTGAGTTTAAGCCTCGCGCTCAATTTTTATTTTTATCGCTTGCACGGTTGTATAACAGTTTTTATTAAGGAGAACGGCGAATTCCGTTTATGTGCCTTACTTATTTATTTATTTTTTTTGAGAGAAAGCAATTTAAATATTATTTATTATATATTCAATTATTAGGAATATCAATCAGCTGTAGAGCTATATATTTTTTTTTATTATATATAAATTTTGTTCTATATACTATACTTTATATTAAATTTTATATTCAGATAGGGTAATAGGGGTAATTTTTTTTTTGTGAATTTATTTGGAGTTATAATAATTTTTTTTTAATATCTATTTAAAACTTTTTGATTATTAATTTAAACTATAGTAATATTAATAATTATTTTAATTTATATACATATATTTTTTTTTTATATAAAATTATATTTTTTTATTTATTTATTTTTATTTTATTATTATTCTTAATTTTATATATATTGATTATTTGCTGATTAATAAAATTTATTATACATAATTGATATTGTAAAGATGAAATTGAAGTCTTTATTTTCTTTATTTTTATGTTGACATAGCATAAAGATGTGCTAAGTTTCACTTTATTTTGTTGGTGGTGAAGAAGGGTATACTCGGAGTTTTCGAGGATACAAAACAAATGGAAGTGTAGTGTAACTTCCATAGTGTTGTGTTTGAAATATGTAGTTGTTCGCGTGCATTATTTAATTGTTTGTTTTAGGGCCTTTGAAAAACTTTAGAATTTTGGTCAATGTTTAAAGGCAAGGTAGGGCGGGAATCTGACCATCGCGGTTTAACACCCGTCGCGCGGATTGCTGTAACGTTTTATTTGGTTTCAGTATTATTTTATTAGTTTATTTTTTTTTGTTGTTTTGTTACGACGTCCTAAGTGAATGAGTATAGTATCTCGTCTCCCAGTTCACTTGTCGTATAATATCGCGGTATGAATGTTTGTTGTTATTCTGTCCTTACGTGTGCATAATCTTTTGTACAAACAACCCACCCCGTGCTGATGCTAGTTTTGCGAGGTAAATCTACCGCAACCTAAGTGCAAAAGAGCCGCTTGTTTTTTTTTTTTTTGTAGCGGAAGTAAGGAAATGTCTGGGACTAGTAATAGACTCAGCAACAAGACCAGCATATAACAATAGCAACAACATAATAAAATTTTGAAACCGTCATCAACGATTTAGTATCAATTCTCACATCAAATAAGAGTGTAATCACTTTATATTCAATGGTTTTAATTTTTATTTCTCGTTTTTTGTTTTTAATTTAATGCTCTCTAAGAAGAGCATTGAAAGCAACTTATTCTGTAACTATAACATAAACTACTTACAAATAATGTTGACTATATACTTATTACTTTGAAATATATTACATATTAAATCAATTGTAGTGTTTCTCAACCTTATTCCACCGGTGAAATACTTCGTGATGATTCTCCAAGTCAAAGCCACTTCATACTTTAAATTTTGTTTTTGTTGAAGCTCCTGTTTTAAAATTAAATTCCATAGCAATGGTACATATATATATATATAAATTGTTTCTAAAGCTTAATGGTCCTTTAAACACTGCAGTTTTTGTAATTTGTATTGCAGAGAGTACTGCGTTAATGTAAGTGATACATTTTCATATTAGCCAGAAATAAACCATTTAATATTTTACGAAGTAGCGATTAATCTTTCAAGAATGATAACAAATTAATTGCGCTAATACCAAACTGTTTTGAAGCATTGTCCCTCAGATGATTGGAAATTAAAATTAATAGTTTATTAAAGGAATAAAAATCGATAATAAAATATTCATTCTTAATATGAGAAGCGAAGCAATATTTTGAGGTAATATGCTGACAGAATTCCATAGAACCTCCGTTCTACAGAGGGTGTGCTGAATAAAAATGATGAACCATATATTCTTCTTTACGATACCACTATCCTTTTCGTGCAACATAGTATACAAATAAAGTAAACATAGATTAGCACTAAAATATATAGAAAGTTTATCGGATAATAATACTGAATAACTGGACGGAGTTAGGTAGAATTTGAAATAGCTAGTAAAATTTACAGAGTTCATTTAGGAAGTCAGGTTAATTAATTTACTACATATAGGAAATATTATCAACAACGACAGAAAAATAAAACTGATAACAAAATTAACTGTAGGCCGGTAGAAATCTGAACGTGATGATACAAAATGTTTGTAATCACTGGCTATATTTTATACCAGAGAAACTTTCAACAAATTAATCATATACTAATCTTTTTTCACAACATTTTTTTATATTTGTTATACTGATGAGTAGCATGCAATTATCATTTGACATAATTAAATATAACAAGAATTAAATTTGTTTTTTTATAATAGTTACATTCATAAATTTAGTTATATATATTTAACTAAAAAAAGATTTCGTGATTAGTATAATTTTTGTGAAAACTTTTTAAATTTTCAACATATGAATATGAATAATTCAAATATTTATGTAGGTTAATTTGAACTGATTTTACCCTAAAATTATGGTAAATCGAATTTTAATAATTTTAATGTTAAATATTTGATCATAAATTGTGCTATTTATAAAGACTTAAAAATTTAATTATCAAATATTTAAATACACATTAAACGTATTAAGATATTTTATTGAAATTTTGATTTTTTTTTTTCTTTGGTGCCATATTCAATTATTAAAGACATCATAATTAATTTTTGTTAAATTTTCAAGAAAATATGTAGATCGATAAAAGCTATCGAAGCGATTAACTTTTAAATATAAATTAATTTTAGAAAATTTATATTTCTTAATACATTAACATAAAACCTAACTTGGATAAATAAAATTGTGTACAATTTCAGAATTTCATGGAATTGATTTTAATTAATTGAAGGTTAGTTGTAACTTGGAAATTATACTAACTTTGGTTTAAGTGTATCAATATTATTTCAATATTATTTTTTTCAGTCTTTCAGAGTTAAAAAATTTGGCTTGTAGCGTTTTTCACACATTTTTTGTCAGGTTTAATATTTTAATATTGATACCTTTCTGGAACCATGGCATGAAAATTTTGTGGTATCCTTTTTAACTATTCTTGTGACCGGAAATAGAACTATGTCGCCTAAAGCAAGGAAATCAGATTTGGAGCGAAAATCGAATCCTCCAATTTTGTAATCAGTTTTTATTTTTATTATTTCTATTTCACTCAATTCCAGATCAACTTTCAGGAAAGGAAAAGATCTGAAGTTTCATATTATGTACATACCCAAATTTAGTGCCTACCTTCAGATTATTTTATATTTTTTGTAAATTTAAACCTGCTTCTGGTGGTAACATTTACTTCAAAACTTTAATTAATTTATAATATTATCGTTTTAATTAAATTGTCAATTAATATCTTTTTCAACAGGAAAACAAACAAGTTTTTATGCTAACATTTCATTACATGTTAAGTTATAATTAACCTAATACGCGCTTATCATCACCCTACGAAATTTACTTAAGCTTTTAACTAAGAAAAAATGTGTTAATTTATAATGTTAAAGTTCTTTTATCTCTCTAATACTTTAAATTTTGTTCTATTTTAGGAATTTAGTAAATATTTGATTTTTTGATATGAAGAAGAATATATTTACATTTAGTGAAAGTGTTCAAATTTTAAATTTTCCAGTATGAAGATTAAAAAATCGATTTCATATTTTAAAACATGATGGTACAGTGGCGGCCACCATCAACAAAATTAATGAATATAAAAATTTCTATCTTGTAAAATAGACACATTTTTAAATTATTGTCTTTATCATAAAATATATATGTTAAATAAATGAACAGATTTTCAATAAAATATAGAATTCCCTCAGATTTAATAACAACTTGAAGAGACCTTAGCAGCTGTCTATCTGTAAGATACTTTTTATCTTTATTTTTAACAAAGCGCGGTTTTTTTTTTTTACATTTTTATTTAATATTTTACTTATGGGTTTGTGCTGAATTGCATTTACTATTAATGTATTAAATAAATTATATTTTTATATGAAAAGACATTTAAGTATATATGTTTTTTAAGGATAGGTGTGTATTTATGTATGTATTTGTACGAATACCTGTTTTACTAAATCAAATTTTAATTCATTATAAAAAAAAATTGTATTTCATATAAGATAAAAAAAAGTTCATATAACGAACAAGTTTAATCGAACCGTTTATAATTTTCATGTTTGAAAAAATACTCAATTACATACTTTAACATTAAAGATATATTTAATAATATATGTTAATGTTTTATGTTTTACAAAAATAAATATACAAATTTAATAGGTTAAAATACATTAAAAAAAAAATTGTAGTAAATATTAAAGTTAGTTAAATTTTATTGACTTTTTATAGTATTGAAAATGTTGTTACGAGTGACATTTTAATGTTTTACTTGAATAAAAGTTTAAATTTTAGTCTTTTCTCTTTGAAATTCTAATTTAAAAAAAATATAATTTTTATTTTCAATATATTAATTCCAAATTATTTTGAAATGTGTATTGTTTCTAAGCACAGAGTTAAGTTGGAATTTTTGGGTCAAAGTTGGGTTGAAAAAATTAGAATTTCCGAGAATAGAAACTGATTTAAAGTTGAATTGACAATTTTTATGGAAGTGTGACAGTAACTAAATTGTTATTCGTATAAATAACCAATTAAGCACTAAGCAATTAAACTACAGAGTCTAAATTTCTTCCTAGTTTTTTTTAAAATTTGTAATCAATTTTCAAAATATCAAATATCTTCTAAATTTTTTAATATCACAATTAAATTTTTTCGTCCATCCCATAATTTAATAAATTACGGAACTCTTTATTTCTAATTAACAATGACCCCCACAATCTTTAAGGATAATTATCTCAGTCAGTATAAAAATAAGAAATGTGGTTAAAGTTATATGTAACTAAAAGCTCAGAAATAAGTTCATCAAATTCTAATATCTCATCTTTCATTTAAATTTAATGTCAACCTATTATCGACTATGACCGCGGTATTAAAAACACTTAAATAATTAAGTAGTGAATTTTCTTTATTAAAAGGTAATTTTAACTATTCAGTATTCATGATGAAATAAAATACATAATTTCTTAAATAGCTTCTAAAGGAACCGAAATTTATTTATTTTAATCGCTTGTATGTTTTAATTAGTTTATGTTGTAATTTTTTTAACGTATTAAGTTCAAATTAATTTAATCATTATTTAGTTATTCAATTAAAATTATTGAAAATTAATATAAATGGAACTGGTGAAGCATTTTCTTACTTATTTTTTCGAAATTGTGAAAATTTATGAAAACACAATTTAAAATATAATAATAATAAATTTTAATTGTCTTTCAGAATGTAACAATGTTTTTCAATACATTATATCATATTGGTAGATTTATTGGCAGTATCGTTTCCACGAATAAATTTAATTAATAATCAATAACTTTGATGTTTTTGTAAATTTTTTTTTGTACAAATAGTGTAAATTACGTGTAATTGTCCTGCTCAATAATTTGTAAGTTTTATCTTTAAATTTTTTATTACTTAGGTGTAATATTCTTAAAAACATTAACAACAAAATTACAATAAAAATGAAAAAAAAAATATTGTAAAATGAATAAATTTCCACTTCGAATTGATTAATTGCGTGATATAAAAGTTGTCATAATACTTAATATTATTTTTTCAATTAACAAAATAAATGTAAAATAATATTTTATTTTTAATCTAGATATACCTATAAAACAATAAAAAAATTCAGTGAATTATTGATTCTTATCAAAATAAAATACAAATTTAAATTTTTATATGTAAATAGTATCAAATTTATTCAATATTTTCTGTAAAATCTACTCTTTTGCAAATAATTAAGTTTAAATTCAATACCGAATATTGTGATATCGATTACTACTATAACTAAGGAATTAAATTATCATTCAATAATAAACATTGAAATTGAAATATCCAATAATATGATTTATATACTTCAAACTTTCGAATCTACTTAATTTCAGTATACAATTTGGTATTGGTAACAAAAAATAAATATTTCCATTAACTTGCAAACCTTATAGATCAGTGATTTTCAACAAAGAAATTTTATGATTTTCTACTTAACAAAATATTGAATTTTGCCTACGTAAGTGTTAATATAATTATGTCGTTAAACTAGTACTAGATGGACTAAAAAAGTGTAAGGAATAAAATTGTAATTTCCTTTGTACAAAAAATCTGCCGACGAATGCAAAAAAAAAAAAATATTTCATAATAATTATAAAATTGAAATATTCACAAAATGTTGTATGAAGAGTTAACGACGACAGTACACACCAGATGGTTTGGACAGGTACAATAATAACTTTGTTACAGTAAGTTAAATATAGCAGCTGTTCATCAGTGTAGTTGACAAATTCAAAATCTTTTATTTATTTTAATTTGTTGATATAGTTTTCGGGTATAAATTACTTATTTTCGGTATACTTTATTTAATTAATGTATACTTAATAAGGTTATTTTCAATGAATATATAAGAATATTTATTTAAATATAAATAAATTAACTAATCTAAAAAAAAATTAATTGAAACATAATAAATTATATTTAAATTTCAATATTTTTTATGGAAATTATTTATTTGTATTTACATATATATATCTAGATAATTAAGTACACAACATAATTTCAATATTTTTATATATATATATATATATCAAAAAGATGTGAATAAAAGGTAATAGTATATTCTTGATAATGTTAAATCTATTAATTCTATCTGTTATCCACTAAAACTGGTCTCGGGAGGCCAATTAATAGTTTGCATTATTTGTGAATCTTATAACTAATGGTTTTGTGGAATTTTTAGATCACGCATTGGCTAAATAAAATAAAATTATTTGTTAAAGGTTTTAAAAATAGTAAAACGTTCACAACATAAACAGAGAAAATAAGAATGAGTAAAGTAAATAAAAAATATAAATGCAAATTAACGAAAAAAAAAAACTGTTTAAGTAAGTATATTTGAAATTAAAAATATAAATATTTTTTATTCCTTCAATTTTCAAATAAACTACCGCACCAAAAAGAAATTTATTTTGTTATTGGCTTTTTTTTATTTTATATATTATGACACTATAACTCGTGGCCATTCAAGCTCACAATACAAGTCTAAGTTAAAATTCCGTCTAGCAGTAGTAGAGAAATCCTCTACAAACAGTGTATAATTCTGTTATCTAAAATATTTACCCGTGACGTGATTATAATTTACTATATTTAAAATAAACACATAACAGCTCTCTTAGCTCTTATTTCCAACCCCAGTATTCTAGCTTAAATATTTTTGTTTTCGTGGTTCGTATTTCATAAATTGTAAATTGGGAAACTATAAAGTTTTGTAACATCTGATTACTTCAATTTAGCTAATATACATATAAATGGTATTAAATAATTTATTTTGTAACATATTATCAGATTATGATCGGTATTAGGATCACAAAAGAAATTTTATTAAAATCTTTTTAGCTGTACAATTTATGAATTTATATTATCATTCTATGTGTGTAACTTATTACCGAATGAATAATATCAGATGGTGACTTAGTGTGATATGCTGTGACTTCAGACAACCACATTGATATTAACAACCCATTATTGATATATGAGTATCATATAATAATAAAATTCTGATATTAAAACTTATGGAAACAATTTATTACGACAGTTTGCTGACGCAAAAAATGTTTCACACTATTAAATACTAAATTATGTACGATTTCCGATTACTAGAAACTTACTATTTCGAATTTACATAAAGGAATTATGTCTAATCAATTTCAATAAATTGTCTTAAACATTATTATATTATAGTTCAATAATGTGTTAAAAAGATAATTAGAAACTGTACGTGTACCATTAAAATATAAAAAATATATTTATAATTCAATTTTATAAAAACTTACCACAATATTTGATAATAAATCCTTGTTTTTTGTAAAAAAAAAAAAATTTAAAAAATATCCAAGTTTTATAAAACTTTATCCAAAACTGTGTGAGTTCAATAATAAAGTGTTCAAATATAAATTAGAACTTCAAAACCAACCAGCAAAAACAATTACAAAATGAAATTATAAAATATTATAATTAAATTGAAAAAATTTGTTATCCGTGTCGGTTAAATATTTTCCAACATTCATCACATTATTTTTTACTATATTTCACTAGGTAAAATTTGCAAAAACACTTTTTTTGTTGTTGCTGTACAAAAGAAGCACTTCACCTTAATTATATCATCATTTATCTTTAATTTACTTTTTTACCTTCATATACATAAAACATATTATTTACAATTAGATACACGGTTTCACTTTGATACCTATAAATACAATAATGATTACAACCACATTGAAAAATCAACACAAATATTATTTAAAAAAAAAAATGATTTGAAAAATATCAAATTATTTATTTTTAGTTGGAAATTAACAAAAAAAAAAAAATTTTCTTTTGAAAGATGTTTTCAAATTGTAATTTTAATTTTACTAATATTAAAAAAAAAATTTATTGGTTTATATGGAATATTATACGTTGTGTAAGTGGATATGACAAAAATTCTCCGAAAACCATGCCAGGTAAACAAAAACAAAAAAACCATTTCAGTATCAGAAAGAAGTCATTGAAACAAAAAATTGGGTATCTGACAAATTCATGTAACAGCATGACAGCACATGTATACAAAGATACAAATAGGAAATTTCGTTCTTTTTTAGTACTAATTTATCGTTTAACAATTTCAAAGACAATTATTTTTTCTCGTTGTTTTTTATTGTTTAATTAGAAATTTTTTAAAAGAATTGGATATTTTGACCAATATCGAAAAATTAAAACTAAAAATTGCGAAATATAAATAATTCATTGAAGAACGAATTAAAAAAAGACTTTAAAAAATTAAAATTATTATAAAAATTGTTTCCAAGAAACAGGAACTACTGATAAAATCGATAGTATATAAAGATAGGTGGTCCCTGGCAGATAAATCTATTATGTTAATTAACTTTAAATGAGTGTATATATTGCAAACTAATTTTTAATTATGATTTTAATTTTGTATCTGCCTGGTAGAACTATCTTAATTTTTAAAGACATTATATAGCTTGTTGAAATTAAGTTAAAATTTCGTCAGTTTGGTCGCAATCCATTTAAAATTATTATATTTCAAAATTTCATTATATTTTTCGGCAAACCTCTATTATTAAAAACGGTAGGCCTAGCTTCATATCTGAGCTGCCACAACAGCGACAGAAAAGTAGAAAGGAAATAAATTTAAATTAACCAAAAATTGAATTGAAAATTTGAAAAATTTAAACAAAGATTTTCAATTTTAATTGATAGTTTTGAAATATACCTGCATTTATGCCAGGTAATTGGTACCATAGGTTCGAATAAGCAGCAGCTCGCATAATTGCAAAATTCAATGTTTCAATTAGGAATCTATTTTATAATTCTAAAATATTTACTTTTATTGAAGTTGAAAAGTTTCAACACAACTTCTTTTTTAACACACATCTATAAGAGGTTACTGCGAATGAAAACCAAAAGCATATAATCCTTTATCATTAAATATAATTTATTTCCAAAAAGATAAAAGATGTTTTCAAAGAAATTTATTCGAAATCACTATCACTAGATGAAACTGTTTTTAAATTTTTGAATACTATACCGATCTGTAGTCTTCAATATTTAATGATTTTTCATGAAATTTCAAGTGCATTCGAATAAACGAATACCATAAATAGATAGTTTACTGTATTCAGTAATATTTCTTTCTGTTTTTGTAACTTATTACAAATTTTATGTTAACAAATTTATGCATTTGTTTCATCCATAATCTTCTCTCGTTTACTGTTAAGATATGGCTAATTACAATGTTCCTTTTCAAATTATAAGTTACTGAAGAAAATATGTCGATAATAGTAGAGCAGCAGCTGTTTTAGTCACTGCAACAAACGAAGCAATAGTTAAGAAGGACACATTATTACAACAACATTCTACGTAAAATTAAATAGTTTTTCTTAAAAAATTAATTAATTTTCAATTTATTTGGCACCAAAATTAATTATCGGAAGATTAAAATTGATTTTCTCGTTAAATTGAAATTTGTTGTCACAATTATTATTTTATTAGCTCAATTTTCTTAAATTTGATTTTTATATATGTACTTATCATTTTTTTCAGCTACCTTTATTAATTGATAACAACATTTATAAAAAATAATAATATCAAAATTTCGAAAATTCTTAATAAAAAATATACAATTTTTTTTTTTTTTTTTGAAAAATTAACAAGAAAAATTAAAAAAGAAGCTAAAATTATTTTAACAAAATTTATGGGTCAAACAAATATCTTGTAATCTTTATTATTATACCGAAAATCTTCAACTGAATTCCCATAGTTTTCTTTTTGTCTTAGTTAATTAGAAAATTGTTAGTCCTTTTATTTTCTACATTGCCTTCCAAATTATAATCTATAGAAAGGACGAAAACATTAAAATTATTTTTAGTGCTCAAAAAAAATTTTGAATTTGGTAAATAAATTTATCCAAAAATAAAATGTGACAAAATCAAATTTGAATTAATTATCCCTCAAAAAAAATCATTAAGATTTTAAGGATTTTTTGTTTGTCCTTGTAATTTTTTTTATATTAAAATATAAAAATAAATTTATTAACATTTAAGTAAACAATTTTTAATTTACACTTTTCAAATTTAAAATATTTTTTAATATTTTTATTTATTTAGGTTATTCCAGGCTATCCAAAAAAAAATAACTTCACTAAATATTTTGTTTTTCACTTTTTTTCAAATATTTCCTTAAATATTTTTTTTTGCACTAATTTTTTTTACACTATTTTTCGCGGCATTATATCTTTAAAATTTCCAAACATAAATTTATGCTTTAACATACAAAATATCGACCAAGATACTTTTTTTTTCCTTTTGCTTTAAGTAAAATAATTTAGTATACACAGTTAAAAAAACATATATTTTTATTTTGTTGATATCAGCGTAGGTAAATATTTTTGTAATACATAATTTAAATTATAAAAAAAAATTGGTTAAATCACACCGTTAAAAAAAGCAACCGGTCGTTATAATAATACATTTAAACCGACAATGAACGTAGCCGAATTGAAACTAACTACTAGTTTGCTGTACTGTGAATATAATGCAAATAAGGTTTGTTTCCCCTTCTTGTTCATGTTGTTTGGATTAGTGTTGGTTAAATATGTTTTTATGTTTTTATATGATACAGGAGAGTTTTTGTATCTATAAGATACATAGATACACATACAGTCATCGAGATAAAATAATGAAAATGAATGACTTCATTTTTGAGTTATATAGAGAATGAGAGAGAAAATACAAATTGTAAAAGAGCTTATGAAATTATTTTCTGAATTTTTCATTTAATATTAAATATTGTGAAAGCAATTCTAGAGTATTCAGTCATTTCATTTTGTATTCTGATTCTGAATATAAAACATATGTTTAATCAGCTGGAGAAATGGAATTTGGTTGAATTGAATTAAAGTATCTTAAAAATATATAAAACATAAATTTATGTTGGGTCTCTTTTATGTTCTATTATGTCTAGTTCTAGTATGGCTGTTTTCTTGAATTCAAACTGAACAGTTACAGTACATCTGCTCTGCATATAATACCAAATTCAGTTCTTAATTGTATATTTTTCTCTTATTTATGTCTTATGCAGTTTATAAATATGTTGTCAGATGGAATTTTGGTAATGTCCCAAAACATAATAATAAAAAAAAAAAAATATTTCCTTAAATTTATAAATTAAAAAATTACAAATTGTTATTGATTTGCGATACAAAATTCTTAAAAGGACTAACACCTAACACGTTTATGTAAAGCTTATTCCACAATTTCGACAATATTTCGAATAAATTTAATTTAATTAATTTAAAATTTACAAATTATTCAAGCATATCAATTGGAAATTTGGATCACTACTATTACTAATAAATATATTGAAGCAAAAATACATGTGTGTCCAATTCATATTTCAGAAAAAGGGAATTCAGTTATCTCTTTGATTCTATAGGATTTTGGGGATCAAATCGTCCTTCCCTATTGTAGCGTCGTAGGCACTTTTTTTAAAGTAGATGAAAAATGAAATATGTAAAAATCTGTGAAGAAGGAAAGAGCTGAAACTGAAACTGACAAAAATGACAATGTAAAATGTAATAATAATAATAATGCTTCTCCGTTCTCTTACTTTTATATTTTTCTCTTTATTTATTTCCTACTGAAGAAAGAAGAGAATATAAACCATTGACGGACGAACCGAACCGAACATGTTGGTTGGATTTGGATAATATTTTAAATTAATAAAAAAAATTATACAATTTTCTGTAATTATTTACTCTTAAAAATTTAACCCAATTTATATTCCGCTTCAAAAATTTGTTTTATCATTGTATTGAAATTTTTATATAGTAATAACATTGTTACAGTAGCATAATAGATGTCGCTACTTGGTCGATTTTGAAATATAAAAAATTAAAATTCCTCCTTAATTAATAAAATAATGCAAAATTGAAGCCATTACATAAATAAAAGAATAAAAAAAATTACCACAAATTTTTTTGTTGACATTAGTAGTTTTTGAATAGTTTTTTTAATTATTTAAAATTTGTATGATAACACGTGTTTGATTTGAGTGTCTTCTAGGATAATACTTTTTTAGTTATAAAAAGTACGTGTTAGTGTTTGTTCATACATTGAAAATTGAAATTTAGAGATAAACACAACATTTTGTTCGAAAGGTGAACCTTCCCAACACCGAATAAAGTAAATAGCACTTCTTTTGGAAAATTTGTTGTATTTAGTTCAAAAATTTTGATTAATTTCTTTGATTTGGAAACTGACTAACTAATTTTAATTGGAAAATGACTATTTTGGCCTGGAAATGCTATATATTGATGTCATCAAAGTCTGAAGTCTGAAGCGACTTATTAAAATTTAATTATATGGCTTTATTTCTCAAATTTTTATAAAACGATATGGCTTTATGTCTCATTTGTGTGAGACATAAAGCCATATACGCAAAAATCGCGATTATAGCATTATGTCTCACTCAAATGAGACATAAAGCCATTATGGCAATGTAAAATGTTATGTCATGCCACCGATATTTTATATTACATTATGGGATCTTTCGAAATCACCTCAAATTCTCGTACAAGGGTGAATACGTATACGTGCTTTTGTATATCGCATAGTAACCAGTCGACAAAATAATATTCCTGTCGAAAATTTCTAATTTCGTCTAAACTAAATAAAATCGGCATTGATAGATGGATCACATAGGGATATGAAGCAGTCTACCAAATTAACTTTATTTATTTTGTAATTTGTTGTAAAAAATATACTAAAATATGCTTTGTTTTTGTAATTTCAAGGATATTTTCGTTTTTATTATGAACATTTCATTAAATATTAATATTATTCAGAATTATTTTTAGGTTCATACAAAATTCTCAAACGTAATTTCGTATTTTTAGTATAAAGTATATAAATATAGAGGACAATCTAAAATTTATTGGCTTTTCCATGTCATCATGACTTTTAGTCCAGACAAAAAATATGTTTATAATTCGTTCGTTTAATATTTTATATTGTATATATATATTTTGTTCAAACAATTTTCTCAGGTCACTACTCACCTGGAAGTTTATATATTTAAGAACTATAAGTTGAATTGTTTCTAGTAATAATTTATGTATTCTGACAATATGACCTTATGGTACATAGAATTTTTAGTAGTTGGTTATTATTTGTCAATTTATTTACATATAATAAAGAAATAAGTGTTTTCTGGTTGAAATAAATATTTTTTGTGGAATTTGAATAATTGATTAATAAATATATTAATTAATCAATTATAATTATCCATAATAATAATTTTTTTCAATATTCACTTAGTTTTAATGATATTTGAGAATTTTATTTTATTGCTATAATACGATACGAATACGAGTACATTGTATACATTTATAGTACTTCAAATTAATTTCAACTTCATATAAAAATTTAACGAACCTTTTATAGATTCTAGGGAAATCCACATAACAATTCTACATTTATGTATGAATATTTAACTAGCTGAAGTTATCTTAATTTTGATTTATTAGTGTCAAAAAGCCTACTTACTAGAAGGAGGATAGAACTCGTTGCTGGGTTTAACAGTCATTTATGTTATGTCTAATAGTGTTTTATATTTAACAGAATTACGTTAAAAATTTCACAAGAAATTATATCACAATATAATATGAACTAAAAAATCTTATTACATGTTATAACTTAAAATAAAGATATTACAATTATTTAAAAGTAGAGGTGCAAATCTTATCTATAGTTATTGATAAAAAATGATCTCGAGGAATATAAAATCAGATCAAATACCAAGCTAGAACAGCTAAACAATTGATATAATGTTTTTAAATACATTAAATTACAACGTATTACATGTAGCTAGCATGTCTGCTGAAAATGAAGTGGTTCTGTGGATCTACAAAAAAAATACATTTACTATTTGATTTTAATTACAAAAATTCAAGGACCTACTAATTCAAAAATTTAAATAAAAATATATACGGAATTCCTATTTGACCCATCTCATATCCATACAAAGTACTAATTTACATAATGGATCAATTAAGAATTAACATGTTTTTCTTAATATGTAGGCCCACGTGTTATTTTGTAATATGTAGGTCATTTAAAAATTAAATACGTTTAACACCAATTTCCATATCAAAATGACCCATATCCCGAATATTGGCGTATTGGGCTTTGCACAACTAAAAAGGTTATAAAAAAGCGAATATTATGGGTAATTTAGCACTGCATATTTCTGCAAAGATAAAATATATTGGAATATGGATATCACTAAAAAAATTAGCATTTTCCAAATTCCTCTGTTTCTAAGTAAAAAAATGAAAATGGCTTATGGGTTTATCAGAACTCGGTTGGCGAATAATTTCTAATTACTTTCTGCATTAAAAGTAATAAATAATATAACAATGATTTTAAAACTATAATTATAAATATTAAATTATTCATAAGTATAAAGCACAATATAATCTAATATTAATTTAAAATTTACGTTGTGGTAAAAAATATCAAAAATTTGGTTATAATTACACAAAAATAATAATATTTTATAAAATAAACTTTCTAAATTGTTTGTCTTTTATAGTAAACGAATTTGTTACAAACTTAATTCCAGTAAGTTTACAATATTTCAGTTAATTTATGTATAAAATTAAATATTGAAATGTTCTTTTATCAATAAATAATATTAGGAAGTTTGCGTACCAAAAATTATATTAATTAAATTTACAAAATTTAATACGAGTATTATACTCCTAAATTTTATTTATAAAAGTAAAATTAAAAATTAATTGATTTTATTCATTTTTGAAATTTATTTAAATTATGTTAGAACCAGAATGACGCGGCAAGCTGTCGCGTCGCGTTTGACAACAACGCTTCAAAAGTAGAATGTATAGGCATATATGAAATTGCCCACAATGTAGCGTCGCGTTGATGCGGCAATTTTGCCGCGACGCTTGAGTAGACCTACTTTCTACTTTTGCCGCTTGCCGCGTATAAATTTTAATTTCGAATGTGTCAATAAATTTATTTATTAAAATTTTTTAAATTCAATCATTTCAATTAATATTGTTTACAATTATTTTAATTTATAATGACACAATATCCATAGATATTAGAATTTATTTAATTTTTTCCATTAAATAAATTGTTTACAATTTTTTCAATGTGGTTTGAAAAAAACTCATTGCGTCGCTTTTGACTTTATACGCTTCAAAATTCGAAATTTCAAAAGCGACGCGACATTTTGCCGCGTCATTCTGGGTCAGGCATTATGTTGAGGGTGGAAATCTCGGATAATTCACCACAATAAAAATTATATTGATGCCTAAAATTATGCCGTTAAAAATATGTGTTAATTATTTATTAAAATAGTGAATGTGATTGGGCAGAAAATTTTGTTACTGAAATAATTAATGAAGGGACTAATAAAGTAAAGTTACTTTCAATATTCAGAATGACAATTCGCTTCAACACAACTTAAACGGCGTTATATAGTTACTTTCAATGTTGTGTTCTTGCTTAAAAGATATAAAACAGGAAAGTTTAATCAGCTGTTTTATAATATTAAAAACATTCAGTTTCTGTTGCTGTGGTCTAACCGGTCAGTTAGCGGCTGGGATTATACTATATTTCCTACCAAGAAGACCTAGTTTTAAATCCTGAACATGCCGATTAATAGAACGAACGACAATAATAAATCCACGCTCCCTGAAAGTTCACATTCTAACTAAAGAAAAAATTAATTCTGTCAAGATTGTTATCGTCATTGATATCTGTCAGCAGCCACATAACAGCAACTTCACTATTGCTAAAACGAAAACACAAAAATGACGTCGTGTTGCATTGCGTTAACATTAACTGCAGCTATGCATAGTGAAAACCAATAAAATCACTACCAGTATGCAAGTAAGCCTCGGTAATGGATGTAAACAGAGTACGATGGAAGATTTGCACGGATGCTCTATTCTCCCACCCCCAGTGACCCAGTTTATTAACAACGGGGGGGGGGGGGGAATTAATCAGTTGCTAAATATTCCTGCAATTTATTTCTATATCTGAGCTTTTTTAATATCATATAAAATACTATTTTCTTGAATTAAGTTTATTAATTTATTTTCAAACGGTGACATGACATAATTTATTTAGCAAATTGTTCTTATACGTGTTCTTATGTAATTTTTCAATTTTAAAAGTCATATTTCAACTTATATTCTTAGTTAGATTTTGGTAAATGTCATTCAGTTGTTTCGAATTTTCAATTCTGGAAAACGTCAGTCTTGTATGATCTTTTTAATATATTTTATTAAACTTGTTTATGTTAGACGTCTTTGTTCTTTGAAGGTTATTGTTGAGATTGTGGTGTACGGTACGCAATTATCCAAAATCGTATTGAAGTTGAAGGTTAATCTGACACTATGTAGAGTGATTGTTTATTTATCTTGGTAATTTGAGTTTTATTCATAAATTTCGATATGTTTATTTATTTTTTTAAATTTCGTGATGATTAAAGTCAATCTGTCAAATTATGCAGCTCTATTACGCTAGCCCGACCACTTTAGCCAGACGATATCAAAAGTATGCCAATAATTGCAGCTAATTGCAGCCGTTTATAAAAAAATTGCAACTTTAGCCGTTCTCAAGAAAAACATGTCCGGCTAGCGTAATATTACGCGGGGAAGATGAAATAGTGCAAACTTGGAATTGGAATTCCATTCCGGAAACTTTCAGCTGTTTAAAAAAATTGGCGAAGGCTCTGTTATCAATTTTTTCATCAACATATGCTTGTGAATCCTTATTTTCGGAAATGATGTTTGCAAAAAATAAATTCAGGAACAGATTGACAGATGAAACTAGTGCAGCTTGCCTATTATTAAAAGTGACAAAATATGATCCGGATATAAAGTTTTTGGCATCTAATATACAACAGCATCAATTAAATTAATAAAAAATAAATTGATTTTCTATGGTTTTTGTTTTTATTTTTAAATATTTTCTTATGTATATATTTTAGAAATACTAAAGTTTTACGAATAGTATGAAATACTATGAAGTCTGGTGATGGGTTGGATGGTCAAAAAAAAAAGTTCGCTCAAAATTTTTTTCTAGGCGTTTCCGAGGTCGGGGAGTCCGAAAATGCAAAAAAAAAAAGTGTCCGGGGGACGCGTACGCGTACGCGTACGCTTTTTATGTGCGCAGCAACATCTCCTAGAACCGCTTGTCCGATTTTAATGAAATTTGGCACACAGGCTCTAACATACCTCGCGCAGGTGCCGGTACAAGATGAGATCGATCCTTTCAGTGGGACCATGTTAGATTTCCCCATTTATGTGGATACCTACGTGTTTTTGTTCTACGGGAAAATGTAAAAAAAATTTCATGTCTCAGATTTGGATGAAATTTAAAACATAGGTTGGTATCATGATTGTCCACAAGCCTACCAAGATACAGGTCTGTAACTTCAGGGGGTCCATGGTAAAATTTCCGATTAAAATTTCGTATACTCTAGAGCATATAGTAATTTTTATCTAATTAGCATAAATTTTGGTACATATGATAGTTTCCGTATGTACTTGGTGTCTGTAAAATTTGAAGTCAATACTTCAGTGGGTCCATGTAAAAATCCGTAATTACTTTTCATAAGTTCAACTATCTATATCTACCGTACCTTTCACCCAATTTCAATGATATTGAACACACAGTTTCATTTAGTTATCTATTTGATACTCCACAAATTTGTAGTTGGTAGGTACAGTACGTTCATGGGAAACTAATATATGAGCAACTTAGTTTCCGAAGAATATTTTCTTTATGATCTACAGCTTGTAATTATTATCCGATTTCAATGAAATTTGGTACACAGGTTGAGTTCATGATTCTACATTGGTTGACCAAATTACAGGTTAGTAGGATTAGGGGGTCCATGTTAAATTTCCGATTTAATTTTTAATTTTTTTTTTTTCATATGTTCTACAGCATATAGTAATTGTTAACCGATTTCAAAGATATTTTATATATAGGCTAATTTTGGGATCTAGTTGGCTCTCCTGAAATTTGGAGACCTTCAGGGGGTTCCCAGAAAACAGTTTTAGTTTCCGAATTTTATATAATTACGTGTTTTATAGCATGTAATTATTATCTGATTTTAATGAAATTTGGCACAAAGGTAGACTTTCTGATTATGCATGTGTTGGTCATGTTAGAAGTTAATACCTTCAGGGGGTCCATGCTAAAATTTCCGATTAATATTTCATATGTTCTAGAACATATGGTAAATATTATTCAATTTCAATGAAATTTTGTACACAGGTTGGATTCGTGATTACGCATGTGTAGACTAAGGTAGAAGTTAGTAGCCTGAGGGGGTCCATGCTAAAATTTCCGATTAATATTTCATATGTTCTAGAACATATGGTAAATATTATTCAATTTCAATGAAATTTTGTACACAGGTTGGATTCGTGATTACGCATGTGTAGACTAAGGTAGAAGTTAGTAGCCTGAGGGGGTCCATGCTTAAATTTCCGATTAATATTTCATATGTTCTAGAACATATGGTAAATATTATTCAATTTCAATGAAATTTTGTACACAGGTTGGATTCGTGATTACGCATGTGTAGACTAAGGTAGAAGTTAGTAGCCTGAGGGGGTCCATGCTAAAATTTCCGATTAATATTTCATATGTTCTAGAACATATGGTAAATATTATTCAATTTCAATGAAATTTTGTACACAGGTTGGATTCGTGATTACGCATATTTATACTTATTATAGTTATTTTAATAATATTATTTATTATTAAACAAATAAAAATATAAAATTAAATCAATAAATAATAAAGATGAGCAATTTTTGAAGAAACCACTGTTTGTTACAAAGATAATGTTAATTACAAAAAACTTTTGGACATAAATCGCTGTTAAACAACATACTATGAGTTATCTGCTCCCCCTAGTTAGCAGCTTTTTTTTTATATTGTGGAATATGTTATTTTTTATTAATTAAAATAAATAAAAAAACTATATTAATTTTGAATAATTTATAAATTTACATTTTCTTATAAACATTATGTGGCACGCCAGCAACGCTTTTACAATTACTTTCAAGGAGTCAGAGGCATAACGAAGAAAAAGCTATAAAATTAACTGATTATCAACCATAACTAAAATTTAAGGAGGTGTTTACACTAAAAATACTAGGTGGTAGATATTATTGTCATATCAAATTTTAATCCTTTAGACTTTAGAGCTTCAAATTAATATTGGCTTGGTGCATGTAAATAAAATTTGTTGGACTTAAATTTAGGTGATATAAATAAGTAAATCGTAAATTTACTTTAAAAAATTTATACACATTCGTTTTATTAGCAATTTCTTATACACTACTACCTACTTTATATATTTAAAAAAAAAATTACTGGTTGTAAATTATTTATATATTCTATTTAGTAGAATAACGAAAAATTTATACATAGAATTTAACTTTTTTCAAATATATAACATAAAATATGAAATTCACAAAAACTTATCCTGAAAAATATCTATATTCTTAAAGAAAGAAAATTATATTGAAACTATAAGCTATTTTTCTGTGTTCAATAATAATATCGAAAACTAAAACATAGACCGGAGATTGCAATTATAATACAGTTCAAATCATATTTCTTAGTTTTTTGGTATTCTACACAGTATTGACATTGATACTTCAAATGACATATTGAGATTGAGATTACTCTTGAAAACATTCAAGACAGTTGGATTGTGCAAATGGAACATCAAGAATGGAAATGGTATAAAGAAATTCATCATAAAGAAAAGAGGAAAATTAATTTCAAATATAGAAATTTCATTATATTATATAATTAAATTTTATAATAACGTATTTTTTTAAAATAATTTAATTTAATTTTTATTCTAGTTTTTATTAATAGCGTTAAAATTACATTAGCTATCCATCAGTTATATCATTTACAATAATTGTAAATTGTATATATTAAACATACTTAAATATAAAGTATAAGTTTTATAAAGTTGACACTATGTTGCTTTTTATTTTCATAAGAATCTGCTTAGATAGCAATCTTGTTATTTACGTGCACCAGCAGCTGGGAAACATTGTTCTAGCCCAGCGTATATGTAGAGAAGTATTTTGATATTTTAGTCTTAAAGCGACATTAGTGTGATTACGTAGTTCTTAAAGGATTACGTAGGAGTTAATGATTGCATCATTTTAATTAGTGGCATAAGGTGCTCTAAAATAATAATTCGTCCGATTTCGTATTCTAATCTTATGGCCTGATAACCAGACGGTGTAGAATTTATTTCATCTCGCTAATACCTAAATATTAGATAGATAGCATTGGTTGATAAAAAATATATTATTTATTTATTATCAAAGCGTCTATTAAATTTTAATTTTGTATGTTGCGTTCGACCGAAACTTATGGTCATTGCTTATGTGTATATCAGCATTTATCACGAAGGTAAGACTTTCTCCGTCCAATGTTTAAAGTCTATATACACATATTATCCAGAAATCAGACTATTTTTTTGGTGTTCTTTTTTGTAATCGCTCCGAAATTATGTTTCCTTACATAAGACTGTTCTCAGAAACAAAGTCGTTGTCGCCATCGCCATACGTATTTGATGGAAAGAAAAAAAGAAAAATACTCAATTTCATCCAATATAAAATTTATTGAATTGCTACATTTTGTTAAAGAATTATTTTCTAATAGAACAGGATTCCATAACTGTTCTTTTTCGGTTTTATTTTATTTTTAATTTGATATTATCGTAACGTTGTATAACTTCTACCGTATCTAATTGTTAGCAAAAGTGTTAATATGATATTTCAACAGACATTGCAGCTTAAATTGTTATCATTTCGGTAATTATTTTCAATATTTATAAATAATATATCACATTAATTGCTCTTTGACCATTATAAACAAATAGCATATTTACAAAGGTGCCTATAGGTTGGGGCAAGTAGAGTCACTTGCCTCCCTTGTCTCTTAAAAAACATTGTAAATTTATAAAATAAAAATAAATATATTTTACTCCAGATATTAAAATATTTAATTTTAAAAGACGTAAACTATGCTTTTCAGAAAATAAATGGACCACATAATAATTACTAACCACTTAATAATTACTATTTTTTTTAAACTTATTCTTGCACTGACACTTCCAGCAACGTCTTATACAGTAAGGAGTCCTTTAGAACTATACGCTTGGCGAAACTCTAGTTGGGATGAATTACGGTAGAAAATAAATAGACTGGATGGTATTTGCATTAGTGTCCATCGTCATATAATAGACGAAATACAAGAATAATATTTTATAAACGTTTCTTAAGCGTTTTGTGTTTTGGGAATAGGAACTCCAGGAAGCAAATAGAAACTTTACTTTTCAGCATAATTTGAGGTTGTCAACAGGACACTTTTAAAAAATATATGTATTCTGACAACCAAGTTTTACCTCCCCTCGAAAAAATCTTGTAGGCGCTTATACATATTACAAGCTTTGACATTGAAAATTATTAGCTGGCATTATTATCAGGAATTAATCTACAGTTTTAATAATTTAATTGAATTTAATTACAAGTAATTAAAAATACCAAAATGTTTTAATATTTCATTTCAATATTTTTTTAAGTCAGTTGGAATTTTTCAGTAAAACAATCAAGTAATGAATTTAATTTTGGTTTTATTTTTATCTGTAACTATAAATTTTATTCATTGTGGAAAAGTAAGAATATTTAATTTATCAAACTTATTTAAAAAATGTTTTTTTTTTTTTAATTTTATAAGAGCCGAAATATATTTTTTTTTTAAATAGACTTTTCCATTAATGTACATTTTAATGTCCCAGCAAGGCCATGTCATAATGGCTTTATGACTCACTTGTCATTTTTTACTAATATGGCTTTCAGACTCATTTGTAAGAGTCATAAAGCCATCAATGGAATGAATCTAAAAGCCATATGGCATTATGACCCATTAGAAGAGTGCGTCTTAAAGCGTAAAGCCATATTGTTAAAAATGGTGAATATGGCTTTAAAAATTTGTAAAAATGGAGAATATGGATTGAAGACTCACTCAAATGGGTCAGAACGCCATTATGACATATGGCCTTATTTATTTATTTATTTATAAGAAATGTTTACTTTAATCTTTAGACAACTACACTAACAATTGGACATTTTAAAATAATCAAACAACAAGTAACTTAATATTTTGGGTTATTTGTACGCCTAGAGAGGTTCACAAATTATCACTTGCTTCTAATTTTTAATAATAAAAGTGTTCATTTTACGAATGAATATTTCATTTTCAATATAAGAAATTTTACTTAATATAAATTTTACAAATTTCAATATAAGGAGAAAATTGAAAAAAAAAATTGTATATTAATTTTTCAAATATTATTTAATTTCTTTGCAGTTTGAGGCACCTATAAAATTAAAAAATTTGATATGTGAATACAATGAAACATGGATTAAAGGTGAATATTGTGAAGTGAAATCTCATAGTCGTGTAAAACGAACTGCTGAAATAAAGTTTCATTTATTGAAAACAGTAAAAAATGCTTATGTAAGGAATCATTAGTTTTTTATATAAATTAGTATTAATTTAATTATTTTTTTATGAATAGCTTATTTCCAATGTATTTAGACGTTATAGTGGTTGGAAACCTTGGGTTATTAGCAATTTTACAGTAAATGCCTGTGAATTTATGGCTGGAAAAAGTAATCCTTATTTAAATATTATTAAACATCTTATATTAAAAAAAACGTCTATAAATCATACATGTCCATATTCGCCGGTAAGTATTACTCTTATTTTAAATAAAAATTAAATTTTATTCTCTTTTTATTTTTATTATGCAGGGCCTAATAATCATGTCAGACTTGGATCTAAAAGATATGGCTTTTGGTACATTAATTTTCCCAGCAGGAGAATATCGCCTAGATATTCAAATAAATTTTAATCACCAAATTCATATTGCAACACTGAAATTTATTGCAGAAATATGGGAAAAATTTTAAGTTCAAAATTAATATTAATTGTAATTTAATTATTAAAATAACAGTTTCGTAATATTGTATCACAAGCTGGTATATCTTAAATAAATTGACCTGAATTTGATTTGCAATAGTTTAAAAATTAACAAAATTTTCCTTAATAAAATATATCTTAATATCATTAAAAAAAAAACTTGATGCTATATATATGGACAAGGGTATTTTTTTCGGGTTTTTGTCATTATTGCTAAGACTCACTGGTCTTACCAACAACGAAACTAAATTGATCTCGAATCTAACATGTGTGTCATATTTCACTGAAATTGCTTAACAATTACGTACTTTAGAATATTCTAGATCGATAATCTTGCATATAATTCGGAAATGGTTCAATCTAAAAAGTTATGGAATTAATTTAAATTCAAATCACACATAGTAAAAATCGTTAATATTAAAAATTAATTTTACTTTTTTTTAATAATATCAGTAAAATGAAATTCTTGTTACTATTCTTGTACTATTTTGTACTATGTTGGAGCTGAGTAAAACTTTTAGCTACGCGAAAAGTTTTGTGTTGCAAAATTGAATCATTATACGTTATAAATTCATTGTCAGAGGATGAAATTTTCTTACAAGAAATTTTATATCTTCGCTGCAATGCAATGCAAAAAATTAGATAATCTTACATTCTTGTATCTAGAGTTTCAGTAATGGTCAATTGTAGTAGGGTTAACTGCAAACGTGCTATATTAGAGATTCAGTAAAGGTAAGTATAGTAAAAGTGAAGGGATTTATTTTTTATTTCATACTTTTTAGTCGTTCAAATATTTTAAGTTTTAGTCAGAAAATGTAGAATTTTTATATTGCTTATATATACATATACACAATAGTACAATGAAATTTATTTATATATATACATATATATATATATATATATATATATATATATATATATATATATATATATATATATATATACCTGAAACATTACCCAACGAGCTGTACTCCCCACATGATTTTTATTATTTTTGGCATCATTTTCCAGGCCCCTTGTTGCCCTAAACAATTACTTGTCGCCAAAATATGTGTTCTTCCAGACCTTTAATTTGATACCCCATATGACTATTTTGAAAATAGGCCCAACCCCCCGCCCCTCGCTGGGCCATGAAAGTACCGAATGGTTAATAACACGAGCTTAAGTTTCAAATTTGAGTTAAATCGGTCAAGCCCTTTAGGAGCTATGTCCATGCGTCCATGTGAGGAAAACATGAATTGTTAATTCAATAAAAGGAAAGTAAAAAGAAAATGGGGATTCCTAAAATTAATATTAATAGAAAAACAAATGATGAATTTCATCATTTATATCCCGAGCTGCGGCAAGATGGACAATTTTTTTTAATGGAATGACGATATTATATTTGACTATATTTTGGAAAAATTAAAACCAGTTGTGAAATTGTCAAATTTTATAAAAGCACCAAATTTTATAAAAGCACCAAGTAACGTCGTCTTCTCCAACTTTATGGATTAATAACAAAATCATTTTGGTTATGTTAAATACCAGGTCCTGCGGTTATGTATTATCACTGCACCAAAAGCGAATACACGACTAAAATTATGCACCGAAATAATGACATAATTATTGAACTTCTCAATAGTATATATTTAAATATCCTTTTAGACCTATTCGCAAATAAGGCTTATCGATGCAAATAGAAAAATATATGTATTTACAAATACTTTATGTCAAATTTGAGTGTTTATGTGAAATTTATAGCATCTTTAATATTTCATTAAAGCGGTATTTAACAAATGTTACCAAACCTCAAATTTCGGGATTTTTTAAAAAAAAAATTGATTTCATAAAATATAGAATGTCTTCAAAAACGGATTTATGATTAAATTAAAAAAATAACAACTGTTACATTTGAAAATCTGCGCAAGTGAACCAAGTTGGTTTTTCTGTCTTTTTTAGTCAAATTTCTGGGTTTCGATGTATGAAGACATATAATCAAAAGACTGAATAATTTTAAAATATAATATACGATGCATCCCACATGTCCAAGGATTACTACCTTTACCCTAGATAAATGCAAAAATAGTTTATTTGAATAGTATGTTTAATGGATGAAAGAGCTGAACAAGGTTAAAAATATAGGATTATTGCCACATCAAAGATAACAATAACGATTATTGGTAACGTAGTTGTGAAAAATTGATTACGATTAGCGAATAGTAAAAATATGGAAGTGTATTTAGTATTTAAAGTGATGTCACAATATTTAATAAGAACACCACACAAAAATAATGAAATTAAAAATTAGCCGTTCCAATTAAGCAATGCTGATATAGATAGCACGAAATATCTGAGAAATTAGGGAAAACATTTATTATTCTATACTAGAACAGCTAAACAATGGATTAAATAATAAATACATTAAATTAACATATTAGATGAATAAAATGATAACTATCAGAATTGAAAGCTGAAGGCAAATGAAATGATAAAATGATGTTTTAGAGAACCATAGTTGATTATTATTAATTTTAATAATGATATATAGAAGACTATTGAATTGCAAAGTATTATTAACAAACAAAAATTACATTGATTATAATTACACAAAAATAATAATATTTTATATAATAGACTTCCTAATTTGTTAGTCTTTTATAGTATACGAAATTGTTACAAATTTAATTTCAGTAAGTTTACAACATTTCAGTTAATTTATAAAATTAAATATTGAAATGCTCTTTTATCAATAAATAATATTAGGAAGTTTCCGGAACAAGAATTATATTTATGAAATTTACAAAATTTAATATAAAAATTATTTCTGCACATTTTATTTTTAAAAATAAAATTAAAGATTACTTAATTGATTTTATCAAAGACAATCACTATAATTGACTCTTGTTTTATTAATTTATGAACTTTCTTTAAATTATGTTGAGGGTGGAAATCTGGGATAATAAATTCATCACAACAAAATTAAATTGACGCCTAAAACTATGCCGCTAAAAATAAATGTTATTTATTTATTATAAATTTGATTGTGATTGTTACTGAATTAATGAAAGGACTACTTACTATACACTAAGCCTAGTAAAATATTTACTGCCATTTTATTCGATTTACCGGTTCCGTCCGGGTGCATTAATTACTGAAATTTTAGTGGTTTTAAAATAAAATGTTAATTGCGAAAAACTTTAATATTTAACTTATGCAAAATTTTCAACCAACTGTAACGATGATTTTTCGTGAGCTTCCTATAAACAAGTTAGGTGAGCAATTTATGAGTGCAAATTTCTGTTATTTGTAATAAACAGAAATTATCATCAATATTGATGATAATTATATTAATATACCTATTTGGGACAATGTATGAGAAAAAATTAAAACCATTGATTTTGTCATCCTCATCCATGAACAAAGCATAATTGCAATTATTATTTTCGATTCTTAAAAATAGTCATTATTAATTGCGAAGTTTTTCAACTTAAATAATTTAAAAAAAAAATACGATTTTTTTCAGACTGGTAGGGGTACCAATGTAAACCATGGTTGTGTTCATTCTTTTTTAAATCATATTTAAAACACTCAGAAAAGTAAAAAACAATAAGATTTCAATACAGTATTTTTTATTTTTTCAACCTATATTGCCATTGCCATTGCAACACTTAAATATAATAGTTCCATAACTCATAAGAAATATTATTAGTTAGTATTTGGTAAATGTCAGTTACTTGTTCTGAACTGCCAATTCTAGTAAAATTCAGTCTTGTATGATCTTTATAATTGACATTATTAAATTTGTAAGCACTCTATGATGTCAACTGTGGTGTTCTGTATACGTATACAGTTTAAATTTATTATTATAATTCCCTGATGATTTAAACCCATATGTAAAACTAAGTACAGTTCTTCTGTCAAAATATCCTTTTTAATTATAAAGCATAGTTTAACAGTTTTATTAGTTTTATTATGTGCAATGTGAAATTTCTACAGACTTGAATTATCTTAGGGTACGACGTTGCTGAGCTATAATCATCAGGGAATTTTAATAATAAATTTAAACTTAGCTTAGAGTTATGTGGAGTTGTCTATGATTAAAAGTTATTATGATTTTTTGCTGTCGTAATCTATTTACATTAATTTAATTTTGTTTGACTTTAATTTTACTTTTAATACGTGTAGTTTAGTGTCTCATTTATTAATGTTTGTTTGTTTTCTGTAACGGAATACTCTACTTACTAATTAATCATAAGTGTTGGGAAGTTAGGGCTTGTGCCTTGTTGCAGGTACTGATTTGGGTTATTTATACGCGCTTAGATCACTGTCGTTTAAGTTCTTTATCACGTATATTTAAAATATATAAAGTGTCCACAAAATTTATATATCTTAGAGCTAATTTCTTCCTTTTATTTTCTCCCTGTCGAAAGGGTCTCTAAATGACGAAATAGTTACATTATTTATTAATCCCTGATAGTGTAGAAAAGTAGCTACTATAAATTGATTTAATTTTATGTTTTTATTTGGCAAATTTAAATGATTTAAGTAACAACAATTGTTTTGTTTTTTTAAATAAGTGCAATTCTCTGGTGAACATATAAATTTTTACATATAATAAATATGTTGTTATTTATAAAACATTTTCAGTCATTTACATATTACTGTATTACAAATATTTAACATACCAAACAGGATAATCTGAAAACGAAATGTGAAAATATTTATTATATTTAAAAGTAAATTTCTGTTTATTTATTTTATATTTTATATATGTATATAAAAAAAAAAATCACATATAAAATTTGCGAATTTTTAACACCTAAATATATTATATAAATATATTCGTTAATATATCGTAGATCCTTTGCGGCATTTTCATTTTTAATTTATTTAAAACCGCAAATTTTATATAAAAAAGCACAAAAATTCGTCCATGTTCTTTATTATGGCATACCGACTTTGTCCCAGATGACTAAGTTATA